>OX456524.1:80086978-80336978 GCA_949748255.1 Eustalomyia histrio
GAAAAATCGATGAGCAGATGGACTTTTTCATTAGTTTACGGAAGTTGTTAAATATAGGGAATACAAAATAAATATAGGGAGTGGCTTTTGTTAAGTTAAAAATGTAATTTTGAACACTCTAAGAATTATTATTCTGACCAGAACAAAGTGAATGTCACGGAAATGCAAAATATGTTTTCAATAAGGCATTTAATGATTGCAGGAATTAACCATTTATGGACTAACTAAATAATTATTTTTTTTACTAGTAGCGGTTAATATCAAAATTTTGAAAGTTGTTTAAAATGACTTCCTACAAATCGAAAAATTTGCACTATTAACTTCTTTGGATGTTCTAAAAAAGAGATTCGTAAAGAATAACATCCATTTTATTTTGCTGGGTTTAAACACAATTTCATACTAAATAACAAAGCCCTTTTGATTTAAATGTAAAGCTAGATGACCGAGTTTTAAATAAAATATCATTTCTTTTAAATGCAGCAATTCCTACATGCTAGTCCTAAAGCGTATATTATCTTTCTGACAACCTAACACCAAAGCTCCATTAAGCGACAAATATTTACAACTGTTAATTCTGGCAAACACTAGAATCCAGAACCGCTGCAATTAAATATCAGCATACCTTAAGGAGCGGATCAGTTTGATTTCGCTTGATTTACAAGAATTTTTAATTCTCGTCAAGAATCAAGAAAAAAATATGTTTTGTCAATATTTTTTAAGGCTGAACCAAAAAACACTTTAAACAATGTTTTTTTAATTTTTTCAAAGTTTTTCTTAAGTGCATTTTTTTTTTTGATAGTTTTTATGGAAGGAATGGAAACCATTTCCCCTGACGAAATAAGTGCGCTTTAATTCGAAGCTAATGATTTTTCAAAAAGGGCAATTAGTTATTTAGCCCAACGGTATGATTTTGGAGAAGAATTAGTATTAAAAAAAAATTTCATGTTTAAACATAAAAAAATCTCTTTTAACTTGGAATAAGTTGTCAGAGTTCCCTAAAGAATTAGGGATTTCAAATGAAAATTTAACGGCAATTTTACGGCAAGCTCCCAAAAAATATATAAAATGATAAAATATGGTCCCATTTTTTGGAAAAATGTGGAGAAAGCAGCCTACAAAGTTTAAAAAACAGATTTCGATAAGCAGTGCTTTTTATGAAAAAGCCTTTAGGAGTTTATTAACTTATATGTAAAGAGACTGAAACAATTGAATTTTACGTGTTACTTTTTGTTTTTGTTTATGTTTTTATTTATTTATTTATTTATTTATTTTTATTGAGTTGCATTTGTCGCATTTTTTACAACATTTTTTATACTTTAAATAAAATAAAATATATATTGTTAAACAGTTTTATAGTTGATCTTTATTGTTGTTGTGTGATGGGTTATATTTCGGCTTAAGACCATAAAATTTAAAAAATAAAAACTAAATTTTAATTTTTAAATGTGTTTATTTTTATATCAATATTTGGAATCAGCTTCCCTGTTCATCTTCAGGAAATAAATTTAATTATCTGTCCATAAAGCGTGGAGTTGAAAAATGTCTGTATAGCTTAACAGCGAAGCTGATTCGAAATATTGATATAAAAATAAACACATTTAAAAATTAAAATTTAGTTTTTATTTTTTAAATTTTATGGTTTTAAGCCGAAATATAACCCATCACACAACTAAAATATATATTTTTTTATAAAAAAAAAAAATTAAATTGAAATAGTACAACATACGTATGAGTGTTTTTAATTGTCCATTTTTTTTTTTTTAATCAAGAATTTTTTTGGTGAATGTCAAGCATTTTGCAAATTTAAATCTGGCAACCCCAGATGTACTTAATTTGAATTAAAGTACGCCAATACGTATTCGTAATATTTTCATTTATAATACAAATTACTTAATCGGCTCTCGGCTAATTAACACATTAAAGGCTCTTATGCCGTTTCCTATTCTGCAAAAAAATTGTTATTTTATTTTTGGATTGCAAACGAAAAATAATATTAATAAATAGTAAATAATTAAAAAAAAAAAAAAACAATAAATATAATCTTTGCAAAGAGTTTTCGAAAAACACAAAAAATCGCTTGTAAAATACTAAATTAATATCCAAATATGTTTTTCAAATGACCTAACTTTTGATAACGTGGTATACCACTGGATACCACAACCCAATATTAAGTTTACGTGTCTCAGGGTTTTCGTGTGTTATTTCAAAAGTTGAAATTTTACTCACAGTGGTTATTAGAAAAATAACGAAAATTGCGTAATTAGGTTATTGTTTTTTTTTGCACAGATCACGCGTAACTGTTGCCATACTGTCATCTTATTTTTATTAAGTAGTGTTTGAAAACTCTTATTTCAGTTATTGATAATAGAGCAATAACAAATTGATGTGGCTAAAGAATTTGAAATGGCTTCATCAACACTTATTCCAATGCTGCACAAGAGAGAACTTATATTGCAAGCTTCTTTGAAAAGCAAAATAAAGCCTAGATAACTCTCTTCTATTATGGCATACGCAATGTCGGTAGTCTAATATTCCTGTGGGCGGCCCATTATTAATAAAAACGCGCAGTGTTTTGCCAAAAAAATTAAACTTAAACAACTTTTAAGCAAGGAGTGGTAAATCCACCATAACAATATTTAATTTTGAATTTTTCATTCAAATTTGCGGTGATAGTATTTTCGCGGAATGGAGAGAAAAACTAAATGAACTAATTAAAGATCACAATACCATGGATAGCTTTAATACTGAAATAAAATACCAATTATCTTCTATTTTTTTTTTTATTTTACCTTCACAAATCGAAATCTCAACAAATCGTAAAATCCTATAATTATTAAAAACTGCTGGGCCCTTAGGATAGCGAATTATCGCGATTTTAGACTATTAAAAAAATTGGGAAAGAGAGAGGACCCAGCAAAAATGAAGCTGCCAAAGAAGCAATAAAAGCATCACTACTATGGCAAAGGAATCACTTCTTTTCTGATGGTTTCATCGATGAATTTAACATTAGCGTGTCATAGGCTGGAAGTATTCTAATGTAGCTACTAGCATTACTCATACTTTACTCTAAGGAAGCAATGATAACACAATGGTTAGGTATTCTGATGCATGAGTGGAAAATGTTCATATACGTTGTAGTATTTAAGCTTTGATGAAAATTTGATTTCATAAGAATGCAGAAAAATAAGTTTAAATAAGCGAAATTTATGAATTGATATACAAATACTCTTTATTAAAACAAATAAATAATTCTGCATAAGTGAAAAATCATTTTTGAAACATTTTTCAAAAATTTTAATAAATTTTTAGACAAATTTTAAAATATTTTTGGATAATTTAAAAACTGGTTGTGCAATTTGAAAACAATTTTAAATAATTTTTAGACAATTTTAAAACATTTTTGGGCAATTTGAAATAATTTTTACACAATTTTAAAATGATTTTGATAAATTCTGAATTAAAACTGGAAATAGTGTAGTGTTAATTAATTAACACAATGCAAAAATGCACAGATTGCTTCGTCATTAATATTTAAGGCTGAAAAAATGCAAATGACATGGCCTTTCAATTAAAGTTTAAAAAAAAATCTGTTTTTCTTCATATTTCAAAACTTTTATAAAAATTGCAAAACTGCATAAATTCTAACCCTCATGAAATTTTAAACTAAAATATAAAAAATTTCATCAGAACTATTTTTTTCAATTTGAATAAATGCTTTAGATTCCAAAAATATACGATATACTCTAACATATGCTTTAGAAGTAATGAAGGGTGATTTTTTAAGATATGCATCGGGTCGGATCACTGCATTTGAAATATGAACACATGAATTCTTTTGGAAGTGCCTTAGAATAACACCAAAAAATCATAAAAGAATGTCAACTGAAGTTTAGGAAGCAATGAAAGAAGTTATAGTCACAGAATGACTACCATTTATTTTTGCTGGGGACATATGTGAGTTTTGTGGAAATAAACTTCTCTCACAAAATAAGAGAGATACTCATAAATATAAAATAATCTGAAGTTTTTATAATAATATAGCGGTGTTTCCATTTTTAAGATATGAGAGTTTGATTTGTGCTTAAAAATAAAACTTGAAAATACTTTTCAAAATTTTTGTAGTCAATAAAACTTTTGTATACAGGGTGGCGCAAAAATAACCTTCAGATGTTTTTTGGCTGTAATTTAAAAAAAAATTAAAAACTTTGATTCTTCTTGTGGATTATTTTTATTTGGTCTTTTAATTTTTTTTACATCAAGTCGAGAATATGATGTCATGTAAATGGCCGCCGCCACAGTTGATTGTCATTTGAGCCCTTTTTATGGCATTTTCCATCACTTTGGGCAAAACTTCCGGCGATAGGTCCTCACATTCTTGACGGATATTGTCTGCAAGAGTCTGAGGCTTGTTGACATAAACCCGCGACTTCAAAAAGCCCCACAAAAAGAAGTCTGGAGCGGTCAAATCGCCAAAACGGGAGATTAGGCGCCCGGGAAATGCATCCTTCAGCATATCGGTTGTGGCACGTGCAGTGTGTGGTGTTGCACCCCCCTGTTGGAACCACATGTTTTCCAATCCCAATTCATCAAGTTGCGGCAAAAAGAACTCGTTGATCATTGCTCTGTAGCGCTCACCATTCACAGTAACCGTTTGGCCCGCGACGTCTTCGAAGAAAAAGGTCCGATGACTCCTCCAGCGAAAACAGCACACCATACAGTGACTTTGAGCGTAAATTTTGCTTATTTACGTACCCGTTAAGATGGAAATGGGCCTCATCACTCATGATTATTTTTGATGAAAAATCATCTTTATTATTGCTCCAATAAATAGTCACCAATATTCCGCGTTCTGGAGCAGTGTAGTGTAACATTGTTTATTAACGTGTATTTCGCATGTGTTTACTACACATATGTCAAAACAGAACTGACATTAGGGGCCAATCGCAAAATGTATAGCATTTTCTGATAGGAGGATTACTTTTGCGCCACCTTGTATGTATATTATTGTAAAGTCCTCAACTAATAAAGATTTGTAAAGATTTTGTCTGTGTTTGTTCTGGTAATGCTGTAAATTTTTGACAAAAAAAAAAAACTTGTTTATACTTAAGTTCTCAAACTTTTTTAAACAAAAAAAAAAAAATATTGCCAAATGGGTCACAAATTTTATGATATTTTCAGTTTTTAAAAATTATTATGTAACACGTTATGACACAGAAAAAATTGATAGATTTCTGACCATTTTGGTCATGCTACTTTATTTTTCCATCTAAGATACAGACATTCTGCGATATGCCTTAAAAGTTGCACTTATATTTAAAATTTTAAAATGCAAAAATTAATTACTCTAATAAAAAAAAAAAAAAATTAAAATAAAATAATGAATTTTTACTGGAAAAAAGCATTTAAAATGAAGTTCAATTCAAACATTTGAATTTTCAGATTACCTTTATTTTTAAAAGATAATTTCTTTTAGATTATTTATACATTTATTTAAAATGATTTACTGTCAATTATCGATTTTTTCTGTTTCATATATTTTTATTTGTTTGAAATTGAATAAAAATTTAACTACAAAACGAAAATTTGTAGTTTATTTGTTTCCGTTACATTACATATTTGAATTTTGTTTGCTGTCTGTTTTATATTCCAATTGTTTGTTTATATACAAAATTATTTTTATTCAAATTACAATAACTTCATAAAAACACACATATGTGAAGGCGATTCACACAAAATGTTTCTATTGACTGTGTGAGTATACATTTTGTAGATTTAAAAAACAAACAAAAATACAAAAATAAAAAAAACGAAAAAAGTTATAAATAAAAAATCAGTTATTTTTTACGAAATTTGTAGGTAAAATTTTAGCACTTATTTTTAACTGATTAATCGTTTGATTTTTACTGGTGTGTCAGTTATTTAAACAAGATTTTAAAATAAATAACAAAAATCATTTAATTGCAATGAAAATTAAGAAGGCCGGTTTTAAATGAAATATATTTTTTTTTAAATGGCATTCTCTTTTATTTTAATTTACAAATAATTTTAAGTGTAGTCTATCAATTTGTAAATATCTTTTATTTAACTTATAAATTTAAAAGAAAAAGCTGATTTATTTATTTAATATGATTTATTTATTTAATATGAAATTAACTTATGAACTGTCTGTGTTTTCAAAATCTCCACCTATTACATATGTCAAATTAACTATGAACTGATTTATGAAAGACAAGTGTTTGTTTTTCTTTTCCTTTGGTTGTAAAGGCAAATGAACATGTCAAACTTAATAAATCAATAACAATAATTGTTCGAATAACCCCTATTACAAAAGTGGCATATCCTAGTTATAGGAAAATTTATAATATAATATAATATATAAAATATATAATAAAGCTATTATATTAGATCGCTAAAACTTATTATATTAACATCATTGAAATTTCAAGGCGGATTGGATTATTACATATTTTTTGAATTAATAATACAAAAGATTATTACAATATTTTAATTTAATAAGAAAAGTTTCTTTTTTAACATAAAAATAAATAAAAAAAATATTTTTTTTTAATGTGTAACCTTTTATATTACTCTTGAATGTATAAACCCGTTTTTTCAAAACAAACAAAAAATAGTGTCAGAATGGCTTACAACACGAACCCTATTATCAAAAAGAAAATATTACTGTAACTGAAAATAAACAAATAATCCACAATTTTTATTTATTTTTTTTTTTTGATAAATTTCTATCAAATTTTAAGCAAATGAAAGAAAAAATTAACACATAAAGTAAAAGCAAATGGTTGAAATAAATTCTCTTGAACAAATGTATAAAAATGTTGAAATAAATATTTCTTTGAAGTATAAATATGGATATATATATATATATATATATATATATAAATATATATTCCTTTGCTTTCAACTTAATCGAAAACATTTTTATATAAATACAAACAGTTTACTAATAATATTCTGAGTGTATATTTTTATTTTTATTGTGCGCTTTAAACATTAAAACATCAAGAGGAGAATTTAAGAAATATTTGAGTTTTTTTTTCGTTAAATTAAATGCAGCTGCATTAGGTATCACTTAGAGAAACTTCATGAATTATTAGTCAGCATTTTAGTTTTAAACATAAGCAGTGAAAGAAGATGCATAAAATGAAAATTAAGTTTTAAAACAATACTATTTTACGTTTTATACTTTTTCTTTTATTTTTTTTTTTTGCTACTTTTTTTAACTTACCCTGTCCACAGCACAAATTCAACATTATCACCCTGGCGTGATTTCATTGCTTTGGCAGCAGACTCAATTAGACTCCAAGGACTATCACAGAGGTAATCACCATAACGACCTGGCGAATGTGTGGACGAACTGGGTGGTTGTCTTTCTATGCGCCAACAACCTATAATAAAAAAAAGAACAACAAATTTTTAATGAAGGCAAAAAAAAAATGGCATTGTAATGTTTGTTTATCTTGGCATCATAGAAAATTACAAAATCAAATTAAGACTATTTGTTGTTTATTTTTTTTTTTTTTCTAACAGAAGTTTTTACAAAGTTGGGTAATTTCTTAGAAAAAAAATCGCTGACAATGTTAAAATAATTCTTGCCAATACAGTTCTTCTTTTTTTTTGCTTTGTTATCATTTCTTAAATTGTCATTGATTTTTTAGAAATTAAGAAAAATAAACTATTGTAGTTAAGTGGAACCAAAAATGTTTAAAAAGCTTTAAAATGCACAAGAGAAAAATACGCTTAAATAAAAACTCTTTGTAATAATCCCACAGCGTATGATGAATCAATTGATCTCAAAGAACATATACCATGACACAATTTGGCATTGCTGTTGGCGAAAGCTTTCCAAAGGTAGTGCAATAGACACACCATTGTTTGAAAATTTTACCTAACTTTCAATAAAATATTAAAAAAAAGTTACTCTTCTGGTGTTGTTTATACAGTGCAGTCTCATTTTGTCGAAAATATTGAAGCTCCCAATGACGCCAATCACCCCACTAGGCAGAAATTTCCACGTAGATAGTGTATATCCGCCAAGAAATTGAAGTCTCATGCAACAAAGGCTTGGACATGCGCAACATACATATATGTTCCGCCGTCTGAACGTCAAATTTTGAAATATCCCATTAAGGTCCTTAAATCCTCTCTGTTTTAGGAAAGAAGTTTCTTGGATTTTCCAATATATGGAGCTACAAATCTCTTTACTTTGCACTGGGAAATGGTAGCATTCCAGCACTTAACGGACATGGGTTCCCACCACATAATAATAATATATTTTTTTTTTTTTGGTATACCACAGAAATTTCAGGTCCAAAAAAATATCGATGCACCCCACAGTTGGCAAGGAACACAGCTTGGGAATAGTCTGCTGCTTTCAACGAGTCTATTGAGAAATTCAGTTCAGTGTGGGTCAGGTGAAGACGACACGTCATCGTACAATAGTATCTTAAGTGCCGGTGGACTGTCCGAAAAAATATAAATAAGTGCCCCCACCCCTCTTGTGACCCTTCGCAGACACTGCGACGCTCATACATAGATATAGAAGATCTTCGTCTGGAAAATGGACGGGTACTTGCCAATCGGAAGGGCACATTGAAAATTCAATCCACAGACGTCCGCACCTTTATACACATTTGTATTTTTCGTGACATCAGTGAACCACACCTGGCAGGCCTGTTCGGATTCTCAAGATTTGCTGGGGTATATATTGCTCTCGAAACTAATCACTACGTAATTCCTGCTAGTAATCTGCTTTGCTAATAATTTCTTTGTTGCCCTGATTATTGTGCACTAAATGAACAGCTCCATTTTTCTCATGTGGCTCCACATGGTACCTTCCTTAATATTACCAAACTCCAGGAGTTGCAGAACACTCATATTGGCGTCCTCAGGTACCGGGATATATAGTGGCGGTACACAGAAAAAATAGTACAAAATTTTAAGTAACACAAAAAAAATCTTAATCTTAAGCTCAATACAAAATAATATACAAATCAAGAAGATCGAAGAAAACTAAAAGTAATTAAAAAAATTTAATAAACTTTAAATTCGATTTATAATAATATTAGAAAGTTGGAAATTGTTATTTATCAAGATAAAAATTATTTGAAAGTAAAAATTGAAGTTACAAAAAATAACAAAAAGTTTTTTGTATTTACAGATTTTATTGCTGGTGCCTTTTAAAAAAAAAAAAATATTTATGTACAAAAATATTCTATGAACGATATTTAGTATTACAAATAGAATTTTTTGAAATTTTGTCTGGGTACACTCCTAAAAGTGTCTACAAAATTGCAACGTTATTGTGTGTAACTCTTTATTTAAAACCACAAACAGTGTTTTAAATTGAGCACAAAATGTCTAATAAATTATTTAACGCATTTTTGTATACAAAGTTATATAGATTTTATTATATGTAGTAACATTTTATATTAAAATTATAATAATTTAGAGAAAATATGTATTATATTTGAATTTAACACATTTGTGCTTCATTTTAAAATAGTTTGTGTTTACCTTAAATTTTCCAACAAATTATTTGTTATTGAAAAATTATATACAGACGCAAATGTAAATAAAAAGGGCTTTAAAATTAGCCCAAATTCGTCTTTACTATTTGATGCAACACTATTTTCTTTATCGGATTTGAACCTGTATGCTATATTCTAAGTTGGTGGTAGGTATGTTTTATATTGTTTGGAGAAGATATAAAAGGTTATATTAATGTTTTTATATTTGTAGAGGTGCAGATGCCGAAGCGTTTAAAAATACGATGAAAACACCAAAAGTATACAACCAACACCAAAGATACTACATCAAGGCTAACCCTGGACAAGTTGAAGAACCATTTCAAAAGATGCATTAAATTTATAATAGTTTAGCATATTTTCTTGGTTAATTTTAACATATTTATGTATTGAACATTATTTATTAGTAAATAAAATTTAGAAAAAAATCTGTTGTTTTTTTAAATGCTTTTTGATCCCAATCGCGAATAAAAGCAATATTAATGTGGTTCTAAGCATTTTATTACAATAATTCTAATGAATTTGCATTTTGTTTAGCACATATATATGAAATTTACAAACATCTATAATGTTAATCTTAAAATTTCCAGAAATTTAAATTTAAACATTTCAGTAATTTTATAGGTATAAAGGTAGGCAGTAAGTAACCTACCGTTATTGTAGTTAATTTATGTAAAGATTCATAAGAGTGTACATATATTAAGCATGGCTCCAATGGTGTTAAATTAATTTTATTTTATTTATTTTTATTTATTTAATTAGATAATCTAGCACAGCAAGATGAAAACCTTATAAATTATAGTGCTAGTGAGTATATAAAACATTTTTAAAAAGAAAACAAAGTTTTAACTTAATATTTTTAATATACAGAATAATAATACAAAACAAAAATAATAAATTACATATGCATGAAATAAAATAACAGGAAGAATTAATCTGACAAATTGAATATTTAATAAAAGTAAATTTTTAGCTCATGTTTAAATTTGCTTGCATTGTTTATGACTTGTATTCGATTGGGTAGAAGGTTCCAAAGGCTAGTGCAGTAAATGAAAAATTGACGTTTTGATACTAGAAATTTAAATCTTTGTTGTATTATGTTATTCCCACGATTTGATCTTGCAAATTTTATTCTACTGTATAGGTAGACAGGTTGCTTAGATATTATTATTTTATTAAAAAAAAAAAATAAGGCTTCTTAATTTTAGAAGGTTTTCAAAACTCATCGGATTAATCTGATATGAAAAAAAGGATATAGATTCACGACGACCTTTGTTGAAGACATATATCGCATTATTGTTGTAAGCAACTTTAAATTTTCTAAAGTCTGTACTGTCACAGTTAGAATAAATTTCGCAGCCATATCATAGAACGGGGATAAGATACGTTTTGGCTAATAACATTCGTATATTGAAAGGGGTTGAATATTTGATGACCCATAGATTACGCAGCATTCCATAAATCCCTCCCAAAATGGAGTTAATATGGTTAGACCAAGTTTATTTATTATTTAATGTTACTCCTAAATTTTTCGATGAATCTACAAATTCAATGACATCATTGTTTATTAAAAGTTGAAATTCATCATCTAAAGTTCTTTTACTTTTTGAAATAAAGATACAGGTTGGTTGAAAAGTTCCTGCGCTCGAAATGAAAGAATACTGTTTTTGTTACGAAATATATTTTTTTATTCAATATAATCTCCTAGAAGCTCAATACACTTGTTCCAATGATCTTCCAATAATTTTATCCCATCCTTATAATGGTTTTCCGAAAGCTCTGCAAAATAACCGTCTACGGCTGCTATGGCCTCTTCATTCGACGAAAAATGCTTTCAACGAAGGAATTGTTTGAGATATCTGAAGAGATAGTAGTCACTGGGAGCCAAATCTGGTGAATACGGTGGATGTTCAAGCAATTCGTACTTTAATTCTTTGAATTTAGCCATCGTCAAAACACTTTTGTGAGCAGGTGCATTGTCTTGATGAAAAATGATTTTTTTCTTCTTGAAACCAGGTCTTTTCTCACGAATTTTTTCATCCAGCTGATCCAAAAGGCTGCAATAATATTCAGAGTTGAATGTTTTACCTTTCTGAAGATAATCAATCAACAAAATTCCTTTTGCATCACAAAAAACTGATGCCATAACCTTCTTTGCTGATCGTTGTGACTTCACCTGCTTTGGAGTTGAACAAGCAGCTTAAGTCCACTGTAAATGTTCTTGTTTCAATTTAGGATCATGGTGGTAGATCCATATTTATAAAACGACGCAATAAGTCGGTTTTATTTGGCTTAAAACGCTCCAAATTACGCTGAGAAATTTGTTTTCGATTTAGTTTTTGTTGAATTGTTAATGTGTGCGGCACTAACTTTCCAAACATTTTTTTTTATACGTAATGCTTCATGTAAAATATGGAGTACTCATTCGTCTGTGATGCCTATGGTATTAGCAATTTCACGCTTGGATCTTCACTAACCATATTATGTACCTGCTCAATGATTTCTGCTGTGGTTGCAGTTTTTGGTCGTCCTTCGCGTGGATCGTCTTCAAGGCTGGTACGACCACGTTTAAATTCAGCAGCCCCAAATTCAACGGTGCGTTTTGAAGGTGAGGACTCCTTATACTCTTCTAATAATTGTTCTTAAATTTCCTTTGCGTTTAAACCCTTCAAAACAAAGAATCTAATGACTGCACGATATTCAATTTTTTCCATATTAAAAAAAAATAAATGACACGTCATCAACTTCAAATGGCTTGTAAACAAAGAAAGAATTGGCAGAATGACTTGCAACTTTGCATGTGTTCTCAGGACAGTTATACCAACTTGAGAAAAACAAAGTTTGGAGCTAGAAGTGCCATCTCTTGGTGAGCGCAGGAACTTTGCAACCAACCTGTACATTTGGATTTTGAAGGATTTATGCTTAATCCATTGGTAACAGCCCAGTTGTGTATTTTTGCTAAATCAACATTAATGTTGTTTACGCATAAATGAATGTCGTTGATAACAGTACTGTTGTAAATTTGAACGTCATACATTTGCAGCTTGATGTGTACCATTACATTGGGTAACTCGTTTATATATAAACAAAATAAAAGAGGTCCTAGTATAGATCCTTGCGGAACTCCTTTGTTTACATTGAGGTCTGTTGAGTTATTTCCATTCAAACTTACAATTTGTGATCTTCCAATAAGCTACGACTTGAAAGGCTTACTTGCAGCACTAGAAAAATAAAACATTTTTTAATTTTTTTAATTAGTATTGAATGGTCTACCGTATCGAAGGTTTTACTATTATCCAGTAAAATTAAGAATGAAACCATGTTGCTATCAAGGTTAGCTCTTAAATCTTCTATCACATGCGTTAGCGCTGTTACGCAGCTTCTTCCCTTCACAAAACCAGATTGAAAATCGTATAAAAGATTATGTTGACTAAGGTAATCATTCATTTGTCTATCGCTTTCGATAGAAATGGTAGAATTGCAATAGGCCGAAAATCATTGTTTTGCTTAGGAATAGGAATTATTTTTGAAATCTTATATACTTCTGGAAATATGGATTTAGTAAGGAGTGTGTTGAATAAATGTGTGAGAAATGGTAAGAGTTTTGCAACTGCATTCAACTTTATAGCTAAAAGACAATTGAATAACGGTGACTGGGCATTAATGTTTACGGATATGTCTTGTTCGCACCAGTTATGCCCGTACTGGCTATGCGATAGACCTTGTTAAGCCACTGTTGTCAGGATTTGCCCCACCTTAAGCCACCAACCAGAGCAGCATAAGTGACAATTTGTCTCACGATAGTATTGAAAATAAATAGGATAAAAATGATCCAGTATCCTTCCTAATTGCCGAAGCTAGATGTTAGTTTTAGACAAGGGGTCTGCCTCGAGTAACTCGAAGATTCCTAACAACGTCAGAACATTTCATAGTGTTTCAATTAATCATTGGCATATTCATTACTAATTTTGAAAAGTAGAAAATATCCTTCCTCTAGAGAGGAAGAGTTTAGAACTTGGTGTGATAAAAACACAAATCCTATACTGCTATATAAACTTCTCGTGTGTGTTCCAAAGTATGTGAATAACTTCTTCATACTAAAGTTCTTCTGCCCCTCCCGGCAGATCTCAAGGCGAAAAATTCAACGAGACTGAATGATATACCAGCAATAATGCTGATATAGTGCTCTTTATGCCTAGATCGTCTATCGTGCGGGAATCTTCCTATCATGCTCGAAGGTTGTCAATGTTCAGCCAATCCCTAAGACGGGTACGTTCAATAACTATCTCTCATGATGGTGATCGAGAGTATAGTTAATTACCATATTGTTAATTATATACATATATATATATAGAGTTCAATTTACTTTAAACCGATCGACAGCATGATTTCCGTAGAGATAGTAAGCGTTCCTTTCGGAGAAATGGAGTCGGAATATTTCTCAGTTTATTAAAAGTAAAGTGGTTGATCTGGATATTTCCAATACATTCGATCGTGTGTGGCACAGCATTCTGTTATCAAAGTTTATTGCTTTTCGTAACGGTAATGGCTTCTCTCGAATTACTTCCAACTTCATTCAACGAGTTTTAGCTTAATTCGGTTCTTTCTCCCTATCTTGTTCTCATTCCTACATACAGAGTTTAATTTTATTAGTTTTCAACTGAAATGCACCGATTGACATCGGTTAACACAACTAAATATTGGTTTTCACAAATTTAGTCTTAAATTTTTTGGAATTATACAAAACTTTTGAATATTTTGTATTTAAGTTTAGTACATTTTTTACTTCAATTTAGTATTGCTTATTATCAAGGTTAATGCAGAATAAAATTTATTTTTAGTTTATAAATTTTCCTTATATTATATGTATTAATTAGTAATTCTCGTTAAGTGGAAACTTTTAAATATATAAGTATTTCGAATTGCCTCAAAACATCTAAGTAATCAGTTTTATAATTTTTTTTATATGTTAGGTTTTGAATATTAAAAGAAACTTTCCAAAAGTGAATGAAATATTTATTTAGGCCGATAAATGAAGGCCTCCTTATTAAAAATTATTTTATGTAAATATTACCCGCCGCTAAATATTACCCGCGAGCTGCAATTTTGGCATACATTTTCTAGTATTTCCGTTGGTATCTCAACAATGGCATCCAAAATGTTATTATACACGACTGGAATTGTTACTGTACACGAAATATTTCAAATATGCGAAGAAAAAATTATTAAGTGGGCTAAAATCGCTTGATCTTGGCGACCAATGCACTGCTCCAAAACCAGAGATTAATTGCTCATCAAACTCGTCTCTCAATATGTTCATGGTATCGTGTGCCGTTTGGTATGTGGAACCGCCTTATTGAAACCACATGTCAACCAAGTCCAATACTTCTATTTTGGACAAAAAGCATTCGGTAATCATCGCATGGTACCGTGCTCTATTGACGAATTGACATATCGTGATCTTAATTGTCACTGGCACTCTTCGCATACGGGTTGGTGGATTAATATCCAATAAAGTAAAACCGGTGCGAAATTTGGTCACAAAATCTTGAATAGCCTGTTCGGGTGGTTGATTATGACGACCATAAAATAGACGTAATTTACGAAACACATTTCTCACACAGCACAAATTTTGTTAATAAAATTCAATGATTTGCAAGCGTTGTTCTTTTGTTAGTCTATTCTATTACTGAAAAATTTTGGCATTTGTACATGTCACTAATCTTTTTTTACACTGAAAAAATGTATACTAAAAAACCAAATACAACCAAAAAATATCATCCTTTATGAATATTAACAAAAATAATTGTATAATTATTTTCTGTACTTAAATAAGTACACTTTGATTTTTTCGATTTAATCTGACACTTATTCGTCCTATAATTTAAATAAAATAATTTTCTGAGAGCCAACTAAATATAAAACAACAGGTTTTTCGAATTTAATGCTGTTATTACTATTTAAATTCACATCGTTTGATGGCATTTAGAAAATATTAAATTTTGGAAACCTTTTTTTTTTAAAGGTAAAATTTTAACTTTTGAAATTAATAATTAATATTTTAACATTTATTATTAGTGTTAATTATTTAATTAGATCTTAACTGAACACCAAGTTTCAAAACAGTGTATGTGGGATAGCCGTTTTCCACTTTTTACTCCTAGACAATTTACAAGGATATCTTTATTTTTAATTTTTTCAATTTCAATTTTTCTTTATTCTATTTGACGCCTTTGCCCATAACAGAAATATATTTTAATTTAATTTTCTCCGCCATTGGTTATTGGTTTAAGTTATTGGTTTAAGTTAAAATCTTTGAACTAACTTTAAAGAATTTCCATCTTTTGGTTTTATCTTTTCATACAGTTTTAAATTTCCTTTTTTTTTAATTTATAAATTATTAACGATTTCTTACTAATAAGCATTAAATTTCTTAATGGTTTTAAAGAACATTAACACAAATCAAGAACGAAAAACTGCACTCATTATTACGTTGAAATACAATCAAATAGAGGACTACTAATTTTTCATTATATTCAGCAACTTATTATTTTTTTGTTTATTTTCAATCATAGTTTAATAATCGACAAAAGTAGTACACAAAATCGCAAGTCGTTTAAAATAACTAATTATTTTTAACTGACAATAAGTTAAAAAACTCTTTTTGTGGTTTGTTTTTAAAATGGATTTTTTTTTAATTTGTATGTAATTACAAAACATATACATTTTCTATGTGGGTCTATATATTTGAATGATTTCTTGTAATTTTTAATGAAATAATTTTGTATTTAAACAAACTATTTTGAGAAAAAGTCAAAAATTAATAATTTGAAAATGAATTTTTAAAAACAGAAATCATAATATGCTATATTTAACAGGATATATCAAACCCTACTGAAAGACTGAGTTTATATGAGTTTCAATTTATTATTCATTTAAAAAAACTGTACGTATTACTTTTTGAATAAAATACTGTCGCTAAAGGAAAATATATTGTGTGTGTAAGGAAAATGCCTATTATTTTTAAAATTAATGAAAATATTTCGTAAGCTAAAACCAAATAAATTTGCATTATGTTAAAGGTTTTTTATTAATTTTAAGAAACTTAATTTTTAGCAAACTTAATCTTTGTTAATACATTTTCTTTTTGTGCTTAAAAATAATTTCGTTTTTCTATTTTTTTGGGTTATCCACAAACATTTAGGTTATAAATAATAATTTTTAAAATTTTTCACAATTGTTATTACAATTTTTTAGTTATATTTCTTATAGTAAATGTGAGGAATTATTTGATAAAATTCTACGCAAACTTACTTCTCATTACATCTCCTTGTGTTGAGTAGATTGTATCTAGATGTAAATCTGTTACGTGCCAAAAATAACCTGAAAGAAAAGAAGTGTCGAGTTAGTATTGCTGAAAGTTATTATAACTAAAATAAGTTAAATTATCTTCTACATTACATTTAATATTGTACCAACAACTAAAAACTTATTGAATATTTTGTCTCTTAAAAAAAAAAAAAAAAAAAAAAAAAAAAACAAAACATTGATAGTACAAATCTAATATTATTTTTGATTTAGAGTTTTTGTTATTAGTGTTTTCAACTTGACCCGGGACACGTTAACTAAATTTTGAGTCATGGGGTCCAGTGATATTTCACGTTTTAAAAAGTGAGGTCGTTTTAAAAAGGTATTTAGATTTTAAGTTTTTATTGAATCATTGGATTTTTTACTATATTTTAATGCAAATACTTCGAAAACTCTTTGTGTAATGACTTAATTTATTGTTAATTATTTACTATTTATTAATATTTTTTTTTAAATAATCAAGAAGATAAGAAGCTATAATGTTTTAGTTTATAAAATAATAATACCCCAATACTGATTCTGCATTGAAATATGTTTAATTTGAATTACAGTACACCAATACGTATACGTAATATTTGCATTTTTAATATAAATCACTCATACGACTCTGGGGTAAATTAAAATACACATTAGTGTAGGAGATTTTAATTAATTAGAAGTGAGCAGGTGAGCCAAAATTTTGAATTACTGACTTGATCGTGCGTGAGTGTGAGCTATAAAAAAATTTTTTTTTTTTGTGATTATCTTTTTATTTGTGTTTATATTTTTTCGACTTTTTATTTTGTTTTTCTATTTTTGTGTACGTAAATACTTAAATATTTCATTAAGTGGTTTATGTGATAAAAAAAATTAATTTGTGTTAAATTTTTCGAAACATTTTAAATTTTTGAAGCGTGATTATTTCGTAAGCATGAACAGTAGGCTTATAACTTTTGACATTTACCTATCCTAGCGGTAAAGTTCATAAAAAAATATTAAGAAACCCGTTATTACTTTTTCGCGGTTGTCAAAAAAGTTGGCCCACCAACCTCTTTGAAGTTTTGAAAATTTTTTTTAATTTAATTCCAACAAAAATCCAAACTATTGCTATTGTTGATCTTCTAGAATACCTTTAGACGTTTATTCATTGTTGAAATCCGCGAATATTTTGGTGAAAAAAAATATTGGGTTTTTTTACGATATGGGTGTCAAAATTTGCACAACAACGGGCCCGCAATATAAAATTTTTTTTTAATATTTTTGATTAAAAAAAATAATAATCCTTGAGTAAATTCACATTAAATCTTAAGTTCTTATCTTACAATAATCAAATTTAATGCCTGTAATTTACTTTCTTAACGGTGTACATTGTACAATGTACACATTAAATTAAAAATAAAATATTTAAAAAAAAAAATATATCAGAAAAATTTTAGAAATTGCATTTGGTGGGCGAGGTTTTTGTATCAAAATGACCCGAAAAATTGATTTTTATTATCAGTATAGTATTGCCCATGACGTGGTGATAGGTATAAAGTTTACTAAAAAAAAAGTTATAACCCTATTGAACAGCGTAAGTAGAAAAATTAATTTCGTACGTGATTGTAATTTAAGGTCCAAATTCCAAAATCGCTCACGTGCCCATCTCTAATTTTAATGATTTTTATGCCGTTTTCTTTTTCCCAAAAAATTTTCATTAAAATATAATAAAAAAATCACTTGAGTCAATAGTAACTTAAAATCTAAATATCTTTTTAAAACGATTTAACTCTTCAAAACGTGGTATACCACTAAATTCTATGACCTAAAACTAAGTTAACATGTTTCTGGGTTTTCCTGTGTCGTTTCAAAAGCTGAAATCTATTTAAAGTCACAGCAAAAATAAATGGAATTGATTTTTAAAGAATTAATTTTTCATTGATTCCAAAATATCATTTAGTTCTGAATTTTCTCAGTTCTTTTTCCCAAACTCCAAAAATGTGATAATGAAATTTAGCACTTTTCAGGTATATGTCGTGTAACTTATTTTAAAAACAATCAAAGTTAAACATTAATCGTATATACTTCCATATAAATTTGTCCTTTATATATATGCTTTAAGTTTAAGTAATTTCTTTCAATCTTTAACTTACAATTTACCAGATTTGAATATCTTAAAATAGTAACTATTATTGCTACAAAAAGCAAAAATATTAATTTTGGTAAAAATTTTCAAGAATTTCGAATAAAATAATTTAAAAAATAAGCCCCGATTGCTGAATGTCCCGTCATAATTTAACGAAAAGAAACTCTGACTGTATATGGGAAACAACAACAAATGTATCAGTTAAATTCTCAGGTAAATGCTAACAGGAGATTTCAAAAATGAGACTATGGCCGGATTACTGATGTCCTCCTAAAATCTAAAAAACAAATTCAAAATTAATTTGGCAACATCACAAGATCGCAGTTTTCACTAAACTAAAAGATAGGCTTTAGATGCAATGAATAAGGACCATAAAAGAAAACTTCCACCCTATGGCACCCCTATGTAAAAATCATTGGTTCCGATCCAAATTTTTACAACACCGGATTCAAAATTACTGCTTCTTTTCTCTGCTTGTGCAACTTTTCGTTTTTGTTATTATATTCAAACTTTAATATTATTATATTCATAAATAGCCAATAACTAAGTGTAAGTGTATTTCGTGATGTATGTAAAGTACATCTTGATCGTCTTATAGGCTTTTTATACTGAACAACATCTTTGTAAAACGCGTGGAAGATGTTGAAAATATGAAACAAGTGTTTACATTGGCAACATCTTTCATCTTTCATCTGCCAATTATTCAGCTGTCAAAAAATAAAAGAAAAGGACGCATATTTTTTGTTAAAAATAGAAAATGGATTTAGAGAAAGCATTAATCATTGGAGTAGTTGTTGCTTTGTAAGAACAAACCCGAATTTTAATGCAGTAAATTGATATATTAAAGGTCATTGTGGAAGAAGATGATGATGAAGAAAAATTTTTGGTAGACATAAGAGTGAAATACTTATATGTGCCGCTCATTTTTCTTCGTTGAATAATTTTTTTTGTTTATTTTCTGCAATGTCGGTTTGCTAGTGATGGCACAAAGAAAATCGATTTTTTCGTCATTTTTTTAGTGATTACACTTAAAATAACGAAAGATGTAAGATGGAACAAAATGAGAAAGAATCACCTTTTGTAGATGTAGAAAGATGTAGAATTTTTGGCCTGTATAATTATTATGGGAAGATTTTAATATCTTTGCAAACTGATGAAAGATGTAGCTCAGTGGAAAAAGGCTATTAGTATCCTAAGTTCAAATCACAGGGAAGATATAGAATTTTGGCCTGTATTTCCAAAAAAAAAAAAAATTTGTGATTTTAATTTTATTTTAAATTTTATTATTCAAGATTATTTGTTCTAAAATTTCTTAAATTTATACACATTCGCCTTAGTGCCATATCCCTTTGAGAGCCAGGTAGTAAAAAAAATATATAACTTTTTTACTTTACATCAAAATATCTCGACAACTAATTAATTCTCGGAAAATCTTATGTATATCTGTGAAACATAATTCTCTAAAGAATCTAACAAAAATATGTATGCAAATTGACCATCTAGTTTTGAAAATATTTGCATTTGTCTGAAGAAATATCAAAGCTCACAATTGTGAGTCTGGGTCTCAAATTTTTATAAGCATTATCGAGACAAATTGACAAAATACTAGAATTTACTTATGGAATAAATTTTTATATAAATAATTAAGATCTAGTATGGAATAAAGAGATATTTTAATTTTAAACTTAAGTGTAGGCCCATACAACAATTGTTGCTGTGAGAGAAAACGCGCCCAAAATAATGAATTATGACGGTGACTGCAAAAACTGTAATATTTATTATTATGTAAAAAGTAACGTGGATATTCTTTCCCTCCAGTAACTCCTTCTCTTATTAAGGACCCATTTATAATTTTTTTTTTTTTGTTTTTGGTTTTTACATTTTAATTTTATACAAACCATAAAAAGAAAAAAAAAACATTTTAATAAAACTTTAGAAACGAACGTACTAAGTTAGTTTATAGTACGTTGTTCAATCACAAGTACACAAAGAGAATTTGAGAGCCATAGAATATCGTGGGTTAATTTTACTCATCATATGCTTCTTGTTAAAAAAAATTTTGAAAATGCAGGAACTGCGTTATAAGATTTTTAGAAACAAAACCAAGAGAATAAGAAAAAATGTTTTTAAAATAAAATTGATTCTATCCAACTCTCGACGTGTTTTTATTGTTACTTTGTATGAAAAAATACGGTAGGTTTTTGTTCTGGGCCGTCACTAAGCTATAGAGGTGTTTCAAAAGCATTGTATCAATATTTCTTATAGAAAGATTTTAATGCTGATGGTAAATTATTATATTTAGTATCAACAATATAATCAATGCGCTAGTCAACTCCAACCTGCATCTAGAAGTTGTAAGATTTGCTCTATTTTTCGTGTTACAATTGGATTAATTTGGAAAAAAATTATTATTTTGTAGTCAATATTTCGAACACATTTAAAAATAAAGATTAATACTGAAGAAAAATTTCTTTTAATAATATCTTTTTTTAATAAAATTGTTGAGTAAGTTATTATCAAATTAATAGATTTAATTGATTTTCTGTTGTAAACACAAAGTTATTTTTAAACCAAAAAATTTTAAATTGAAACTTGAAAAAAATTTCAAGATTAAAATTTGAATAATAAAATTTAATTTGAATGCAATGCATTCAAATAATTCTGTGAAACATTGTATTCAACATATAGTTTCTAACAATTGACAAACATAAAATTAATTAAGTGTTAGAATAAAAATTCGAAATATGTAAATAAATATTGGTAATCACAATATTTTTAAAAATAAAAAAAAAATTGGTGTACAATTGTTACCCTAATATTTATGTATAGATGCTTTTGTTTTTCTTAAATTTACAGCTTAAGGTTTTCAACAAAATGTATAATTCCTATTATGGTACAGTGTGTGTATCTAAAGAACAAACTCTTGTCTGTGGGTGTATATACACATTCCGTCGTCGTTGTCTTGAGTAAGGACAAATAGTGACTACATTTAATTTGAACAAATTTCAACAAATGACAACAGACAACGTAAACTGATGTGACATTAATTGCAACACATTTACACACATTTCTTGCAATTTTTTGAAGATACACTTTTTACTGCAATTTTTTCTAAAACTGTTGAAAGTTTTTACGGATATGGCAAATGAAATATATCTTGGTTTGTCAACGATATTTGTCGTCATGAGGTGAGGAATTTTTAACACATAATAAATTGTAATGTATACTTGTCATTAAATATCTATAGTATACAGTAGGGTTCTTTAAATTTTGTCAACTTTTAATTTCGTGAACTCCACAAAGTATATAATATAAAAAAATTAAACGTTTTCGCCTTAAACTGGCTAAACGTTTAGAGCCGTTGTGTTTGAAAAGAACAATGTTGAAAATTAATATACACCCAGCAAAAAAGGCCTTGCCAAATAATGGGTTTTGGAACGAGCAGTAAATGGTTGAAGTTTGCCTGCTAAGCTCATTATTTTAACATAGGGATGTCAGTGGAGGTAGTTTGTTTCCTACAACCTTAAGAGTAGGGAGTAAAACAACTAGTTAATGGTAAGGTTAAAATAACTAGTTTTAGGTAAAAAAATTATTAGATATCTATGATGGTTATTCTAATTGTGTGTTGTTTTCGGGTTTGTTAATTTGTTTACAAACACTCAATATAAAAAAGTCAATGATTAATAAGCAATGAGAAGAGCGTGGATACTAAAGAGGTTGTTTTGCGGAAACCGAAAATACTAAGTATTCTAATTGGCTCTGTAAAATTTTTTCAAATTTTGTTCTCAATAATTTACTAATAAAATTTTCATGTTTCTTTGCAATAAAACAATTTATAAAAAAGAATATGATTATATGATCTACATAAAATCCTATTAATACTATTTATTAACACAAATATTTAAAATCAAAAATCTATTTTTTAATATGGTTCAATTTTTATACCCTTCACCACAGGTGGAAGGGTATATAAAAGTTTGTCATTCCGTTTGTAATTTCTACAATATTGATCTTAGACCCTATAAAGTATATATATTCTGGGTCCTTATGAAGAGCGAAGTTGATTTAACGATGTCCGTCTGTGTGTTGAAATGGGTTTTCCGAAGAACCCAGACATGATGAGGACTTGATTGTTTTTTATTTCTGTTACATGTGATCCATTTCTGTTTGCTATTAAAAATCAGACAGATCGGTTAATAAATGGCTGAGATATTAGCAAAAAACCAGGACTACCTCTAATTTGTTCCGTGTAATCCCCTTGTTTAATATGTATGTAGAATTTAACGCTTAACAAACACATCCATTTGTTCAAGTTCTTTTCTTTCATCTCCACCTTTTATAGACAAACAACACACATACAAAGATTTGTCATTTAAATAAAAACTAAACAAATCTCTAATGATTGAAGACTTTTATATATGTACCTCTATTGACGATGATTTTGTGTGAGCTTCAATAGCTCAGTTGTCTAGACGCTATGTCACAAATACTTTTTTTCTCTAAGGCCGCGGTTTCGAATCCCGGTCAATTCACTTTTTTCAGTACATTTTATTTTTATTTTCTTAACTTTTTTTTGTTTTTTTTTTAACATTTTATAATTAATTTATATAAAATTTTATATTGAGAATTAAATAATCCATAAATAGGCTAAAAATATCAAAATTTTTATAAAAACCCTCTGATACAAACAAAATACAAACGTTTTTATTTCTATTTTTTGCTCCGATTTAAAAGAATTTATAAACAGATTTTTAAACCATTTTATTTCTTATATATTAAGAAAATTTTATACATAATTTCCCTTTGAGTGCAACTATTTTAGGTCATAACTTATAATAAGTTATAAAAAAAAATTATAAACTATTTTCCTTCAAATTTTTAAAATTAAGCTAAAGAAATTAAAAATATTTTTTTAATAAAAAAGCGAAATAAAATCCCAAATGCAAATTCGCCAGCTAATCAAACGTTTTTGTAGAAATAAAACACATGCAGTTCTAGTGATTTCTTTTAACGATTTGTTGAAATTCATTTGTTTCACCTCTTCATCTTTTATACACAAACAACAAACGCTATTCTAGAGCTGTAATATGACCTATGGAAACGTCTTATATAGCAAAAGATCGAAAATCTTTAGTATAACATATTTGCTGAAAAATTCGGAAATATCGGTTCATACACAAAAAAGTTATGCCCAAAACATACCTATTTTCTGGAACCATAAATCTTCCCGGGCCCAAGTTTTATCACCAAACTAAATGGTTAATTTCCTCTTAAAGGCATCTGTATACAAAGCTGCCCATTCCAGATATGTTCGTGTATAAACTTCACTTTTTTCCCAACCATGGTGAAGGGTATATAAGATTTAGCATAGCCGAATTTAGCCGCTCTTACTTGTTTTTCTATTAATTTTTTTTTGCTTTTAATTTGAATTGATTTTTGATAAAAATTTAAAAAAAAATTTAAATGAAAAAACCAAAAATAGATTTTAACTGTCAAAAATAAGTAGTTAAAACACGTAATTACTAAATCATTATTTAGACATTCAAAGTAATGTAGTATGCAAGGAGTTGACATGGCATATCAATGGCTGTATAAAACATTTTTATTAACTTATAATTTTTACTTTTTAAGTAATGCAGTGGGCAGGGTAAGTCATTATTGGAAATGCAATGAGTTGCTATTACCAAAGTTTTCCTGGGCACAGCAAATAAATTATTTGGAAATCTATTCGAACCACCACAATTTTATCGTTATGCAATAATTAAGTTCTATTTCAATTAAAACTAACACTCCATCTAAAATACTAGTTTTTTCAAACAAGTTTAATATAATATCAATTTTTCTTCATTAACACTAGTGCATTTAATGATTAGTTCCCACAATTTTGGAAAATATAACAAAATGCTGGGATTAACTAAAGGATTATAATAAATATTTAAAATATGTGAAATTTTTTAGTATTTTTTTAAGTGATTAAAATTATAAGATACAGTTTATTACCTGTTGTAGCTGCTATGTTATTTTTAAATATAGATAGTCAAATTTCAAACCTAACAATTATTTAAGTTTTAAATATGACTTAAAAAATTTTAATAGAATTTAGTCTAGAGAGGCCTAGCAACTAAAAAATTTATAAACGTCTTAGTTTCTGTTAAATACGTTAAAGCGAAATTAATAACGTTACTGACTCACCAACTCACTAAAAATCACTAAGCCCAAACGACTGAATATAGGGAGCTAAAATTTTGTGATGGAGTTTCTTTCTCCGATGTAGACGGCCTCTAAGGCGGGATAATTGGAAATTCCTACAGGGTGGATCGAAATAGGAAGATGAAACCGGAATTTTAAAATCCCAGCAAAATCATGGTATCAACTACTTACCAGCCTATTTACTCGATTAATTACTTTTGTTCGCGATGAGCCTAAAAGTAATGAGTGGTCATTACCTTTTCACTTACAAAAAAAAACAAAGTAATGGGTGGTCGTTAACCTCTTGCCTACGAACAGCCAAAAAATAATGAGTACCCATTACTTTACGGGCATCGCGAACAAAAGTGATTGATACCATGGTTTTGCTGGGATATGAATTGTCTGCAGTATGGGATAACTCACTAATAAGATATATTTTGAAATTTTCGCGAGGAATGTGGTAAAAATGGAAGTTCAAAGTACAAAAAGTCTCCCCCTTAACAATTTCTTAAACCGCTTGAACTAGGAAGTTTGAAATTTGGTATGAAGCTTCCTCCTCCGATGTAGATATCAGCCAAGACGAGATTTTTTGAAAATCCTATGGCGCGGGGTAATTCAAGAGACATTTTCTGCCAAAACCCCTGGAGCTAGGAAATTTAAAATTTTGTGGAGACGTTTCTCCTCTAGCGTAGACATAAACCGAGAAGTGATTAAAACGTGAAGGGGCGAAAAGAGGAAGTCTCCCCTTTTAAGGCCTGACCAAACCATTGATACGAAGGTTTCTCCTGCGGAACATTTAGAACATTCTACGTGGTGCTACAAAAACAGGGGAAAATTCTCTCCCTTGATGGCGTGTCAAAATAGCGAGAACATGGAAGTTTTAAATTTGGTACATAGGTTCGCCGTAAACATTCGCTAAGGTGGAGATTTTGGAAATTCCTACAGAAAGGCGCAGAGAGTTGAAAGTCCCCAAACTCGTTTGATCAAAAAAAATGAAATTTAAGTAGGACTCTTCGTGGATTTTAGTGCGACTCTCGAAAAAATTTAATTTCGCCTTATCAAAAAATTTTTCACAATTTCGTTTGTAAAATTTTTCATAATATATTCATTTAAAATTTTTAGATTAGAAATTTATTATTCCTCTTAGTTTGTTTACAGAATATATTTTAATATTTTTAATAGTTTTTTACTCTTAAATTCCTTTTGAGGTGAAATTTTAAACTTTTTATTGCAGTTGTTTTTAATTTTTGACAATTATTTTGTTCCCTTTAAGTTCACCATATTTTTACTGGAACCGGCCGATTAGATCAACTGAATGTTACAAGAGCACTTAATTTTTGATTTTATTTAGAATTATGTGAAAAAGTTGATGTTTTAACTAATAAAATAGCACTTAGAAACTGTCAAAATCTCTACTAAGTTCGCATCAATCATCATTTAGCAAACCAAAAAATTCTCATAAAGTAAAAGAGTTGATTTATTTATTTTTGCTGTTTAAAATAAATTGGGACATGCTTCACTATAGTCAAATCTTACCCAAAATTATCATTTAATCTATAATTGCTAGGAAATAGATAAATTATTGAAAATTTATAAATTTTGCAATAAATTTCAAATTATTTTTATTCCTGCTACAAATTACAAAAAAATTTAATAAAAAGTTTTCCGCAAAATTAGTAAATTTTAGAACAATAATAAGATGTGTTCGACGTACGTTACCGCCGGTGCCCGCGGTAACCCAATCTTACCAGAAAGTGTTTCTTGTAACAAAAATTGGGTAAATGAGAGCGATCATGAAAGAGTAATTGTGTTTCTCTTTTTACCAGAACTTACCCGTACTTTTTGTTTGGGTAAAATGGCAAAATTGTCAAATCATCAGCTGCTGCTAATAAATTAACCGTTTTGCATTTTTGAAAAAAAAAAATTAAAGTTAACTAAAAGTTTACTATAAACAACTTTTTCTTCTTAATAATGAAAAATACATTTGAAAATGTAAAGAGATATTTGCCATTTCAAATATATTTATTAATTAATCTGTTTTTTAATATGAATAAATTAGACGTTTATTTTTGGGTATGAAATGTGGTTTTGTGCGTTCGCAGTATTTTAGGAATTTTTATGGTTTTGTGAGAGAATTTTTTGCTTACTCTCATTTTACCCAAAATTACCTCGTACAGACCTATAATTTAACAACATTGTCAAAGAAATAAATATACTAAAAATGCTTAAAACAAGAAGATGGGTTCAGGTTTCACGTGGAAAAACTGTTATACTCAATATACAAAATTATTTGTCACTATAGTGAATTTAAGTAAAAATTTAGTACAATTTGTTTTCAGGCAATAAATTTTCAGAATTCAAACTACAATTTCATTTTAAATAATTGGATATAAATCATATTTTAAAATGCTGAATGTTTCCAAGCAAACAGATCGGCCCAAAAACAATATTTTGTGGGTTTTTTCTTTCTTGGCGACATTATACACAAATTCTTTGCTTTAGCTCGGACTTTTTGTTAAATTTTACACTCAAAGTGGAAACAAATCGGCTCAACAAACATATTTGTTAGCAAAATCTGTTCATAATCCTTCAAAATACTGAATACAGACCATGAAAATGTTATTAAAGACCTCTTTTTAAGAGTTTAAAAATTGTTTGATTTGACGAGAAAATTTCAAAATTGGTAGCTTTATTAAAAATATCTAATTATCGCAGGCTGCTCCTCCAAGACACAAGTATTTTGTGCCAACCAAATCGTAAAGCATATTTTGAATGCTGCGATAAATAAATTATGTTAGTACATCCAAATTCAAATGTGAATAGTTATAATTTTTAGTATTGCAATTAAAAGTCAGTTGTATTAACCGAATATAGTTGTGAAAATTGTAGAATTTTCGCCAGGGACAGGGACATTTTAAAAATTTCGCCAGGTGGTAAAAATGGGAGTTCAAAGTGCGATAGCCTTCATGGTAATGGCCTGCAGATATCGCTTGATATGGGATTTTGTAATGAAGGTTACTTCTAAGGTGTAGGCTTCAACTAAGATAGAATTTTTCAAAAATCTTATGGGTAGGGACAAAAAGAGAAAAATTCACTTCCTTAACGGCCTGCCAAAACCAATGTCCACTCAAACGGAATTTTTGAAAATTCCAGAAAGAGGAAACAGGGGCCCGCCTAAATCACATCGAATAAACACCTAGAAATATGTGATTTCTGATGTATGATTAACTTTCTGATAAGGCATATTTTTAAATTTTTTTAATAGGGATTCGAATGGCGAAAAGCCTACCCCTACCCCATGGCCTGCCAAATCGATCGCTTTAGGGAGCTGAAATTTGTTATGTAGGTTCCACCTCCTGTGTAGACATCAGCTAAGACGGAATTTTTCAAAATGCTGCTGGGAGAGACAAAAAGGAAAAAGAACTCCCCTTAACGGCCTGAAAAAAATCCTTTTGACTAGAATTCTGAAATTTGAAATACGTGTTCGCAATAGATAATGTTCCTTTTTAAGGATGGGGAAAATGGGGTCTGAAAAGGTAAAAAGCCTTCCTCTTAATGGCCTGCCCAAACCAATAGATATAGGAAATTTAAATTTAGTACGAAAGTGCATCCTCCGGTATACAGATCAACTAAGACGGTTTAAAATACTTGTTCGCTCTTGTTAGCCGATACTTTAACTGGTAAAAGAAAATTTTTGGCAATTCTTACGAGGAGTGTAAAAAAGGGAGAATATCCACCTTTACAAACTTCTTTGGCTAGAAACCCAAAACCACTGAGAAGACCGTATTTGTTTAAATTATACGAGAATGTTTCCCCTTTGGAGGTCTGAACTAAAAATTAATCCAAAATTTCCTTAAAAATAGTTTGAAAATTTTCCTCAACTTTAGTAAAATTTTATTAAAATTTAGGAAAATTTTCTTAATATGAACAAAAAATCCTATGTTTGGGTAAAAACGAAATAGCTTATATACTCAGAAATAGTTTATACTTTTCTTAAGTAATATTTCTTGTTTTTAGAAAAAAAAAACAAGTATATTAAATGAAAATTTATCAATTTTAAAGAAAAACATCTCAGTTTTAAGAAATTTCCATACTTATATGTAATAAAACTAAGTTTAGTTAAACAAAATTTAGAAGTAGTAAAATTAAATAAATTTTAAGAATTATTTTCTAAAAATTAGCTCAGGCGATCAAAAACAAAAACTAATTCATTTTTTCTTATGTAATAATAAAAATTTGTTTGATTTTAGAAACTGCTGAACTATTTCTAGGGAAAGATTTCATTTAACTTAGGTTAGAAAAATTTGAAACATTTTAATATAATATTATTTTTTTTCAAGTATTTGTTTTATAATTTTTGAGCACTATTAACCTAAGGTAGAGGATTTGTCATTTTTTGAAAACGTTAAACTTATTTTTAATATTTTTTTCCAAAAAAATTAACTCAAAACAAACTTGTTAGTTTTCGTAATTTTAAAGAAAAATATTATGAGTTGAAATAAATTAATGTAAACATTTAAAAAAATTATCGTGCATAATTGTAATTTTTGGTTCATGATCGTGGGTGAGCGTGATTGAAAAATGGCTTACGTGCCCATCTTTAACCTTAATAGTCTTAAAATAGTTTAAAATATATTTTAAACAAAAAAAGTAAAAAATTTCGAATTTGCGCTTTCATGAAATAATTTTGTTTGCTCACTACAATAAAAAATATCGCAGGCACATTTTATACATTACGGCATAATGGCTTTCCTATAAACTATTTTTTCACTTAATATTACAAAAAAGTTAAAATTTGTATATGTCAATTAAAAGGTTTGTTTTTTTTCGAATTTTATATAAATATTCCATACAAATTTAATTAGATATAGACATTCTAAATAGTTATAAATATAGCTACTTAAAAATTAAAAATGTATAAAAATGCTACCTAGTCTTGGAAATTTTTTGCTTTTCTCTTTTAAATGTAAACAAAAATATTTGAAATTTTCATGTTTTTAATTTGATAAAATATTAAAAACAACAAAAGCTAACAAATGAATTATGTGTTTGTAAGTTAAGGTAGAGCAGGGCAAATAATATAATTGCTTAATTTCGCGTTCTCGCGCATTCCATATTCGAAAGCAGCTTTCGTACAAAGGCGGCCCTAAATGTTCAAACTGTATTTGTTTACAAAAAATAAAGAAAAGTCAGGTAAGTAGGGATAGTCGTTTTTTCCCTAAATTAGTTGGTTAAGAAGATAAAGGATCCCCAGTGTTCCTTAGCCATAGATGCCGCGTGTCACTAAGGGCATCCCTTTTTGTAGTACTCTTAAGCAGAACTGTTAATTAACTACGAAAAGGCAAATAATATAATTGCTCAATTTCGCGTTCCCGCGCATTCCATATTCGAAAGCAGCTTTCGTACAAAGGTGGCCCTAAATGTTCAAACTGTATTTGTTTACAAAAATATAGAAAAGTCAGGTAAGTGGGGATAGTCGTTTTTTCCCTAAATTAGATGGTTAAGAAGACAAAGGATCCCCAGTGTTCCTTATCCATAGATGCCGTGTGTCACTTAGGGCGTCCCTTTTTGTAGTACTCTTAAGCAGAACTGTTAATTAACTACGAAAAGGATCTGACATTGTCACAATTTATTACGTTTCAGGATATCCTGTAGTACATTTTTTTAATTTGTTTACCTGTTTTTGCTAATAAAATTTAATTTATATTTTAAATACATGAGTTTAGTATAATTCAATTTAATTTAATGGCAAAAATTTATAGTAAAAAGCTTGTTAAGAACAGTGTCCTCACAAAGCGGAAGTCCTCCGAAAGTGGAAAAATACTTGCATAATGAGTGTAAAGTACTTTAAAATATATGGTAAAATATATTACTTTTACCATAGAAGCAGGATAAGGATAATTTTCACTAAAAAGGAGTGCTATTAAACTTGATGTTAAAAAAAATATTTTCTTATTTTTATGGAGTTAAGTTCTAGTTTTTAGTAAAAAAATATTTAAGGAACTAAAATAAAATACAATTTTGCTTTTAACCAAGGAAACATTTCCAAACTAACGGTACAATTTTAGATGATGTATAAACTAAAGAGGAGCAAATTTTAGAAATTTATTTATTTAGAAATTTTGATTAAATTTAAAGTAGAATTTGTTTCTTAATTTCAAGGAAAATTTTATTAAATATTGGTAAAAAGTGTCTTTGGGACCATTTTCATTTCAACTTTTCCTCCAAATAAGTTAATTTTTCTAAATTATAGTTTATTTCTTGTTGAGTGCTTTTGGCTATACGTAACAAGGCAACGGGCTTTGCACGCTGGTATCGAATCAAATATGCATTTAAATGTTACAAATTATAACTTTATTATTTTCAATTTTGTATTATAATTTTTAGTAAAAAAATTATAAAACTGTACTGAAAATCTTTATATCAATAACATTAAACCCCGAGCCAATTTAGAACTCTACTTTGTACTTGAAGTTACAGAAATTCACAGAAAGATTCAGTCCAAGAAAACAAATATAAAATATTTTCCGTAATTATCAGAAAATAAAAATTTGCTGTTATGCTGTTTTTGGTTTTTTTCCTTGCTGTTTTACACATATTTGCTTTTTCTGCCTTTTTTATTAAATTGATTTTTCCTAATAAAATGAAATATTTTTTCCGCTGGTTTTGTTCTATTAAAAAAAGTTTTTTTCCCCAACATTTTATTTTTGCTTCTTTTTTTTTTTTTTTTGCTTTCTATAAATTATATTCTAATACCCTATCCAAGCACTAACAACAATGGCCATCGGCTCATTGTAGCGTAAACATACCAGGGCCTCTGGTGGGAATCGAATCTACGCCTCTCGCACTGATAAGCTAGCACGATAACAACTAGCCTATCGGGGCGCACACACTTTTTATTATTTGCGTGTATCTATCATTTTCCACAGTTGCTTTTAAAAAATATTTTTGCCGACAAAAATGGGTTAACCTTTTACAAAGTTAGTGCTAAAGTTTTCTCGTTAAGTTTTCTTTGTAACGTTTTTATTTTTTATTTACACATATTTACGTATCTTCCTAAAACTTTACCTTAATCTCATTATATAAAATAGAGAGAGATTGTTACATAAATTCTTAGAAAGTAATTTATGTATTGTAACAAATAAAAATTAAAGCTGTATTTTTTTGGTATTTTTGTCTTACTATTGGCTCCTTGTTTTTCGCTCATGTGCATGAACTGGCTCTGTCAGTGCACCTAAGAAATATGTTTTTTGCTTTAAAATGATTTTTATTAATTTTATAATTACTAAAACATTTTTTAAAATTCATTAAAATTTAACTCAAATAAGGAGAAGCTAAACTAAGGTTAAATTACTTTAAATCTTCACCAGAAAGAGAATGTGTAATCTCTTAAGAGTCTTCACTCCTTGTTACAATGTATGTACTGATATTGTGAATTTTTATGGAAGTAAACAAGTAATTAATTTTATTTATTTAAGAAATTTTAGCAATATAAGTTGTAAACCTAATAAAATTTCGTTTTAATTGAAAATAAAATTTCCGACGAATAAAATATTTGCAAACAACATAGAAATGGTGTCTGCAACAGCCACCAAGAACTAAGTGAAAAATTATACCTCAAAACAATCATCTCTTATTAAAAACAATTTTTTTTAACAACATTAACATTGTTTCTTTTAAAGTGGTAAGGAATTTTTTATTCGGTCAGTAAAAAAATATTAACTTGGAGAGTTATAAGGATTTTATTAACATCGATTCAACATAATGTCTCATTCAAAAAATAAGGTCAATTTAAATTAATTGCACTTTAACTCTTACATATCAGCTTTAAGTTCAGTTGTGCACACAGAAAATTAATTGGTTAGAGTTCTATCGGAGCCACCAAAATTGTATCGTTATTTAAAGCTATTAATTGTTAGTTATTCATCAAAATAGTATATAAATTTATAAGTAGAAAATATTTCAAATTAGGCGAAACAATGTCACATCATTTAAGTATTCGAAATACGCATGAAAAATGTCAGTAATTTCAATAAAAGAAAAAATTACTCATACGCATGATATGTTATATTCATGGAAAATATTTAATAAATTTAACTTACAAAAAGCCTTAAAGATTTTTATGCGTATGAGTAATTTTTTCTTCTAATGAAAATACGTCTTCGTTCATTTTTAAATAAATTAAAGATTTTTGTTGCTAATAAAAATTTTATTAGCAGTGCGAAAAATTTATTAAAATTCAATAAAATAAAGCAAATTGATTTAACACCTCTTCATTATTTTAAACCATATATAAAAATACTCCATGGATATAAGATCCGAAGACTCTCATTAGTATCCACAATAATACTTCTCGAGTTTTCTTCACATTCGCACTGGTATATATTTGATCGTTTAAAATTCGGAACTGTTACAGAATGGTGAAGTGAATAAAAGTATTTTTAATAAAATTATAAATTTTGAGAGAAGTAAAATGAATTAACAAATAATCCCATCATATTCCACTTATTTTAAATAATAATCGTATTCTGCACTAATATTATAATTTACGTAATCTAAAAATAGATTTAAAAAAACAATACATAAAAAATCAGAAAATTACTTTTTATTTATGGGGGTAACGCATAATATTTTTGTTTTCCAATAATCGAATATTATACACTAACAATATTCAGTAGTTTACTGTTTAATAAAAAAAATTTTCAGTACATATAAACATAAAGGAACATACATTTATTTTTCAAAGAAGTATTCATTTTGATTTTTTTCTACATTTGTTCAAACAGATTTACTGTAATTTACCGATTTTTTTCAGTTTTATTTATTTTTGTCATTTGTTTGAAATTTGATAAAAATTTACCAACAAAACGGAAATTGGTGGTTTATTTGTTTCCGTTACAATTATTATAATAGTAAATTTTGTTTGTATGTTTGGTTAAAAAAAATATGTTAAAAAAAATCAAAATGTTTGTTTTTATACAAAATTATTTTAATTCAAGAACTTCGTAAATACACGCAAAGAAAAAATATGGTTGGGGCAATCATATTCGAAGAGCATCATATATTTTTAGGTTTATGGTTGTGCCAACCATGGTCGTACTATAATATGGTTATCATATTATGATAATAAACTAACCATATTTTTACAATAATATGGTCCCTTTAGTTATATTATGATTCAAAAATTACCATATCATGGTCCTGAATAAACATGTTATATTGAATTTATCGTAATATGATTGCACGTAATCATAGTATGCTCAAAATGTTATCATATTATTGTCCCTCATAACTATAATATGATTCCACGACTATTTTTACATCATCCATAATCTAAGAAAATTTCTTAAAGGAAAAGTTCTTAGAAACTATGAAAAAGCTATTTAAATTTAAGAATATTTCCTTTAGAAATGTTTTTTCTAAAAAAAATTATATTAAGGACTTTTTGAAGAAAAATTTGTTAAGGCAAATATCATAGATTCTAAGAACTTTTCTATCAAGAAAACTTTGATTCTGTGGACTTTTTTAAAAAAAAATACTTAAAACTTTTTTTTTAAAATTCTAATGACTTTTTGTAATAAAAAATCTTAGACATTTTTAAGATTTTTTTTAGAAAGTTTTTAGAAATTTTTCTTTAAGAAAACGTCTTTAGAATATAAGAATATTTCTACTAGGAAAAAATCCTTAGAATCTAAGTATTTTCTTCAGAATCTATGAATTTTTCTTTCAAACAAAGGCCTTAGAATCTAAGTTTGTTTGCAATATATAAACTTTCTAAGAAACAGTTTGAAGAATCTGAGAATTTTAGTTTAAGGAAAAGTCCATAGAATCTAAAAATGTTTTTATCAGATAAGTTTATTAATTAATATCTATTATTTTGTGTAAGAAACCTTTTCATACATGTATTCTACGGACTTTTTCTTAAAAATATTTTATTAATATTTTGGGAACTTTTTACAGGAAGGAATTAATATAAACATATTTTTTAAAAACAAAATCTAATTTTTTTTTTTTTGGAAAAGGATTAAAAAATATAAAATTTTTTAATAAAATCTTTTTGACAATGAGTTGAATTTTCGAAAAACCTCTTTAAAAAAAATCTTCTAAAGCTAAAAAAAATAACTGGATTTTAATGGGTCAATTGATGAAATATTTTAATTACATGTGAAAGATATTTCTTAGATTTGTCCAGATTTAGTAAACAATATATGATTGTTTTTTTAAGACATTTTGTAGTAAAAACAAACTGATCAAATTTTGGTTTTGATGAAAACAAGACAATATTATGACTGTAAATGTTAAAGTCATGTTTTATTTGATGTGTAATTATTTATTGATTGTTGCCAGCATTTTATCGTTGCATAATTATCATATTGTTTTCACTGTCAGAATTTTTGTAACCACAGTATGGTTACAGCCAATCATGATATAAAATAGAAGTTTCCAATCATAAAATAAGTAAAATATTTACTAAATAATGATGGTAGCGACCATGTTGATGATTAGAAAACCAATAACTTGGTTGTGACAACCATACCCGATTGCAGCAAGCACAATATAGTAGCAGTGATCATATTGAAACTATGTTTTTTCTCTGCGTGTATACATACACACATATGTACATATGCCATTCACACAAAATTTGTTTAGATTAAAATCTGTTGTAGATTAAAACACAAACAAAAATACAAAAAACGGAAACCTTTTCCCATAAATGAAAAATGAGTTATTTTCTTCGGAATAGGTAGGTCGATTTTTAAATACATTTTTAACAGTTTAATTACTTGTTATTTTACTAATGAGTCAGCTGCATAAACAATATTTTAATATAAATAACAAAACCCATTGGTTTTAAATGAAAAGTAAGTAGATCGGGGTTTGAATGAAATATCATTTCCTTTAAATGTAATTTTCTGTAATTTTAACTAACAAACTATTTTAAGTGTACCTTTTAATGTAATGCAAATATGTTGGTATAATGATATCTTATTACCGTTTCTACACTGGGAAGGCATATAATACTAATTAGCTTTAAACTTAAATGAAAATTCAATAATCGCTGCAGAAGCCGGCTTACGTGGGATATGTGTACAAGAACATAAAGAAAATCGCCATCACTTGAAAATTTATATCAGCGTCGAAATTGCATGTCAACATTAATTTCTAATTGTTATCGCCCAAACAAAAAAAAAATAATGAAATAAACACGATGGGTTTTTGCTATTGCAACATTTTTGAAGTGTATGAAAGCATGAACATGAACATGAACAACAATAATAATTATTATGTGTTAAAACTACTTGCAGTTCATATTTGTTATAAAAAAGATATTTTGACATTTATTACTTAAGACATTTCGTGTTCTTTCGAATATAAACCGTTAAAATATTTCCTCTTTGTTTGATGAATGTTTACTCAGTAAGCGACAGAACTTAATTTAACTTTTTTAATTATAAACTTTTTTACCTTCACAGTAGTATACTTGATAGTATGTGTCTAATAAGATATTTAATTAATTTTTTTTTTAATAATATTTCATGTTGTTGCTCTATTGTTGGTGTGCATATGCCTGAAACCATTATATTTAGTAAAGATGGGCACAAGAGCAGATTTGTTCGCTAATTCGCGTGAGTGAAACTCTTATTTTCCTCAAGTTACCTAACATCAGTAGATACAATAAGTTAAACTAACAAATAACACAGTAAAATGAGAAATATCAACCTCAATGTTACCAACACGAAATGAGAATGCAACTAGGGAAAATTTATAAAAATGTGAATTATTTATGACACCTTAAGATTTTTTCACCTTAATGGGCTTTTTTATTAAAAAAATATTTTTTTTCTAGTTGTGTTATAAAAGTTGTTTTTCCAACCTTTTTACTTTTGCCAATAAGTCGTTTGAGTTTCACTTGAACAAAATAAAATAATAATCAAAAAATAATTTTTCCCGATATTGAATTTTACGTAAAATTTTGGTACAATTTAATGCACAAGACTATTATTTTGTCTTTGATTGATTAATATGTACCACCGAATTTTGTCTCATAGGTTTTTAACTGTCGTACCGATTTTGCTAATTTCCAATACCAAACTACCATGGAGGATGTCCATTAATCTAAAAAACGAGCAACGTTGCTTGCGTCTTCGCACAGTGAATGACATTTTAACAAACATATATACGGACATTACTAGATTAAATTAATTTGCACAATTATCAAGAACATATGTACTTTTTAGGATCTAAGACCTATATTTCGTCACATGGTGGAGGATATTAGAAAAAAAAACTTTTTCAACAGATTTTTGCATAGCAGCCTACCATAAATTAACGAATTAAAATAACAATGAACCCTTTCAAAAAATATGAAGTTTAATACCTATACTGCCTATATTGGAGTTATAATGCAAAAACAGGTTTTCGTAAAAGCCTCGACAAAATTCAAAACACTTGTAAAATTGGAAATAAGCCATAATACAGAGAGTACGATTAATACTGAATTCCCATCTTATTTACTTACTTTTCCACCAAAGTAATAGTGTTAAATTCATAATGTCTATTTTAATATATTGTTCAATCGATTGGCTGTTAACCAAAAGATAATATATTCATACACTGAAAATAGTTTGAAAATTTAAATAGAATAGAAAATACTAAAAAACCGACCTATAAAATTTCCATTTAAATCAAATGATTTTTGTTATTTATTTTTAAATATGGTTTGTAAAACGAACGATAAATCAGTTTAAAAAAAATATATCGGATTTCTTCATTTATGCGAAATTTTTTACGTTTATTATATTTTTGTTTGTAATTAACTCTACAAAATGTAAATTCAGTCTATAGACACATTTTGTGTGCATATATGTATGTGTGTATGTGTAATGTGTTTATGAAGTTCTTGCTGTTTTTAATTGAAATAACTTTGTGTATAAGCAAACAATTTAAATAAAATAAAATTGGAATTTTTTGAAAATAATCCACAAATTTCCTTTTTGTGCGTAAATTTTTATAAAATTTCAAACAAATGAAAAATATAAATAAATTTGAAAAAAAACGGTAAATGACAGAAAATCATTTTGAACATATGTATAGAAAAGTTTAATAAATATTTCTTTGAAAAATAAATCTATGTTCCTTAACTAAATAATATTCCGAGTGTATTCATACCATACCTGGTCGATCCCAATTACATTTTGCAATTCTTCACTTGTGTAATTTGTTCATATTAAAAATTCTATCAGACCTATGCTCACGTTTGTGGAAAATTTCAAAACTTTTTAATAGCAGACATGGGGAATAAAAAGTATTTCTGTTTACTAATTACATATAAAACATGTAATTGCATTTTATTGCATGGTATTTAAGAACACAAAAATATTCATTATTCCCATGTCAGTTATTAACAAGTTTTAAAATTTTCTAACAAAAAAATTAATTCCACAAAAGTGAGCGTACTTCTGATAAAATTATTAGTATGACCAAATTACACAAGTGAATAATTGCAAAATGTAATTGAGATCTGATACATACCCTGCGAAAAAAAGGAGTCAGTTGGGAATTGGTACCTGACCTGTGATAAGTAAAAGCTGGACCGGTTCCGAAAATATATATCGCGAGATAAGCCTAAAAAAATTAATTATTATAGGCGAGTAATGGGGAATACTATTCCGCATTAGCCGCCATGACAATTTTCCAAGATTCTTCTCCAAAGTAAAAGAAAAATGATGTATTCATAAACTCTTTAAAATCCTATTTCCGAAATTTTTTTATGTAAAGATATTTAAAAAACTGAGGTAAGTAGTGATATTTTGGTGTTTTTTTTTTAAAGTGCAGAAAATAAAGCTTAATTTTTGCAAACTATGTATAGGGTCCGCCATCTAACGTTTTTTTTTTTCAACTAGTGTTTATTTCGTGAATGGTAACACTTAGCTCATGTCTGATTTGACAGATAATTAGTTTTATCCTTCCGCTGAACGAATATGGTTGTGAACAACCATATTCAGATGAAGCTCATTTTGATCTTGGTGGGTATGTAAACAAGCAAAATTATCGCATTTGGGGCACAGAAAACCCGCACGCATACATTGAAAAGCCGATGCACCCAAAACGAGTCACTGCTTGGTGCGGATTTTGGTTTAGAGGCATAATTGGGCCATTTTTCTTCGAAAATGAGCAAGGAGTGGCCGTTACAGTCAATGGCGATCGTTATCGGGCCATGTTGAACGAATTTTTGTTCACAAAAATTGAAGAGGAGGATATTGGCAACATTTAGTTTTAACAGGACGGCACTACCTGCCACACAGCCGAAACTACTACACTCGATATTTTGCGCCCTGTTTTTGAAGTTCGCATTATCAGCCGCAGAGCTGATGTCGTTTGGCCACCTTGGAGCTGCGATTTGACATCGTTGTGCCGAAAAGCCAGAGACAATTGACGCTTAAAAGGACAATATTTGTGAAGCCATTGGTGAAATACAGCTGCACACAATCGATAATGTGCTTAAAAATTGGACCGATCGTGTAGGCTACTGCATGGCCAGCCGAGGCAGCCATTTGAATGAAATTATTTTCCATTATTAACCGGAAAGATTGTACTTTCAAATAAAAAAGAAATTTGAGAAAATATTCATTAGTTTTTTTTATAGCATTTTCCCTATATGTTCCAAAAAATGTTACATCTTTTTTTCTTTTTGAATTTTCAAAGGAAAAATCTTATAGTTTCAACGTTTTCGAGGAAAAGTTTTATAAATATTGAACATCGCAAGCTATTTTCAGTTTTCTTCGATAGATTTAGGTTACCTAAATGTATAATGAGTATAATACAGCAACCTTGAATTAATAATGTAGCGAATAACACAAGAGCCCGCCCTTAGTAAAGGGTGTCCCAAGAAGAACGCAATTTTTAAATCTGGCAACATTCGAAGTGTCATTGTTTGACATTTGAACAATTGTTATTGTTTGCTAGTAGAAGGTACGAGGTTAGTAAAAATGGAGCGCTACACGAATGAACAACGCATTCTCATTGTGAAATTGTTTTACCAAAATGGTGAAAGTTTTGCGGCTACAGTTCGCAAATTGCGATCAATTTGGGGTCACAATAATGCTCCAAAAGAGTCAACTGTAAAGAGATTAATGGATAAATTTGCCGAAACTGGGTCTGTTAGTGATGTAAAGACAACAACGCGCCATCGACCAGGCCGATCGACCGAAAATGTCGCAGCTGTACGTGATGATGTCGCTCAAACTCCATCCACCTCAATTCGACACCGAGCTCAGCAAATTGGTGTCTCCAAATCCACTTTGCAGCGAATTTTGACGAAAGATTTGCATCTTCATGCATACAAAGTTCAATTGACTCAGGTACTGAAGCCAGCTGACCATGGACAGCGAAGGGAGTTCGTTAATTGGGTATTGGAGAGACAACATGAAAATGCTGATTTTGCCGATAAAATCATCTTCAGTGACGAGGCCCATTTTCATCTTGATGGCTTCGTCAATAGGCAGAATTGTCGCATTTGGGGTGAGGAAAATCCTCGAGTGATTCACGAGAAGCAAATGTATCCTCAACGTGTCACTGTGTGGTGTGGTTTTTGGGCTGGAGGAATCATTGGACCTTTTTTTTATGAAAATGAGGCAGGTCAAGCGCAAACAGTCAATGGTGTTTGGTATCGTGAAATGATAATAAGTTTTTTCTTGCCTAGAATTGAAGAAATGAATGTGGAGGGCATGTGGTTCCAACAAGACGGCGCCACATGTCATACAGCCAGAGAAACAATTCAATTGCTGCATCAGTCATTTCCCGGTGGTGTTATTTCGCGTTTTGGAGATCAGAATTGGCCGCCTAGATCGTGCGATTTAACACCATTACATTTTTTTTTGGGGTTTTTTGAAGTCGATGGTTTACGCGAATAAGCCGACGACGACTCAAGCCTTAACAGAGGAAATTGGACGCTGCATTAATGAAATACCGCAGCATTCATGTAAAACGGTCATTGAAAATTTCATTAAAAGATCGCGTGCATGCCAGCAAAGCCGCGGCGGCCATCTGCACGATATATTGTTCCATACATAACCTCATTCTGTCTACTTTACGATATAATAAAGTTTCACGATTTTTTTTTTTAATATCTGTGTTTTATTTAAAATTTAAAAATTGCGTTCTTCTTGGGACACCCTTATATGAAGCAATATTCCAGTTTCCAATGTCTTGCCGCTAAAACCTATTGTGAATGAACATTTTTGGCAGCTTGTGTTATTTGGTTAAAATATAAAAAAACAATACAAATTATCGAACACACTCAAAAAAAAGTATATATATATAAACAATAAATTAATCCAAAATTTCCTTAAAAATAGTTTAAAAATTTTCCTAAATTTAAGTCAAATTATTTTAAAACTTTGAAAAATTTTCTTAAAAGGAATAAAAATTCTTTTGTTTTCGTAAAAACGAAATAGTTTACATAATTAGAAATAATTAACATCCTTCCTAAGTTATATTTCTTGAATTTTTTAAAAAAAGAAAGTTTATTATATAAAAGTTTATCAATTTTTAATAAAAATATCTGTTTTAAGAAATTTTAATACTGAAATATAATAAAACTAAGTTTAGTTTAAAAAAATTTTCTTAAAAGGAATAAAAATTCTTTTGTTTTCGTAAAAACGAAATAGTTTACATAATTAGAAATAATTAACATCCTTCCTAAGTTATATTTCTTGAATTTTTTAAAAAAAGAAAGTTTATTATATAAAAGTTTATCAATTTTTAATAAAAATATCTGTTTTAAGAAATTTTAATACTGAAATATAATAAAACTAAGTTTAGTTTAAAAAAATTTATAACTTAAAATGAAAGTAATGGCACTTAATGGGTCTTCATTTTTATTTGCAAGTAAAAAAATTAACTAAATTTTAGAAAACCATTTTTAAATTCCTTTTTTTAGTCTTCTACTTTATAATTTTTAAGATTTGATTTCTTAAAATTACTTCAGAAAATTAAAAACAAAAGGTAATCAATTTTTCCTATGTTTTTAGAAACTGACTATTTCTATGGAAAATTTTGATGCACTTTAGTTCAAATAAATTTTAAAAATTTTAATAAAATATTTTGTTTTTTAAGTCAAAATTTAATAATTTTTGAGAATTAATAAACTTACGAGATTTTTCTTAAAAATTTCTTCAGATAAAGTAAAAAAAATAGTACATTTTTCTTAGTTTTTGTGGGAAAACGTTTAACTTATTTTAATATTTTTTCAAAAACAAAATAAATTAAAAACAATCTAGTAAATTTTCCTAATTTTAAAGAAATAAATATTATGTATATATTATTGGATATCTATATTTTTATTACATATTTTTAAAATTTATCAGGTTCGAGGTCATATTAAAATGTTACTAAGGAATATTAAACACTAATTTTCTTAATTGGAAAAATATTGTAAGGATCAGCGCTAGAGGGAATGCACACTTTCGACCTGAGCGACCAGGTTATCATCAGCCTCCTTATAAACCACAAATTGACACGGTTGCCATTCCAATTGTTATTGTTTCCATTTCTGGGAACGAAATAAGAATGTGGTATACTAAAGTTGTTCTCAGACAATATATTGAGTGCTGTTTCTTACATTGGAATATAAATTACATTGTAACTAATGTTTCGATCTCCACACTCAGAATATTATGTAGTTAACTGTTTGTAGTTTAATAAAAAAGTTTTCCGTTCCATTTAAAAATAAAGAAACATACATTTATTTTTCAAAGAAATATCTATATTAACTTTTTTATACATTTATTGGAAATAATTTACTATCATTTACCATTTTTTTCAGTTTCATTTATTTTTTTCATTTGTTGAAATTTAATAAAAATTTACCCACAAAACGGAAAATTGTGGATTATTTGTGTCCGTAACAGTTATTACAAATTTAAATTTTGTTTGCTGTCTGTTTCAAAAAAAAATATATATTCAAAAAATTTCAATTTGTTTTTTTATTTAAATTGGTTGTTTATATACAAAATTTTTCAATACAAATTACAAGAACTTAACTGATTATATCATTTGTTTCTTACGGATGTGTCAGTTGATTAATCAAGATTTAAAAATAAATAACAAATGTCATTTAACTTAAATGAAAATTAAGTAGACCGGTTTTTAAATGAAATATCATTTCTTTTAAATGATATTTTCAGTTATTTTAACTTACAAACTTTTTTAAGTGCATGTTTTAATTATATATTTATTTAATTTATCAGGTCGACAGTGTGCACTGCCTCTACCGCTGATCCTCACAGTTTTTTCCATTTAAAAATTAGTGTTTACTATTCGAGATCCTGATAAATTCTAATAATATAAAATAAAAAAAATATTATGTTGTTTTTTGTTTGTACACCCACAGAAAAGATTAGTTGCAGTTCAAACAAAACAATTATTATTTATTTGTATGGATTTAATATCATTTGGAATAACCTAAAATCCATTAATGAAGCAAAAATGTTGTATTGGGTATTAAAAAAAGGGAAAAGAAACTAAAAATTACAACGTTTTTTAAATGAAATATCAATTCTTTTAAATCATATTTTCTGCTATTTTAACTTACAACAGATTTTAAGTGTAATTAAAAACCAATTAGAAAATAGTGATTATGAAGTTTAACCTTGACCTTACCAGACCTTGTCTCGCCCAAATATCACTGGTTTCGATCGCTTTAAAACGCGGTGTGATTCGTCCTTGGCATCAAAAGTGAACAGTTATTTTAGCTCGAAATCTATATGCTGATAGAAATATGGGAAAAGATCTTAGCTAACGATGGCCAATACTTTGTACAAATTTATGTTATAAAAATTTTTCAAAATAAAAGCCCAAAATTTACAAAATTCCCTCATTTTTGAGTGATACACCCAATATAATTTTACTAGATGTGTAGTTTAGCGCTTTTTATGCTGACAGGTTTAAAACTGTTACTATTCGAATTTATTTTCTTTTAAAGTACAATGGTTTTTGTTATTTAAAATTTATCTTGTTAAATAGTTTAGGTTTTATTGAATTACATTAAATTGCGTCATTATCTCTATTTCATCTAGAAGCAATTTTACATATATTTTATTTGGGTAAAAAAGAGAATTATGATGGCAAAACCTCAACTTCAGCCATGCATAGGCATTTTGTTGACTTAAATAGTAGTGTTATAAATTAAATTTATTGCTTTGTTTTTTACATATTAATTTGATTTACATACTGGTATAAAAAGCAACATAATGTCTATGCATATGGCTGTAAAACTTTTATTGCACAGTGTATTATGTTAACACATACTGAAAGTTTGACATTTATTAATTGATTGTAATTTTTGTTAAGTTTGTCAGTGCGAATGGAATGGCTTTCCTGTAGAGCGACTCATAAAAGATAGTTAACATTAATTTTCTTTGTTGTTGTTAACCAATTCATTAAGAATACAACAAAATTGTATATTTTTCTGTATTTTTTGAAATGTGTTAATTTTAATAATTTATAGCTTATTATTTCACTTGTATTTGCAAACGGCTTAAATTTTTTTTATTGGTCTGTTAAATTTATTTCTTTCTCTATTTGTAAATTTTATTATACGATTTACAGAAAAAAAAAAAACAAAGAGCCTGACATTATGAAATTTATTGTAAATTTGTTCAATAGTTTTGTTTTTATTGTGTTTAACTGGATTTTTGCTGTTATTTATATTATTTCATGCCAAAACCGTATCCAGTATGTTGGCAGCTACAGAAGGTGGCAGAGGTTTTGATGATTTTTTTTTTTTTAATTTTATTATCCTAAAATATAATTTATATATGTATTATTTTTATAACGCTTTACTATGCGTCTTATGAAATACAATACCAGAAAAAAAGAACTGGGATGTCATTTTATAACCTAATTTACTGCGACAACATTGTAATAAATTAAACGTACATTTTTATTTTTAATGGCTATTGACATTAAGTTGTAGACAAAATGAAGGAATAAATCGATTTATTTTGTATTATGGGCTACTACAACATTTTTAGAAAATCCACTTCATGTTTTATTTTCTACTGTTACTGACACTGGCATTTAGCCAATATTTTTTTTATTACAAATATAGTTACCCGGTGAAAAATGTTCATATATGTTCAGATATCTTCATGTATCATAACATGTAGTAGAGTGGTACAAAAAAAAAAAACAACAATACAAAAATTTTAACTCATGGTCTCCACAATGTTGCCCCTATTCGGTCGCGCATGCAGGGACTGAAACATGCCGTTGGAAAAAATTCATTTATCACAATGAATCTGGCTGCCACGGCTGGCTTTCCAACACTTTGTTGACAGATTCTCGTTCTATATCACAAATGGCTCGGACGATATTAAAATAAACCAATGATGCCACCACTCGAAAATCAACAGCAAACTTTCACTCTTTGTGAATGCATTGTCAGAAATGATAATTTGTCGGCCAAATTTGATATCCGATCGGAGCTTCTGAGAAGCCGTAACGAATTGGATGGATGTTTGACTTCAATTGATGAGTTAATTGATTATAGTAAGTATTTAATCCAAATTATTAGTATGCTGTTGTGTGAAATGCCGAGTTGTTGAGATCGATGGAAAGCCGATTTTATTGGATTGAGTTGCATAATTTCGGCCACATCAGCCATTGGTATGCGACGGGGTCCATGAGTGTTGTCCACTAGCAAACCAGTCTCAGGAACTTTTTGCACAAACTTGCGTAGAATACAAACGCATAGGTTGGGCAACACTCACTTTGGAAGAAAGTTTGCAATATTTCCCGACGGTGCTCATTTTGGTCCGCACAGGTATGATACTGACTGAAAGTCAGTATATCGAGTAGAAATATGTGTCAGAGTCAAAATAATTTATGATTTAAAAAAATCTTTATATGTACCACCCTGTACATGCGAGATTTCCTTTGAAATTTCGGAACTAAACAGCAACTGAACAAAGTTATAGTCAATCAAAGATGTATTAAATATGAACGTTTTAATATTGATCATTTTTTAATTTAACAAATTACAGAATGGATTAACTTTGACTTTGTTAGCCAACAAAATTTTCAACATTAGGAATTTTATTTCCTTTTTTTTTCGTGTGTAGATAGACTAAAATAAATAAAATTTTATATAAAAATCGGAATAAATATGATCATGTATGGGCTTGTATTTAATCATACATACGCATACATGACAATATACGTCTATGCATTGTTCAATATATAACCATAAATTCTAATTTCGAAATATATGCTCTTAAAAGATATCATGTATATGCATATGCATATGCATGGATGCATATGATTATGTATGTTTATGTATGAGCACATATATGATATACACTCAAATTTCGGAGTATGTATATTCATATGCATGGATGCATATGGTTATGTATGAGCACATATATGATATACACTCAAATTTCGGAGTATATGCTCTTAAAGGAGATCATGTATATGCATATGCATGGATGCATATGGTTATGTATGTTTATTTATGATCATACACTTAAAAAAGTTTGTGATATAAAATAACTGAAATATAATTTAAAAGAAATGATATTTCATTTCAAAACCGGTCTACTTAATTTTCATTTAAATTAAATGCCTTTTGTTATTTATTTTTAAATGATGATTAAGCAACTGACACATCCGTAAAAAACAAATGATATAGTCAGTTAAAATAAATGTCAAAATTTTACTTACCAATCCTTAAAAAAATAAAAGTTTTTTTTTATTTATTTGAAATTATTTCCGTTTTTGTACTTTTTTTTTTTCAATATACTCGTACAATACAAAATGTTTGTATGCATATGAATCTATAAACACCTTTTGTATGAATGTGTTTGTATATGTATGTGTGTTTATGAAGTTCTTGTAATTTGTATTGAACAATTTTGTATATATACAACCAATTTAAGTAAAAAAACAAATTGAAATTTTTTGAATATTTTTTTTTGAAACAGACAGCAAACAAAATTTAAAGTTGTAATAACTGTTACGGACACCAATAAACCACAAGTTTTCGTTTTGTGGGTAAATTTTTTATTAAATTTCAAACAAATGAAAAAAATAAATGAAACTGAAAAAAAAATGGTAAATGATAGTAAATTATTTCGAATAAATGTATAAAAAAGTTAATATAGATATTTCTTTGAAATGAATGTTCCTTTATTTTTAAATGGAACGGAAAACTTTTTTATTAAACTTCAAACAGTTAACTACATAATATTCTGAGTGTAGAAAAGCCCATGTATGATCATGACCAAACAAAAAATCGGTGATATTTTTGCAATGTTCAGAGAACATATTTCTATTTCATCTTCGATCTATTCGAACTTTATTTTCGTTCTAACATTTCATTTCTGCAACCAAATTATAAAGTGCTTCTTTACACGAGGTCGTGAATATACATTTGCAATATCAGTGTAAAGATGTCAAAGCATTTTTTTTTAAATAAACTTCTAAAAAAAAAAAATAAAATTGTGTGTGCCACATACGACAGACCACAAACTGGGGTAATAATTTTATAGGCGTATACGCAACGTTAATTTAATTTAATACAAAATGATATACTTTACGATTGTGGGTCGGCCTATTTTCGATCATTTAAAAACGAAGGAACTTTGTTTGAGCAATCAATATATATTAATGAAAATATATTTTGTTTCACCAAAAAATAATTTTCATAGCAAGACAAATGGTTAATATTACCTCGGCGAATTTGGTCATAGGTGGGGCAGTTTAGCAGTTTTGAGTTGTTTAAAAAAAAATATCAAGCATAAAAATAGTATATGTATTCAAACTACAAATTAAAACTGATATATTGAGGCTTTTAGATAAAATAAACTTTGTTGCAAAAGAAATATGTTGGTTTAATTCTCACAAAACTTCAAAACAGAAAAAAGTGGTGAATGCCTCCCCTTGTACCCTTGAAACTCTTTATTTCAGTTACCGCTAGGATTAAAAATCTAAAACTGCTACATATCAGGTACAATCATCACCTGATCACCAATTTGGTTAAATTTAAAGGGGGTAAATTCGAAAATTATTATTTTTTTGTATGCTGTTATAGGCAACAACACAATACAAAATGAATATATTCATTCACAATATAGACATTTAAAAATTACGTGTACAATTTTCATTACAAATGTACCCTTCTGGAACATTAGTGTCACTAAGTTCATAATAAATCAACATGAATGAATATCCGTATATAATTTTTTAATATTTTTTTGTTCCTTTTTGCAAACAAATATTCATAACAAATACCTACATTTTTGAAATGTAACATACCTTTGCTTAAATAGCAAATAATTTGTCTCTTTAACATACATACATTAATGTGACGCTTATATTACACATTGTGTGCTTGTACCACCCATATTCCTTTTGATTTAAAATTAATAAAGTTAAGTCAGATTCAAAGTTCCCGAAGTTTTAAATAATTTTTAATAATTATGATTTATCTTGGTATGATGTGTATATGTACTAGATTTGGGCGCGTGAGTGTGTTTTCACTTACTCTAATTACTCGCGACTCACGCACAAGAATTTTTTCCACCTCACGCTTACGTAAGTATACACTCAGATAAAAAAGTTAGTAGAAAAATTTGTAAACGGTTTTCAATCCCACTTTACTATTTTTGTACTGATTTTTAGTAAAAAAATTATTATTTAGCAAATATTTTTGCTATTTACATTTTACAAATTACAGAATTTTTACAGAATATTTACAAATTTTTGTTGCTAATTTCAGAAATCATTTTACAAATTTTTGAAACCCGATTTGCTAAAATTAGCAAAAAAAATACTAATTTAAAAAAGTGGATATTGAAGAAAATGTTATTTCTAATTAAAACTTATACATACAAACTGAAATTGTCCTAAAATGTTACTTAGGTTTAAAAAAATTATCGGAAGTGAAGATACCGACTCATGTCTAAAAAGAGGACATCCACTTAAAATAGCACTAAAAAGCGTTTTTTAGTTCTTAAAATCAGTTAAATCAATAAAAATTTTATTTTTTAGCAAACAGATTTTAAATTCCACTTTATAATAAGTTTACTAAAATTTAGTAGCGGCAACTAATTTTTCTACTAATTTCAATGTACTACATGTCAGCAGACATGTGTTGCTAAGATTAGCAAAAAATACTGCTGGGCTCAAATTAGCAGAATTTCCCGTAATACAGCAAAATTTTCAGTTACCATTACAGACTTTTTTTGGTGAGTATAGTAGAAATTATACACAGTCACAAAAATCTAAATAAATTATAACAGAATTAAAAAAAATCCATAAAAAAATAATTACTTTTCAAAAATGTCAATTATTGAAGAAATTGTGATAAATGTATATTTATTATTTGGTCAAGAATCAAAACATCAAAGATCCTCCAAAACACTGAAATACATCATAAAATTTTTATATCTATAAAGTTGGCTCTTTTAGAACGAATAAAAGGACAAATCATACCGCACATTACAATATGCCCTGTAGAAAGCTGCAGTAAAATATTTAAAAATTGCTAAATGTATTTTTTGTGTTATAATAAAAATTAATTTATTGTTTTTATTGAAAAAAGTTTTTTGTGCAGTTGAATTTTAAATATGCGTGTTGGTAATTATACGCACATTTTTTTTAATTTTTAAGCATTCAGAAATGCATTTTTAGTTCCTTTAGAAGTATATTTGCTTTTTAAACACACTTTTTATGCACAATTTTAGTAAATTTTACAAATTGATTTTAAAATTTCCTTAAATTTTACGCAATTTTAATGTAAATTTACACATTATGTATGCATAATATTACACATAATGTGTGTATGTTTTCGTTTACGCATACACAGTAATTTTATCCAATTTTTAGTATGAGTACAGTTTGCTACTGTAAGAACTAGTTTTTTGGATGTAGTTCAACCTTGTTTATTGGTTTAACTTGGTTTTAACTTGGAATGCTCTTTATGAGATCCAGTTTATTTTGTTTTAATTTGAGTTTAACTGCGCAAGATTGGCCAGTTAAACCTAAGTTACAGATGTCAAAACATGCAGCTGATGAAAAGTGTCTCTTATTAAATCAGCTGTTTCGTAAATACTAAAAGGTTGTTTACAAATTAAAAAATAAAAATGGATTATTCCTCATATTATGAAGATTTCAGCGATTCTGAAACATATGAAAATTTAAGTAACACCATAACATAAAAGCCTAAGACAATTAGAACTCGTCCAAATAATTTATTTATATTCGTGAACATGTGATTTTGTTTGAAAAAATATTTGTTTTGTTTTTTTTTCCTAAGTATTTTCAATGCTACCATATGTTTTTCTATAAAATATAAAATTTTGTTGGAATAAAATATGGCAGCATTACCTTATCTGTACTGAAAAACAACAAGTGGGGGATCAAAGCCAGTTTAAATTTATTTTCAGTTTAACTAATAAGCCATTAAAACAAGTTTAACTCACATCCAAAAAACTAGCTCTAAGTTGGTTAAAATTCAAAAGAAATTAATAAGAGTGTATCTAACTGATCTTATTTGGTCCGCAAATTGCAGATCAAATAATATCCAGCAATATATTTGTGGATTTGGTTAGATCAAAATTTATCAGAAAATCGCTGGATAAAAATTAGATTGATCTAAATGGATCCGAAAAATTTATTCGACCGTTTAACATAAATAGCCAGTAGTTTAGCTGGATTATGAGACTACATTGTTTGTGCAATTGTGTTATATATAATTATATCTTGGGGACATATATATAACTATATATTGCAGAAGTAATTATACATTCCACAATTATTTGATTATATATAATATTATATATTATAGTTATAGTTATATATAAAAAAGATAGCATTTGAATCACAAAAAAAATAAAATTTTTAAATTTTAAATAAAACACAGATATTTAAAAAAAAAAATCGTGAAACTTTATTATATCGTAAAGTAGACAGAATGAGGTTATGTATGGAACAATTTATCGTGCAGATGGCCGCCGCGGCTTTGCTCGCATGCACGCGATCTTTTAATGAAATTTTCAATGACCGTTTTGCATGAATGCTGCGGTATTTCATTAATGCAGCGTCCAATTTCCTCTTTTAAGGCTTGAGTCGTCTAATGGTGTTAAAGCGCACGATCTAGGCGGCCAATTCTGATCTCCAAAACGCGAAATAACACGACCGGGAAATGACTGATGCAGCAATTGAATTGTTTCTCTGGCTGTATGACATGTGGCGCCGTCTTGTTGGAACCACATACCCTCCACATTCATTTCTTCAATTCTAGGCAAGAAAAAACTGGTTATCATTTCACGATACCGAACACCATTGACTGTTTGCGCCTGACCTGCCTCATTTTCATAAGAAAAAGGTCCAATGATTCCTCCAGCCCAAAAACCACACCACACAGTGACACTTTGAGGATGCATTTGCTTCTCGTGAATCATTCGAGGATTTTCCTCACCCCAAATGCGACAATTCTGCCTATTGACGAAGCCATCAAGATGAAAATGGGCCTCGTCACTGAAGATGATTTTATCGGCAAAATCAGCATTTTCATGTTGTCTCTCCAATACCCAATTAACGAACTCCCTTCGCTGTCCATGGTCAGCTGGCTTCAGTTTCTGAGTCAATTGAACTTTGTATGCATGAAGATGCAAATCTTTCGTCAAAATTCGCTGCAAAGTGGATTTGGAGACACCAATTTGCTGAGCTCGGTGTCGAATTGAGGTGGATCGACCTGGTCGATGGCGCGTTGTTGTCTTTACATCACTAGCAGACCCAGTTTCGGCAAATTTATCCATTAATCTCTTTACAGTTGACTCTTTTGGAGCATTATTGTGACCCCAAATTGATCGCAATTTGCGAACTGTAGCCGCAAAACTTTCACCATTTTGGTAAAACAATTTCACAATGAGAATGCGTTGTTCATTCGTGTAGCGCTCCATTTTTACTAACCTCGTACCTTCTACTAGCAAACAATAACAATTGTTCAAATGTCAAACAATGACACTTCGAATGTTGCCAGATTTAAAAATTGCGTTCTTCTTGGGACACCCTTTATTTTAGCTCCCTGGCTGCCACTGACATGGAATCCTAACCGAACCTACACTCATAGAAAAAACGTGCTAAAATCAAGATTTTACGTCCAAAATCAAATCATTTCAATCTTAATAGTCTGTTAAATACGAAAATTCTTAATTCAAGAATAAAATCTTAATTTTTTAAGATCGCATTCAAGAACACAATCTTGAAAAAATTCTTAATTTAAGATCGCATTCAAGAACACAATCTTGAAAAAATTCTTATTTTAAGATCACATTCAAGAGCACAATCTTGAAAAAATTCTTATTTTAAGAACGCATTCAAGAATCACAATCTTGAAAATTAAGAATATATTCTTAAAAATTTAAGAATATAATCTTGATGAAGTTCTTGATTTGAGATCGGTTTTAAGAATGTATTCTTGTTAAAAATGCTAATTTGATTTTGATTTTGAATGTCGAAATAAAACGCAATAATTTATTTTTTTATATACTGTATTTACATAAAAAAGAGAAAAGGCAATAATATAATACATACTTAAAATTTCTTTCCATTATTGATTGGATATTAATGTAAAGGAGGGCTAAGAAAAAAGTTTATTGAAGATGTTGGGGTGGAAATTGGTTCCCTACAATTTTTCAGCCAATCACCTATCTTCGATGGCATTGAGAGCATATCCTCGTCTATTCCAAACTAAAAACGAAATTATTAGTGGTGTTTGTGAGTTTTTTTTTTGTAATTACCTCCCTCTTTTCCCACGCGAAAAACTTTTCGCGAAACTTCATTCGAAGTCCCAGAAGAGGAATTGCTTCTTTTATGTCGTCCTTTTTCATGTATTGCAAACTTTTAAAAGTCACTTCGCAGTCTGAAACAAATAAATGCAATGTCCAATAACAGCTGATTAAATCATTTTATGCAGGCAAGTATGTATGTGAATGTAAACAATATTGTATTAGCACGCATTTCTTTAAATATTCACGTTTCCTTAATTGTTTATAAATAAATGTATATGACGGAGTACTTACCCTTAAGATACCTGAAAACAGACTGCATTTTAAAGGTTTTTTTAACAATGTGTCGGCCGACAACTCCGATTCAATTTCCTTCGGCGTGCTGCTCATATGATATTGTCCATCAGCCGGCGTCAAAAAGTTTTCACTCACAGGTACACTTATAAAATCTACTTCCCCTAAGTTCTCATCTTCAATTATGTCTTTCTCTAAGTTCTGGTTTTCAATTATTTAATATTTATTTTTTCACTTTTATTAAACACGTGTTCTTCGGTCAGCGTTTTGCAATTTATGACACAACACGCTTTAATTATTGTCAAACTCTAAAAAATCAAGAACTAAATCTAAACTATAAGAATATGTTCTTAAATTCAAGAATACAATCTTAAAATTAAGATTTCGTTCTTGAATTTAAGAATGTGTTCTAAAAATTTAAGATCACGTTCTTAAATTGAAGAATACAATCTTAAAATTAAGATAACGTTCTTGATTTTTAGAATGCGTTCTTCAAATCAAGAATTTATTCTTAAATTTGAGAACGTAAATCTTACTAAAAAATATTTTAAGATTGAAACTTAAAGATTCTGCATTCTACATTCAAGAATTTGTTTCTTAATTTTAGAATTTCATATTTCTACCAGTGTAAACATTATATAAATTTTATTTTCGAAAATCTATTTTAGAACAACTTATTTTTTGTTTAGCGATCATTTTGACAACACTGGAAATATTATTTTCCTAATGCTTATTTGACGCTTTTCTTACTGGAGGCCCTTTTGTCTAATGATGTTAACAGGTTGTGTTTGGAAAAACACTTTTTGCCAGCGCTTGTACTTTCTGTTAAAGTGTCTTATTAGAGCTTATTGGTTTGTATTCTTTTGTGACATAGGAGGCTATAATTCATTACAAATGACTTACTAAATAAATAAAAAAAACTGAATAATAGAATAATAGAAGAGCGTCTAATGATATTATCAATTGGGTAGGGGAGATCAATTTTATGCCAGCCCTTGTTAAAATGGCTTGCCAGTGCTTTTCCGGATGTATTTTACTGACTTTAGTGTAATGACTTTAATCCAATAATATTACCATATTAATATATATTTTTATTCAATTTTTACTAATGGTTAAGAATAATTGCTAACTTGGGTACATTAGTTTCAACTTTCATTAACATAATTGTAGATGATTTAAAATTGATCTAAGTAATTCATAAGTTAGCCAACCTTAAAAATTCAATAACTAAAGCTTATTACAGGGCAATGAAAAATTTTGCTGGGTTATATACTGCTACGAGTGTAAGTAATTTTTTTTCTTTCGATTAAAAAAGTCAAAATTGAGAACTTTCTGATGCCCTATAATCTTTTCAATATGAGCTTACTTATTAAATTATCAGATATACAAATATGCATTTAACTTTTAAGCTTTCGCTGGAAATGAAAAAATAAGTGTCAACTTTAAATATTTACAATGTAATCTACTCGTATATATAAATACATAAGTACATACAAGGACTCTAAAATGTTTACGCATACTCTTGCGAACATCTCAACTGAGCATTCAAGCAAAACTAATGTCGCCTACATAATATCCTTGTATATAGTATAATATATATTCTTATTGTGTACATATTATAATAAAACATCATCATAACAAAATTCATACCCACCAGGTTACACTCCCAAATACATATATGACATTATTTTTCTTAAAATTTACTATACGAGTCTGTTGGAGTAATAAAATTTTGTTTAAAGATATTTATGGCAAAACATTTACAATATCTACAATAATGTAACATGTAAGTTACTTTTTGTTGTTGTTATTTTTATTTCGTTTTTTTCTTATAATTTATGACGCAAACAGGTATATTAAATGTCCTGTAAAAAAACACATAAAAAATTAAATAACAACACTGGAGATTTTAAAATAAAAAGCACACTCAATATTGTACTATTGTTGTTGTCTAATAGTATGAAACAAATCTTCATACAATTATTTAAAACATTGAAAATTATTATGGTAGAAATATTTTGTAACCCTTTACCGAATTTAATTAAATTTAAAATCAAAATTGTTTTACCGACATTTATACATATAGAGTGGAAATCCAAAAAAAAAAATAACTTATTTCAAAAAAAAAAGAAAACGGCGTAAGAGTAATTGAAATCTGTTACACTAATGTGTAATTTACCCGAGAGGCGAATGAGTGTTTTGTATTACAAATGCAAATAAAGAGTGGTTAAATTTTAAGGAACGATTTTTAATGTGAACCAAACCTAAACGTGAAGTTTTTTCTGCATTTCATTTGACATTTCTCAATTTCAGACTAACTCAATTTGAACCATGGATAGATACACATTCGAGCAAGGCGTTAAAGTTGTTCATGCTTATAATGAAAATAGGCGTTCAAATTATAATGCATTCCGTGAACTACGTAATTTTTTTTTGTCAGCATAATTGATCAAATGTGTCCACAATCGGGGGAATTGTGGGCAAAATTCAGCAAACCGGGTCTGTAAAAATACCTGTGTATGCTCGCCCAGTTCGTTCTGCGGAAAACATTGCTGTGGTTCGCGATAGTGTGTCATGAGGTCGGCCAAGTATTTATCGTGAATGGTGTTCGCTATCGCGAGATGATAACGAACTTATTGTGTGAGGATATGACCCTGGACGATATGTGATTTTAACAGGACGGTGCGGGGTCACTTGCCACACAGCTAACGAAACACTGGCTCTTTTGCGCGACAAATTCAATGGCCATGTTATCTCACGTGGAGGCGATGTCAATTGGCTGCCAAGATCATGTGATTTGACACCGTTGGACTTCTTTCTTTGGGGTTAATTGAAAGAAAAAGTGGACGCCGATAAGCCAGCAATAATTCAAGAGCTAAAGGATGAGATAATTCGGCACATTAACGGCATAGAACCTCAATTATGCCTCAGCGTCATCGAAAATTTGGACCATCGGATGGAGGTGTGCCGCCGAGGTTGCGGCGGCCATTTGGCGGATATTTTGTTCCATACATAATTGAACCATACCATATTATGATAATAAAAAGAAATGACAATATTTTCCTAAATAATTTGTCTTTTAATCAAAATCATCAAATTTAACCACCCTTTATTACGTATACGTATTGGTGTATTTTAATTAGAATTAAACATATACCAGTGTAGAATCAATATTGTGATAATGAACTACAAATAACGATAACTTATTACCTTCTAGAGTATTTTAAGAATAATATAAGTAAATAGTACATATGTAAAAAAAAATAAATATTCATTGAAAAAGGGTTTTCGAAGTCCGTTTATTGAATGAAATAAAAAAATCGTCAAAAAGTCAATACAAACATGAAATTTAAATATTTTTTAAACGACCTATGTTTCCAAAATGGCGTACTCCACTGCATACTACAAACCAAAATAAAGTTTACATATCCTGGAGTTTTCGTCTCTCATTGTGATGTACTTACTGTGTTATCTAGGGGAATAGCTGCATATTTTCGCATATTCCCTATAATCTTATATGTTTTTATATTTTGCTTAAAATTCATCTCCGAAGCATATTTTTGATATCTCAATAAAACCGATTTTTTTACAATTATTAATTTCTGAATTATAAACAAATTTTTCAATTAATTTTTTTTTTTAACACAAGGACGAAAATAGGAAATAATATATTTATATTACAATTAACATTCCGACAATAATAGGCGATAGTTCTTAATGTTCAAACCACATGTTAAGACAAAAAAAAAAAACAATTAAACTCGAATTTATTATATTCAGAACACTGAAAAAAAAAATCAATAAAGCATATTTTAAATGCTTATTTTTCGATGTTGAATATATATTGTTAAATATGCCACAACTTCCTCTCCTGGGTAGCTAGATTACACGGTGTTACAAAAAAGAATGAAGTCGAAATCCCTGGGATATCATATTATTTTTCTGGTAGGTATTGTCGAGTAGAACAAAAATCTCTATTTGAAATTTTCCAGGCACGTCAGAATTTTGAGATACGGGTAAAAAACCGGTTTTTCGGACCTCTATGCACTTAATAACGGTTAACTCAGTTGGTTCTCAACCGATTTTAATTTTATAAACGGATTTGGATAAAAGAGACTTATACCTTTAAAATAATACATATGATTATATGGTTTGATCCAAAAATATGTGTGTATTTCTGCACCAAAATCATTTTTTTACCACTTTTTTCGACATTTTTTAACTTTGGCGATATTTTTACGCACTTTTTTATATGGGAAAATGCAACATACGGTTTTAAAATCCGTTAAAAAATGACTAAGTTATTAAATATTGTATCAAACCAAAATTCTTGCAAAATACAAATTTCTTAATATGATATTCCTACGCATTATTTTATACAGAAATTTTACTGAGTAAAATTCAACTTTGTTTTAAAAAATCCGTTAGAAATTAAGAGAGTTATTAATTTTGTTTTTAAACCTAAATTTTTGCATAATTGCTTGCACATTATTTTTCTAGTTTTTCTATGTTTTGCTAGAAGTTAGCAGGTAAAATTTTGTAAATGCAATGTGGAGCAAATTGGGACAACAGAGTTTGCCAAACTTTTTTTGCTTGGAGTCAGATTGTTATTTGTACAGAACTTTACATTCCGAAAACTGAAAATGTTAAAACCTATAGTTAAAACCTAATAGTTAAAACCTTTAAATCGGCGATAATTTTCCATTTATTACCGGTATAGTTGATATTTCTAAGTATTTTTGTCATCACTTCGTAGGTTTTTTTAGTGTTTGTAGCATACGCGATTGGAACAGATGGTAACTTATTCTGGTTATGTAATAAAACTGCTTTCAAGCCTAGAGATAACAAATCAGATTTTATAAAACAGAAATAAAAATTTTTTTTGGATTAAACATACTTTTACATGAAGTCTCTTCTATCTAAATCCGTTTATAAAATTAAAATCGGTTGAGAACCAACTGAGTTACCCGTTATTAAGTGCATAGAGGTCCGAAAAACCGGTTTTTTACCCGTATCTCAAAATTCTGACGTGCCTGGAAAATTTCAAATACAGATTTTTGTTCTACTCGACAATACCTATCAGAAAATTAATATAATATCTCAGGGATTTTTTTTTTGTAACACCGTTTTATTGGGTCAATGATTTTAACTTTGTCAATGTCGTTATTTGATAATCCCGATATCCACCAAGGATATTTATTTTTTTTAAATCTTTTCACTTCAGACAGTCTTGTTAAGAGCTCCGATATAACTTTTTTATGTTTGCAGATATTTGTTTATTTATTATTTTGTATGTTTTAACACGCGTTAAAAAAAATAATTAAAAATATATTTTTTACTAACGAATAACTAGCATGAACTAATTTTTCCGTGAGAATCTCTAAGATAATAAGGTGCGGTTCCCAAAAAACTAATATTAGAATGTATTGTATTAGAAACCTTTTGCAAAAATTGTGTAATTAATAACTTAATTTCTGCAAGGAATCGACAAAATTGTTTAACAATTACAAAATTCTGTTTGTAATATTAAACATCTTTAATGAAAAATTTTTAAAAATACAAAAAGAAATTAGTTTGAAGAGGGCACCGACAACGGAATTTATATATTCAAACAAATTTTTATTAGTTTTTTATAACTTCAGTTTTTATTTTCTAAGAATTTGTATATGATAAATACCAATTTACAAACATTAAAAAAAAAAAATTGTTGTACTTAGAAGCTTGTGATACTTTTGAATAAAGTTAAGATATTTCTCTATCTATCCAGAAATTGTTATCGTGATACTTATCTTCAATTAATAATAGGAGCAAATATTCGTTTAATATTGTGCTTTACCAATATGCAATATAAATTGAAATAATTCTTTTGTAAGTATCTCTGTACGTATACGTTATATTATATTACTTATACGTGTAGGTGTCCCTAATACAAAGTTGGTCAATTAGTATCATCCTATTGGAAAGTGCTTTCATTTCTGAAAATGGAATTTTATGTCAGTTTGGTTTCTACATTCGTGAAGTAGACACTTGCGACGTTTATACTGTGTAACAATAAATAAATGTACGCTATAATCATGAGGGACGAGACTCATATTTATTTCTGTCATAGTAGCTGACGATAACACTATTACAGTGAGAAGCGATAACTATAGCGCCATGCTGTCCGAAAATAGCCGGAAGTTTATGATCTCTATTAGGAGAACAAAATAATTCGATAAATTGTGGTAGATAATTAAAAATTCTATTGACAGGCAAATTTTTATCATTTCCCTAATTCTATTAAATTACAATAAATAAAGTATTTAGAAAAGTGATAATTTTATCAATATTCTAAAACGTCCACTTCGCTAAATTTGTTGCAAAAATTGAGGAAATTTCTCATATTTTTATGTTGTATCCATATTGATAAAATTTATGATACAATAATTACAAATTTTTAAATCAAAACGCTTATAAAATTTTAATTATCTTTACATATTTTTATCGTTTTTGCATTTTTTTACAGATACAAATCGAAATTGAGTTAACATTCCGTAAAAGCATTTAGTTTTTAAATTAGTTATGGCACCCTTTGACACAAAAATGTTGTAAGAGATAGGTCTAATTGGTTAGTATGGAATCTGTACCATAGGGTAACCGCCAATTGTGTTTCTAAGTAGGGATGAGTGGACTGGGTCTGGACAGCTGTTTGTACACAGATTTTTTGTAGATTATGCGAGGATATTAAGGAACTAGAGACAATAAAGCACATTATATGCAACTGTCCTTGATTACAGGATCCGAGACTAAGATGGCTGGGGAATAGATTTCACGATGAACTGGGTGATGTAGCTAGATATGAACTGATTTTTATTAGGGGGATAGGCGGGAAGTTCTAGGTGTCGGTCTTGGTGTCCCCTCCGACCAATAACTGCTCTCTGCGTTTTAGGCTGAAGGCTCCCAATTTTCTATCTTTAGCTATCTTTTCGTTATTATTTTTTCCTATGGGTATCACAATGGATCCTATGCGTCTCCATATAATGTAATCATTTCTATGGCGCTCTTGAAAATACAATCTTTAAATTTTTCTTATTTCCAATCATATCCAGGAATTTATATAAATATATAGTGTTTTAATGGTTACTAATTTGTTTCCATCGAAATTATCTACAATTCCATCCAAAAATATATTTTTTGAAAATTCAAGCCGTAATCGAAAAAAATTTCAAATTTTTCAGTCATATGAAATTAAAAAAAAAATATTTAAGCAAATTAAATATTATCTATGCTGTAAAATATACCTTTACTAAAAATATCCCAATGTTTATATATTAATTTATAGCTGATAATTCTCAAGGAACCTTTAACTTTAACTTGAAAAAATCTCTCCAAAATAATATTTTGAAAAACTTTCAAAACACAAATGTTGTTCACGATAGGTTGGCTATCAGATTATTTTGTTATAAAATTGAAAATAATATTTAATATTAATATTTATTTTTAATGTGTACTTTAGTAAAATCCTAAAGTTTTACATAGATAATTAATTAATTGACAGTTAGTCTCTCATTTTCCCTATAAACATAAATCTTCCAATCAAAATGTTTTAACGAAAAACTCATGACAAACTGTTAAATCTACAATACTTAAAAAGGAATTTTTGAGACCTTTCCTATTTTGTAGACGTTGTCTTATTTGAATAACTTGCCAGCAAAAAAAGAAAAAATACCTTGCCAAATAATGGGTTTTAGAACGAGCGGCAACTGGTTAAAGTTTGCCTGCTAAGCTCATTATTTTAACATAGGGATATCATTGGAGGTAGCTAGTTAACTACAACCTTAAGAGTAGGGAGTAAAACAACTAGTTGATGGTAAGGTTAAAATAACTAGTTATAGGTAATAAAAAAATAACTGGTTGCTATTCATAAAATAGAAACTGTTGGCTTAAAAGTATTTAATAACTGGTTGCTTATAAAGGGCATAATAATACATTTTATAAGCGGTGTACAGGTTGGTTGAAAAGTTCCTGCGCTCACCAAGAGATGCCACTGCTAGCTCTAAACTTTTTTTTTCTCAAGTTGGTATAACTGTCCTGGGAACACATGCAAAGTTGCAAGTCATTCTGTCAATTATTTCCTTGTTTACAAGCCATTTGAAGTTGACGTGTCATAGATTTTTTTTAATATGGAAAAATTAAATATCGTGCAGTCGTTAGATTCTTTGTTTTGAAGGGTTTAAAAGCAAAGGAAATTTATGAACAATTGTTAGAAGTGTATAAGGAGTCCTCACCTTCAAACGCCTTAAAGACGATCCACGCGAAGGACGACCAAAAACTGCAACCACAGCAGAAATCATTGAGCAGGTACATAATATGGTTAGTGAAGATCCAAGTTTTACTAAGCGTGAAATTGCTTATGCCATAGGCTACTCAGACGAATGAGTACTCCATATTTTACATAAAGAATTACGTATGAAAAAACTATTTGGAAAATTAGTGCCGCACACATTAACAATTCAACAAAAACTGGATCGAAAACAAATTTTTCAGCGTGATTTGGAGAATTTTAAGCCGAATAAAACCGACTTCTTGCATCGTTTTATAACTATGGATGAGACTTGGATTTACCACCATGATCCAAAATTGAAACAAGAACGTTTACAGTGGACTGAAGCTGGTTGTTCAGCTCCAAAGCAGGTGAAGTCACAACGATCAGCAAAGAAGGTTATGGCATCAGTTTTTTGGGATGCAAAAGGAATTTTGTTGATTGATTATCTTCAGAAAGGTAAAACAATCAACTCTGAATATTATTGCAGCCTTTTGGATCAGCTGGATGAAAAAATTCGTGAGGAAACCCCTGTTTTAAAGAAGAAAAAAATAATTTTTCATTAAGACATTGCACCTGCTCACAAAAGTGTTTTGACGATGGCTAAATTCAAAGAATTAAAGTACGAATTGCTTGAACATCCACCGAATTCACCAGATTTGCCTCCCAGTGACTACTATCTCTTCAGAAATCTCAAACGATTCCTTCGTTGAAAGCATTTTTCGTCGAATGAAGAGGCCAAAGCAGCCGTAGACGGTTATTTTGTAGAGCTTCCAGAAAACCATTATTAGGATGGGATCAAATTACTGGAAGATCATTGGAACAAGTGTATTGAGCTTCTAGGAGACTTTATTGAATAAAAAAATATATTTCGTAACAAAAACAGTATTCATTCATTTCGAGCGCAGGAGCTTTTCAACCAACCTGTAAGTAACGCACTTTCAATAGGTACTGAAAGAGTGGGTACATATAATGAGTTTATAAGCGATTACAGAACTGATAACAAGGAAGTAGCTGAATAACTACACCATTTCCAATTTAATTTCAGAATGTACCAACTATTTTCAAAAACTATTAATTTTATTTCAGATATTAGGAATTTATTTCAGAAATTAATATAGTAATAACTGAAATATATGCGAAATTAAATTGATAGCATCTGAACTGAAATTAATAACTTCTGAAATTAACTAATGAATCTGAAATTAAATTAAAAATTTCTTAAATTGTTATTTTCTTAAACTAAATTGATAATTTCTGCAAATAATTTAAAATTTCTGATAATAAATTGGAAATGGTGTGTAAAGAAATAAAATATATATAATATATATATTTTTATATATATATATATATATATATATTTTTATAAACTTTATTTTATATTTCTAATGATTAAAAAAAACTTAAATACAACATTACTAAATTCACAAAATAAAATATCTTTCAGATGAATTCATGAAAAATTCCAATTTAAAATGGTTTGGAAAATTCCATTTTAAATTGAGAAATCTACAAGTGCAATAGAGATTTTCCATAGAATTTTCTGAATATGAAATGATTGAATTTATTTGTTTTTTTTGTATTTTCCTAATTTAAAATAGAAAATCAAATTTTTTCGGAATTTTCTTAATTTTTTTTGGGTTGTAAATGGTTTTTGTAACTAACAAGATATTTTAATTTAAATCATTAAAAAAGAGAAATATTTAATATCAAAAAACTATTTTTTATTATGTTTCTAATTTTGTTCTATTAATTTTTTATTTGCTTCTAATTTGAATTGATTTTTGATAAGAATTTGAAAAAAAAAAAATAAAAAAACAAAAATGAATTTTAGCTGTCAAAAATATGTAGTTAAAACACATTATTAGTAACTCATTAATTTCACATTGAAAGTAATGTAAGGTATACAATCAGCTGACATGGAATACCAATGGCTGTACAACACATCATTAGAAACTTATTATTTTCACTTATGAAGTAATGCAGTGGACAGGGGTAGGTTATTATTGGTAAAGCAAAAAGCAATGAGCTGCTATTACAAAATTTTACCTTGGTAGTTGAGAAAAATTTAAATTTAAATTTAATTTTAAAAATTTTATTTTAAATTCCAAGTTCTGCCCATTCAAATATACTTTGTTAAAAGTTTTCCCATTACTAATGAAATTTATTCCTCGTATTTATGAAATATTTTGTGATATGAAAAATCATGTCATCAATTTGGACTTTTATGAAACAGTTTTATCGAATGTAGAAAGCTTTACATCTGAAAAAATTCTAGGAAGTTTGCTTTTTCTGTAAATATGATTAATCTTTGCCATAAGAGTGAACAGGTAGACCTAAACCCAGCGGGGGCTTAATATTATATCCAAGTACTCTCATATAGCATTCACAATATAAAAAAAATCTAATTTATTTTGAAGACAGTTGTCGTAACCACCAGAATACGATTGCCAATGAATCCGGTACGCACAACTAGTTCTGTTTTCTGGATGTTGTTACCTGCACCATAACTAATTTTAATTTTCTTTAAATATTTGAATATTTTATTCTAATTAACCGACTCTAGGTTATTCCAATTAAAATAACAACCTTACAAATAAATGTTAATAGCTTTGATAGAACTGCTATCAATATTTTATCTGGATGTATACGATCAGAACACAATTTTTGTTAGAATTTTTCTCTGCAACAATCTATATATATGTGGTATATATATTGTTCAGCAATCGAATTAATTATTGCAGACAAAATTGCATACATTTTTATTTTCTTCTATGTGAATACATTCAACACTTTATAACCACATCATTATAAATGGCAATATTTTCCTGCTTTGATTACATAACATCATTATAACATATGTAACTACATATTTTCATTAAAATCATCTTTAACTTATGCTCTAAATGTTAAGATATACTTAACTTGAGTTAATTGTCAAATATTTGTATAACCAATGTTTATCAATTAAAATAAAAAAAATTCTGGCTCTCAATAACCCAACCAACACTGAAATCCGACCAAACACATTATGTCTTTATTTTCCTTGTTGTAAGGTATATAAGCATACAAATTATGAATGCTTTATTCAACATTGTTGTAAAGAAGTGCAACATGAACACATGTAGTTACTCTACTTGACATTTTAATGGGTTACAAAAATATTTAAGGGTAGTACATTTTTCCCGTATTGTTATATTAGGTTAATACTTATAAATTCAGTACCACATTTTTAAGATTTTCAGAAAAATACAAATTAACACAGATTTTTTCTCAAAAAATATGTGCGCCAATAAAACCATGTCGAATGCGGGCAATTAAATACTTAAATTTCAAATTCAAACAAAGTATGCAAAAGCTGATTTTTTTTTACATTTGACTTTTGTTATATTCAGCACACGAATGATCTATGGAGATATTTCAGCAAAGTCGCTTAGTAGCGCCAACATGAAAAGTATAGCAACATCACTTAGTCTCCTTGTTTCACATAATGGAGCTCTACTAACCTTAAGAAACAATTTTTTTATAACTTAATAAAATTTTATAAAAGCATTTCTTCTAATTAATGCTAAAATTAAACCATAAAAAAATGTCTTATAAGCAAAAAAGACAAATTTGCGTTTTTAATCATATATACTTTTTCTGCTATTTTGGATTTTCCAGTTTTGAGCATTGTAGTTTTTTCTGAGATTTGAGCAATTTAAATTGCTTTTTGTCTCAAAGAACTTTTCTTATAACAATAAAATATTTTTTGTTAGTTTTGTCCCTTTTTTTAAAAAGTGTTTTTCCCCCAATTTTTTACTTTTGTGTGTTCCACAGCAAAATCACTCTAGTAAAATCAATCGCATATCATCAGTAAAATTTGCTTTCTTAGTATTCTCAACATGTAGCATTTTAAATAAATTTGGAATGGAAAATAGGATAAATGTAATTTTTTATGGGTACTTGTCACCTGATCTGACTATAGTGAATGAAACCAATATTCGATGTTGATCAATACCAGAAAAATTTGACATAAGTTACACTGTAAACTTTAACTTTTGAAATGACACACAAACACCCCGATACCGGTAAAATAAATTTTGGGTCGTGGATCTTTATTTTTAAAAAGATATTTAGATTTAAAATTTACAGGTTGGTTGAAAAGTTCCTGCGCTCGAAATGAAAGAATACTGTTTTTGTTACGAAATATATATTTTTTTTTCAAATATAATCTCCTAGAAGCTCAATACACTTGTTCCAATGATCTTCCAATAATTTTATCCCATCCTTATAATGGTTTTCCGGAAGCTCTGCAAAATTACCGTCTACGGCTGCTATGGCCTCTTCATTCGACGAAAAATGCTTTCCACGAAGGAATTGTTTGAGATTTCTGAAGAGATAGTAGTCACTGGGAGCCAAATCTGGTAAATACGGTGGATGTTCAAGCAATTCGTACTTTAATTCTTTGAATTTAGCCATCGTCAAAACACTTTTGTGAGCAGGTGCATTGTCTTGATGAAAAATGATTTTTTCTTCTTTAAACCATGTCTTTTCTCACGAATTTTTTCATCCAGCTGATCCAAAAGGCTGCAATAATATTCAGAGTTGATTGTTTTGCCTTTCTGAAGATAATCAATCAACAAAATTCCTTTTGCATCCCAAAAAACTGATGCCATAACCTTCTTTGCTGATCGTTGTGACTTCACCTTTTTTGGAGCTGAACAACCAGCTTCACTCCACTGTAAACGGTCTTTTTCAATTTAGGATCATCGTGGTAGATCCAAGTCTCATCCATAGTTATAAAACGACGCAAGAAGTCGGTTTTATTCGGCTCCAAATTACGCTGAGAAATTTGTTTTTGATCCAGTTTTTGTTGAATTGTTAATGTGTGCGGCACTAACTTTCCAAACAGTTTTTTCATACGTAATTCTTAATGTAAAATATGGAGTACTCGTTCGTCTGAGATGCCTATGGCATAAGCAATTTCACGCTTAGTCAAACTTGGATCTTCACTAACCATATTATGTACCTGCTCAATGATTTCTGCTGTGGTTGCAGTTTTTGGTCGTCCTTCGCGTGGATCGTCTTTAAGGCTGGTACGACCACGTTTAAATTCACCAGCCCAAAATTCAATGGTGCGTTTTGAAGGTGAGGACTCCTTATACACTTCTAAGAATTATTCATAAATTTCCTTTGCTTTTAAACCCTTCAAAACAAAGAATCTAATGACTGCACGATATTAAATTTTTTCCATATTAAAAAAAAATCAATGACACGTCAACTTCAAATGGCTTGTAAACAAAGAAAGAATTGACAGAATGACTTGCAACTTTGCATGTGTTCTCAGGACAGTTATACTATCTTGAGAAAAAAAAAGTTTGGAGCTAGCAGTGCCATTTCTTGGTGAGCGCAGGAACTTTTCAACCAACCTGTATATTGACTAAATCAATGTTTTGATTATATTTTAATGAAAAGATTTCGAAAACTCTTTTTACTAATTTGCTATTTATTAATATTATTTTTCGTTTGCAATCCAAAAAAAATCACAGTTTTTCAGAAAAAAAACCGCACAAGAGTCATCAAAATGGGTTACATAAATATGTAATTTACCCCAGCGTTGTATGAGTGATTTGTATAGAAAATATTGCGTATACGTAGAAGCAATATTAGAGTATCATTATTTTTTCAACTACAAACTTAAAATCTAAATATCTTTTTAAAACGATCTAACTTTCCAAAACGGGGTACGCCAGTAAATTCTACCAGCACAAAATTAAGTTTACCTGTCCCGGGGATTTCGTGTGTCATTTTGACGTACTGTGCTAGCGATTTCTACAATTTTGATGCACATAAATACAATGAAATTCAATTTTTAAATAAGAAAATGAGCTTTGTATATGTTTAAGCCAATCATAGCAAAAGTTTTGATTGCCGAAAAAATCCTTATATAATCGATCTAAAATTTTTTATTGCATATAATTCGGCGTTAGTACCAGATATTTTTGTTGAGAGAAGTGGTTTTTATTAGAAGTAAAGCTTATGGGGCACTACTTATTTTATTACAAAAAATCACCACACATACAAATATTTGTAAAATTGAGAATATGGAAATATTCATCTATACGGCAAAATTATTCTTCGTTTTTTCATTAAATCATACAATTTGTACACCCAGAGAAAAGAATGGTTGCAATTGGATCAAATTTATTAAGGAAAGGAACTAAAAAACAATAGAATAATCCAATTATCGATATTTCCAATCAACTTTAAATGCAGTAGAAAATTAACACTATAAATAAAATTTTTAAAAAAAATTTTTCGATATTTAAAAGTGGTAGCTACAAATACGGTTATCCTTATCAAATATGCCATTAAATTAGGGTTTCAATGGGACCAACCGAATTGTGGATTGTATTGATTATATGCGCCACTATAGATTTGTAATGGCAAGAGACTTTTAAACTATATTTATTTTCCTTACAAATTAATTAAATTCAAAATTAACCATCAACATTTATAAGAGTAGTGTAGTGGAAAGAGAGGGAGGCTAGTACCCCAAATACTCGAGTTTAAATCCCGGAAAAAGGCAAACATTTAAATAAAGCAAATAAATCAAGGAATATTTTAAAAATATAAAATTTTTCTAAAAATAAAATTTTATGGAACATAATAATATTTATGTGGAAAATAAATATAAAGTTAGACAACTGAATATTGGCTTTCACGACTAAAAATATAATTTAATATGAAGATAGTTGTCGTAACCGCCATAATTCGATTGACACTAAATTCGGTAGCCACAACTGGTATTGTTTTCTGGGTGTACAATGTACACCCAATGTACATTGTAGTATTCTACAATTCTACGTAATTTTTTTTTAGAAGACCTACTACTAAATATTACAGTGCAGAAAGGCTTTTAGCGGTATTATCGAAAGAGATGAAAAGCTTTTTATCTCAAAAGTTGCGATAAATCTGCAAAAATTTCATACGCAATAATCTTTCAAATAAAGTCCTTTCCAACATTTATTTATATCCTCCACCATATGTGACGAGGGTGTCAAAATACAGGTCTAAGGTCCAACCACAATTTGTTCGATACCCAGCTTAAGTCACTTAAGTCAAAAGTTGGGCTGTACGATACCATAAAGTATGTACTTATAAATATTCTTGGTCCTAAAGCGATTTTAAATTGATGTAGGGATATCCTTTTGTTTATATAGGGATGAAACTCTGAGCTGATTATTTATTTTTCTCAAGGAATTCTTTTTCAGGGAATTTTTTCTACTAATTACTGTTGCTTCCTTTGGAAAAGGGATACTGAAGAGATATATGGCGGTGAAAGATGAAGGGCTTTACATATAGCAACACTGAAATTATGCTAGATCATATATCTTACAAAATTAAACCGATCAAATGACAAAATTGAAAACTTTGCATATGGGGACAAACATCTATATTAGCATATCCGTTTAAAAATGCTCATATCGGTTTTAATTTCGGCATGGTAAACCAATACCGGTTTTTAAAAACTGAAACATTAGCTCTGTGGAGTGTTTAAAAAAAATTAGGTAAAACCAAAGTTAATGCTTTTTAATTGACATATTAAAAAATAAAATACATTTTCTTTTTAAAAATTATTTGTTACTGAGCTATTAAGCTTCCATTTTATTTTAATCGATGCGGTTATCGGTAATAATATTTTGAATGATTTCGGTAACGGTATTTTAAAGTTGCCGCTTTCTAATTTATTTTGATGTCGATATTTTAAGAATTAGATACGCTAACGCATTTTTAATAATTTAAGGTAAACGGTATTTCTGTTGAACAGAACAAATTTATCAATTTAATTTATGTAAAAGACTCAATTTTTGCGTGAAATAAATAGAAGTAGATAATTGAAAAAAGCGATAACGCTATTTTAAGTATAAAAGTATTTTATTTGTTTTAGTTACATTATTTTAAGGGTACCGATGTTTTAACTATTTCGACATCGGTATTTTATGAATGACGGTATTTGAATTATTTCGGTAATGATATTTTAGGGATAACGGTATTTCGGTAATGGTACTTCACGATTTTCTATCATTAAAGGTTATCCCATAATCCCATTGAGTTGGATTTAAAATGTTTTATTGTCCTATCATTAAAAATGTCCAAATCGTATTTTATAAATATTATTTAAACTTTATGCTGCCACCCTAATTAACATGAGTTAAAAGTTTAATGTATTGTATGTATGTAAAGCATAAGTGTTTGCTGTATGACATAAAATGAGTCTGGTTTTTGTTTCCTGTTTCGTTGTGCAAAATGTTTACTAAAGACTTCAAAGTCATACTTAATTGGATTGTTTGCGGCATTTTATCATATCTTGAGTATTGTTTAACAATCAAGTATATTTAAAAAGTGTAAGTATTTAATGATTTAACCTTGCTTGTCTATTATAATGCTGAGCTTGTCAAATTAATGAGACATTTATTCAGTACACATTTAGGTCCGATTAATGAATGTTACGTTAAAATTTAACCAATAGCAAAATTCAAATGTAATATGGTAAACAATAACAAATAGGTCTGTTAAGGTCTCTAGTAATAGCTGACGAAATATTCTGAAAATAAGGTTTAATAATTTTTGTATTAAATTAAAATATAAGGCAGGTTAGTGATAATCCATACTTCTTTTTCTTCCTTAATATGTGAGTGAGGGAAATGATGTTTAAATTTTTTTATATCAGGTACAAAAATTTTTTTTGCTACTTATATGGTTACACGAATGGAAAAAGTAAGGTGTCTAAAAATAGATTATTAAAAAAAAAATTATTACAAATATTTTAAACGTTATTAAAGATAACGTGGTCATGATGGGAATCGAACCAGGGAACTCTGGTTGCCAGCCAAGAACTCTACCCATTATTTGATTGCTTTAAACTTAAATGAAATGTTGCGCTTCGTTTTTTCGCTAGTGTTGTCAAAACAAACATACATTACCCTTTTGATTACAAAAAAACATAAAGTAATGTATCTTAAAAAAGATTTTCAAAAATATTTAAATTATTACTTTACATTTATAAATCATATATTACGTAATCAATAAACAGTAACTTATTACTTTATGCTTGCAAATAATGAAAAGGGTAACGAGCTATTATTACAAGGTAACGCATGAGTTTTGCTGGGTATCTATGAACACAAACACAATTAAGGCTACAACCAATTAGGAACATTTATTTTTCATACATCATATTCAAAATCCAGGATTAAAAATCCAACATTTTACGGACAAATATGTATCACTTTAGTTTTAACAAATTAACAATATTAAATTTACTATAGATGTGAAAAATACAGAATTTGATTGCATGTGTGTATTTTGTAGGTTAATATTAAATACTTTGTATCGTTTTACTCAGAAAGAATTTTCTTGCTTGGTGTTTAATGAAAATTTTTTAGAAAAGTAATACATTTTTCTTCGCGAATTTTTTATGAATCTCTTTATCATATTTATGACATTCTTACCCATGGTCGATGACAGACGATTTATGAAGCATTTTCATCAATATGATGACGAAAATATGATATACCAACGGTGGGCAAGTGAGGCCCTTCGTCGATTTTTATGCGGCCCTCGAAGGAATTTTGTGTTTTCATAAGATTTTTTTTTCCAAATATATTTTTATAAAATTCTTAGATTCAAAATTTATTCTTTCCAGTATTATCTGTTTAGATACTTGTTTTTAATATTTTTAATAGTTTTTTCTCTTAAATTCGTTTTGACATCAAGTTGGAAACTTTTTAATGCAGTTGGTTTTAATTTTTGACAATTAATTTTTTCTTTCAAACAAACAAAAACTTTCTCATAACGTAAAATGAGTTTATATAATTTTTGAGTTGGTTAAAGTTAATTTAGACATGCTCCACTCTTGCCAAAACTTGCCCAAAATAGTAATTAAATCATAAATTGCTAGAAAATAAATAAATTATTTAAAATAAAAAAAAATTGCAATTAATTTTTAAATATATTATTTTTTGTTGAAAAATTATAAAACAAATTTACTTAAAATCTTCCGAAATATTTATAAATTTTAGGACAATAATAATTTCACAATATTGCCAAAGAAATAAATGTTTTAACAATGCATAGAAACAAGAAGAACGCCTGACAATATATTGCTAGTTTTTCCGCTGAAGCATAGTAAGTTGTGCGGGTTTAACGTCATATACTCCATATCAAAATTTTTTTCATGATAATAATCTTTAGTGCGTTAATTGTGACTGTAATATTCAGAATTTAAATTGCGATGTGAAGTCTATAAAGTTCTACTGAAATTTTAACACGGGAAAAACAATTAACTATTCTTAATTCCTAAGCCCCTTTACCTTAATTATACATTAGCCTCTGATTGGGACTTGAAATGTTGTTGTTTCCCATATACAATTTAAATTTAAACAAGACATTAAGTAATCGGATTTAAATTATAATTTATAATGCTGAACGTGTCCAAACAGACAATACTGTCGAATTACCATATTTGGTCGGTTTTTTTCTTGGCGACATTACAGACAAATTCTTTACTTTACCTCGGACATTTTCCAAAATTTTGCAACAATAGTCGAATCCAATCGGCTCAACAAAAATTTTTGTTAACAAAATTTTTCCATAGTGCTTTAAAATACCGAATACTGTCCAAGTAAAATGTAATTAATAATTTCTATTAAACGATTTTAAAGTTCGCTATTTTTGACGAGAAAATTGTTTTATTTAAAATCTTTAATATGATTATTTTATTAAAATATTTTAGCTATGACGGGGAAGTACCATTTTTTGATTCCTTACACTCACCAAAAAAAAGTTGAAGTGGTAACTGAAAATTTTGCTGTTATTAAGGGAAATTTTGCAACACATGTCTGCTGACATGTTAATCAATGAAATTATTAGACAAATTAGCAGCCGCTACAAAATTTTAGTAAAATTTTTGTAAAGCTGAATTTAAAACCGGTTTGCAAAAATCAGCAAAAAAAAGTAACTAAATATTGTGGATATTAGTACAAAATTTTATTTTTTTTTTATCGAGTATCAAATTTTTTTTATTATATTTTTTTTTTTTAAATTTTTTACACAAAAAGTGCTATTTTAAGTGTATGTCCTATTTCCAGACATGAGTCGGTATATTCACTTCTGATCCCATTTGTTAACCTCTGTAACATTTTAAGACAATTTAAGTGTGTGGTTGTAAGTTTTAATTAGAAATACGATTTTCTTCAATATCCACTTTTTTAAAATTAGTATTTTTTTTGCTAATTTTAGCAAATCGGTTTTTAAAAATTTGTAACATGATTTCTGAAATTAGCAACAAAAATTTGTAAATATTGTAAAAACTTTGTTATTTGTAAAATGTAAGCAGCAAAAAGATTTGCTAAATAATATTTTGTTTACTTAAAATCAGTACAAAAAAGAAAAGTTGGATTGAAAACCGTTTACAAATTTTACTCCAAATTTTTTTTCCGAGTGTATAATTTTGTGTGTTGCGACTAAAAGTCAGTTGTATAAACTGAATTTTGAAAATTAATATTCAGTTGAAGTAACTGAATGCTTTCATTGTAGCTTCGATGATGATAAGTATATGTATATTATTACTATTCTCAATATGATGCGGCCCTTTATGAATAATGCAAAACCACAATGTGGTCCTTAATGTTTAATACGTGCCCACCCCTGTAATATACCCTAGTAAAAGAGTTGATCTGGTGCAATATTTTATAACATCCAATTTGATATTATTTAGTATCTACTCTACTAGGCAGAACAAATTAGATTCAGCAATATCTTGTGGATTTAGTAAAATGCCAATTGGTCCTATAAATGACAAATTAAATTCTACAAGCAAAAAAAATGCTTGTAAAAAATTTATATAAAATATTGGGCCACAAACTGGTATTAATAATAGCTGGATTATATGACTACATTGTTTGAATTTGCAGAACTTTTATTTATATTGAATTTACTTAATTAATATGTTTTTTTTTCTAATTTCTAAAATGTTTTCTAAAATCAGTAACAAAAATTCCAAAATAAGCTCTGTTGAAAAATCTGTAATAATCAGCTGATACTGTTAGCTAATTGTTATTAAAGACTGTTAAATATACTAGATTTTAGTTCACGTTCAGTTGAAAACAAATTATGTTGGTTGTCTCGCAGCTAACGAAAGTATAAAAGGCGCATAGTAAAAACAAATTTTTGTCAAAACAACAAAAACCTTCGAAAAATCCACAGATTTTCGTATATTTTACGAATTTATTTTTATTTTGTCAATTTTTCGTATTTTTGTGCATGTATTATTATCAGTGCAGGGTTGGAAGGTAATACTAAAATGCTATTAACCCTTCAAAATTTTTTCAATTGGCTGTTGTTAATCTTAAAATACAATTTTCCTATCATCTTTTTTCTATGCGTGTACCTATTTGCACCAACACTTTGAAGGTAACTTCATTATTAACTTATATACATAGGTAGGTGGGCTTATTAATATGCAATAATTCGTTATAATTTATGACACATATGATGCCTTTATTTGACATCCAATAAGGCTCTTATACCAAGGAATTTTTAAAAGTATAAATAACGCAACTTGCAAAGACAATGTCATTAGTAAAATTATAAAAACTCTGGAAATAAGTAACTAACAAATAAAAGGATCTAAGAAAATTAAAAAATTAAAACATTTATTGCTATAGGATATATCTTTAACAAAAGCAGAATTAATTAATTTAATTATGGGGACTATGTTGAAAAGTAATATAAATATCATTAAATATATTTCATGGGGCCTAGTGATAATGCTTCTGATAACTGATGAAAGTTTGGCAGCTCATCGTCTATGTGGTCCAATTTTAACAGAGACTCTAACGCTCATGTGTAAAAATGGTTTTAATCCAATGCTACAGAAGACAAAGAAATCAAGTAAATATACATATAAATATTAAATATATAGTAATTGTTGTGAAAAGTTTTGACAACCAATTTTTTTGCACACTGTGTGGTTTGTTAAGTTTGGTTGTGGCCACAGTAATTCAAATAATACAATCGAATTTTGGGTGAAATTATAAATTTTTATATGGTGTTAAGAGTTTATGTGAACGCAAAAGCCATTGAATATATATACAGTAAAAACCTTTTAAGACGAACTTGGATAAGATGAATTATCGGTTAATATGATCTAATTTGAAAGTCCCAACGTTTTGCCAAACATTTTCATATAAAAGCATCTTCTAATACGAATTCGCTTAAAAAGAATACTCGGTTTTTGCACAGCAAATCAACACATTACCAAATAATTTGTGAAGTAATCTTAAGCCAAAGGGGCCGATTTACAGGCAATGAGCTTCAAGATAATGTATGTACCCATTACCTCAGAGGTGGTAAAGTATGTGGCTACTTATATGGTTAAGAAAAATAATGTGTCTCAAAATATACTTTCATAAAAAAAACTTTATTATAATAAAAAAAGTTATTACAAATTTTTCAAACGTTTTTAAATAGAACGTAGTAATATTCAGAATTAAACCTAAAAACTTGGGTTGCCAACCGAGGTCTCTAGCTACTGACCTATCGACGTATATAATATTTGATTGCTTTGAATATAAATGAATAGTTGTGTCTCGTGCTTTCGTTCATGATGGCGAAACGGAACTACATTACTCCATTGCCTTCAAAAATATACAAAGTAATGAGTCTAAAAATTGATTTACAAAAATATTTTTATTATTTTTTTACGTCATGCAATACATTATCAATGATCGGTAACTTGTTACTATATGCTTGCCAAAAAAAAACTGTTATTACAGGGTAATACATGAGTATATCGCACCCATTACCAAAGTTTTGCTAGGCTTGTTTCTGAGAGTGCCACAAACAATCTTTTTTATTATTTGCAATTTGTAATACAAAATTTTTTTTAAAGTTTATCGCATACAACTTTTTTTTAAAAAAATTGATTGTATTACACATTTTCAGAAATCTATTTTCAAAAGTTTGTAATACATTTGAATAATAAAAGAATTTATACCAACTTCGATTATTACGAACAAATTTTGCTTCTCTGGTATATTTATTATTGAGCCGATTCGTATTTGTGTTTTAGCCGAAAATGTGGTCCTTAGTATGTTTTGTGCATATTAAAGACATGTGTTGTATGATGGCTGATCAACACTCTGTTTTATGGCGGGATTATTCTGGTTATCCAGCTTTCAATTTTATTCCCGCGTTTTCATACTTTAGGAAGACTGACGAAACTTTCAAAAAATAGTTCAGATAATATGTAAGTTTTATACACCATACTAATTTGCAGTGGGGTTTTTAAAAAATTTTCGCAGAAAAAATTCTAGATGGTGATTAATTTCTTAGATTATTAAATACAGTTTCTATGCAATTTTTAATAAAGTTTTTTCTTTTCACATCATTTAAAATTTGTTTGCTTTAAACACTCACCAAAAAAAAAGTTGGTAATGTCTTAATGGCTAATAGAGCTAATACTGTGAACCAAATCAGAGAACATGAGCTTCACGAAATCAACATTATATTGTTTAAGTTTAATTGAATTCTATAAATAATTATTCAAATTGCAAAAAATTATTGAAAATATGTTTTAAGTAATATCTTTAATTTTGAATGATTTAAATGATGAAGATGATAATTAATAAATTTTTTCTGAGCTGAAAGTTACAAGGCAACGCCATCTTTATTGCCCTAGGGTTTCAAACAATAAGTTTAGGTTTTAAGTTTTAAGATCCAGGTGTACAGAACTAAGCAGAACCTTAATTCTGTTTGACAGATTTTAAAGTTTTGAATAATATGTGTTCAGCGTGGCTAAATTTCTTAGCTCCGTAGTATTAAATATTGCAAAAAAAAATGTTTTTTAAGTCCTTCCTTCTAAGTGCCGAAAGTTGCCCTAACGCTGGCAAAGATAATTTATCTAATAATCAAAAATTTCGACTCTCCCCACAAAAAGATTTAGGACCCCACGGTAGGCCAGACAGTCAGCCCTTTCATTAACCTCGTGCCACTCATGGGCAGGAATCGACCCCAGTAGATTTTGAGCTTAAACGCACTCTATTACCGCTCTAGGTGACACCTCGTAGGCCATCAGAGAAGATATAGATACAAGATATAACAAAACACATATGGCGAATATTTTTCCCTGAAAACTGGGGGAAGGGGTTTGGGGGCTATTTACCAATAGAAAAAGCACTCTGGAATCCGGGTCTCAAAACGCCCGCTCCAGAGCCCATATTCGTCTATTTCGAAACATCAGTGAACTATACCTGTGCTCCCAGTCCAGGCTCCCAAGACCAGTTGGTCCACATGCTCCTGTCAAATAAAATGTCATCAAAGAACCTGACGAGAATCTATTCCGGTAATATCAAGTCTGCGACCCTTGAAATTGGGTAGTCCAAAAAGATCACAGCGATCCTAATGGGACCCACTAGGTCGCTAATTCCCTAATTTTATTCAAACCTAATGGTGAAACACACAGAATGGCCCCGATGGCATAACGCTGGCACCCCTAAAAGCATCTCTTGCCTTTAGTTGTTAGATCTTTGACCACCATGCGATGGCCGCAAATATCTAACAATAGTATTGAATGACCAGAGAACCATTCGCCGTCTCAGATTCGACATCCTTCCAAAGAGCTTCTGACAGGCATAGAATGGCCTGGTGGCATTTTTGGACAACCAGGCAAGATGATCATTCCAGGTGAGGAATTTGTCAAGAGTTACCCCCATTTACTTCACTCTGTCCGAGTAGTATATTGTTGTACAGCCTACAATAGTCATGGATAAATTAAAAGAATGTTGTTTTTTTGACGTACGTACAATTTTTATTTTCTTATTCAATATCCCATTACCTGATAATAGTAAGATAAGTCTAAAAATGCATTCAATTTTAAAATGAATTTAATTAAAAAATAAAAAAATCCATTTTGGAACCGTATAATTTCAAATCTACATAATAGGTCAGAGTGTATAGCGCAGATAGATGAATAGGTGCCATAAATTTATATAACATTTAATTTTTATTTATTTACTTGTATTTATTTTTAGTTAATGCATTTGACTATACTGAGAACGATATTGGAAATGATATAATACCGTTGTCTTACTCTTCATTTTTTCTGGATAAACTATATGAAAATAATGATAATTTAATGGCTAAAACACGCAGACGTCGCCATGGCATCGTTGAAGAATGTTGTACAAATTCTTGTACCATGCCTGAACTTTTATCATATTGTAATTAGAAAAAAATTTGGATGGAGTTATTAATATGAAAAGGGTTCACTGTCGAATTATTGTAAATAAATTATGTATTTTTATCAATTGACCGCTGTACTTAAAATTTATTTGTATTTTTAAGATGCTTTTAACAGTATTAATGGATTAAAAATTATGCAAGCAAACATAAAACTTCTTTTAATTTAATTAAATAAATTGGATTTTGATATCCTAGTTTCTTTATTGCAGTTCAGATTTGTAATTTTGGTTTTTTATTTTTATTTTTTAATTATATAAATCATTTAATTTTACACACAGAGAAAACATATTCATTGTGACAACTGAATTTCTTGCAAACTAAATATTTTAATTGCAGCAATAAAATGTATTCCTTATGCAATTGAAGTATATTTTTTGAGCTTTAATATATTTTGCAAATTCGGTAAATTTCGTTCGAAAAACAAATATGTCGGTGGTTTAAACCCAACTACTCGGTTGTCAGAATGAATATATTTTCTCTGTGCATATAATTTATATTTATTTTAAATTACAAATATGATTACAACAGCCTTAACCCCGCTACTGAGTTAGGGCCATTTGATGAACCAAATCGTATTTAAAATTGTCTTATATCTAACTGGTGAAATATATTTGACAATTCTTACTAGTCAGTGCGTAAATTGTTGAAATATAATAAATTCAATCAATTTCAACAACATTTTAGGCTTTGACCATTATGTATTGCAAGTGTTCCAACATAACACGTTCGGGGTCATATTATTCCCCCTTATCATTTTTGTAAGACCAATGATAAATATATAATATTATATATTTATTTTTTTTAATGTTTTACCAACTTTTGAGGTAAGATGCTATAAATTGCAACTAAGAGTCAAATATCGGTATTTTTTCATTCGTAATTATTATGCCGTTATAATTGAAAAACTAAACTAGTTTGTGAACTAAACAAAGCATACGTCATAATTTTGATTTGACAACTAACTGAGCATGAAATGGCTGCATTCTTGAGTGATGATAGTTATGCTTTCTTTTAACCAGAGGAAAATGAATGTTTATCTTCAGAACAACTAATTTCGAGTGGCATGCAAGCCTTCAGTGCATTGACGTAACTAATATTTCTCGAGATCATCAAAATAGGTATTTGTTTGTGAGATGATTTCATAATTGGAGTTTAATTTCCTTCTACGCATTTTTTCATTTAGAAACAAGAAGTAGCCAACCGGGATTAATTGCAGAAAATAGGGTGGATTAGGGAAAAAATCGTAGTCTAATTCATTTATTATCATACCCAGTGTAAAAGGAGCTTGATGTCCATATTTGGCAGACTGGGACAAGCGAACTAAACAAAGTAATTCTGATAATTATGTTTTGAAGCCAAAAAGTGAACGACGCCCCTATTCTGTCTATTCACGCAGAGAAAAAACATGGTTGCAATATGATCACTGCTAATATATTGTGCTTGCTGCAATTAGGTATGGTTGTCACAACCATGTTATTGGTTTTCTAATCATCAACATGGTCGCTACCATCATTGTTATAGTAAATATTTTACTTTTTTATGATTGACACATTCTATTTCATAACATGATTGGCTGTAACCATACTGTGGTAACAAAAACTCTGACTATGACAAAAATATGATAATTATGCAACCACAAAATGTTGGCAACAATCAATAAATAATTATACATCAAATAAAATGTGACTGACATTTACGGTCATAATATTGTCTTGTTTTCATAAAACCCAAAATTTTATCAGTTAAGTCAGTTTGTTTATGTCTTAAATAATAATCATATATTGTTTAATGCTGGGATTTTATATTATTTATAAATTTATTAATTATTAATATGCCGTAATATGATATTGTATATTAATAATCATAATATAATTAGAAGGATCATGTTTATATTATTGTAGGGATCGTATAATGATAATAAAGGAATCATAATATAGTTGTGGGGACCATAATGTGATAACATTTTGAGCATACTATGATTACATGCGATCATATTATAATAAATTCAAGATCATAATATGTTTATTTAGAGTCATAATATGGTAACTTTTGAATCATAATATAACTGTAGGGATCATATTATGGTAACCATATTATGGTACGACTATGGTTGTCACAAGCATAAACCCAAAAATATATGATGCTCTTCGAATATGATTGTTCCAACCATATTTTTTTCTCTGCGTGTTGTTAGGACAATAAGCGTTTACCATATTTACGTATAAAATATGATTAATACTTGGTTTGTCCACTTTTTGCTATTCATCGCCCAATCAGTCTGACAACCGGATCCACACTATCCATATAATTATATTTTTTTAATAATTGTTAGGCAAATCATCTCTATTTTGATCCCAATGATTTATTTTTGAAGAATATGAATCTTGTTTGCCAAAAATTTTTTGTTTCAATGTAAGTGGACAGTAATCAAACTGCTCTTGTGTCATACCTCAAAATTTTGCTTACATCGTACCCTCGTTTGACCATTTTAAATTGAAAGGTGAAAGGTGTATGTGGCGTTGGGTTTTGTAACCTGTAAATCGTACAATTTCTCTGGTAGAACAAAAATTGCAATAAAGTATAAAAATTGTTGCTGCACCAAGGTCAGGACTATTTGCTAAATATTATTATCTCCAGCGCTACATATTATTATCTCCAGCGCTACAATGAAGAATCGCAAAGTACAAACAGCTTCGCTCCCCACTTGTGAGGTTTTGCTGGCATATACTACCTAAAAGTATTTCCTTTCATCTTTATAGTGCACATTTGCTCATCAATGTAAGGACGCTGGAGCGTTACCACCAAAGCAAAATGTTCGATGAAGTGTTCTGTAATTTACCTTGTCTTATATAAGGGGTCATAAACAGGTTTATCTTTATTCCCAATAAATCGTAAGTTACTTCGTATATTTTCGAATTTATTGTATATTTCCCCAATATGAACTATAATTTGGAAAGTGATAAGCAGACGTAAGAAGCGATATTCCCAAAGATTTACGTAGTTTTACCGGAACTCGTTAATTTCGCAATGTCTGAGTCCGCCTCAAGGAGGATTTGAAATTGTTTCAATTTACCAATAATAATTTTTTTTATCACTCGCTGATAAGAGGTAAAATTTCTTGGGTTTTTTTTTACAGAGTTTGTTGACAGAAAAATTTACATATTTTTTATTTGAAAAAATCGGGGTGCTTGCAAAAAATAACCTGACTTTAAATTGATTTACTCGAAAGCTGGAAGTGTTCGTAATCTAAAAAAAAAACCGAAATATTACTTAAAGCTTTCTGTACAGATTTAGAAAAGTAGAAATTTTTATATTTCAAAAATAATACATCAAATCGGTTTTCTCATGACAATCGTTTGTAGACAGAGCTATACACTATAGGGTTAAGAAGAGAGTAATTCCAAAAGTCACAGACTTATTGACACGCCTTCGTATATGTAAAAATTTTTACTTTAATAGATTTAAAGGTATATTCAAGAAAAATTCTTGAAATAACACTTTTTGTGCCTGCAGACCGTTAATAATCCCTTAAAGAAACAGTTTTCAATTTGTTTTCTTTTTATTTTAAATGTGTTTATACTTATTTTGACCGAATTTATTAATTGAGATAAATAAAATTTGGAATTTTGGAATTTCTTTAAACTTAAAAAAAAAAAAATTTTTAACAAAATCCCAATTTTTTATTTATTTTCTAAACAGAATATATAATAACATGATGTAAGAACATTAAATATATTTATTTGTATGTGCTGTCTGATATGTATATTAATTATGTATTTATAACAATAATAGAAACTTACCTATTCTGGCTTGTGTATTTTCCATAATTAATGTTAATAATAAAAATGTCATTCGTTGGAAATTAGTACATTTTGTCATACAATTCAGCAAAGCCATATTAGTAGAATTATAAGTCAAATTGTTTGCAAACTTGTTATTAAAATGAAAAATGATCAGATTTTCATATAAGTAGTAAAATTTATTTTGTAATGTATTTGTTAACCACCATGTATGTATTTATAGGCAATCGTATATAAATATATTTATTTTTTAAATTTTAAAGAACATTTAAAAATTTTTATCGTTTGTATTTTACGTGTTGTGCATTTGTATTATTTTGACGTTATTTTTCAACGTTTAAACTGTTATAATATATCACTACTACAGTAATGCACACATATGTACTTATATGTGTGTGTGTGTGTTTTAACTTATAATGTGTTTTTTTTTTAAGCCAACAAAACTTCTGTATACAACGAACAATATAAAAATACACAATTTTATCAGCAACACACGCGAATTTTTGTTATTTTCTTACAATTGATTTCTTTTGTATAACTTTTCGAAATTGTGTTTTTACTTTTTTATATATTTTTCTTATTTACTTAAATTTTTGTAATACTCCTGATATATTTTTGTAGGTATATATATATATATCAGTTGATTTAAAATGTTGTAGTGCTAGTGGTGGTGTTGTTGTTGTTGTTGTTGTTTTTGATATATAAACGACATTAAAATAAATTTCTTATTTGTATTTTATGTCGCCAGAAATCACACGTTGTTGTTATTGTCTTGGATATAAGTCCTTACCAAATCTTACTTTTCGGCTTATTCACATATTTTCAGCACACAAACATGTAAAAAATTTATATACATAATACACAAAACACCGAAAATCTTAAATTATTGCCAAATGTGTTTCTTTTTTGTTCTTGACTTTTGCACATACGTATGGATTTTTGGGGGATATTTGTATTTCTCTCCTTAACTTTTCGTATTATTTTTATATTTTGGCAAAAAAAAAACTATAAAATTCCATAAGAAATCAGCACTAACGTTGTTGGTGGTAAATCACATATGTATAAGTTAAATTTTTTTTATATTGTTTTCTAACTATATTTTATTTACTTTAGTGTTTTATATATACATGTATATTTTTATATATATGTATTTTTTTGCTAATATTATTTTTCCATTTTTAAGATTTTTTTTAAGTTGTTTTTCTTTTTCTTAGCAATTTTATTATAAGTACTATTTAACACTTTTTAGTTTTGTTTATTTTAAGTTCATCTCAAGTTTTTCCATCTTGATGCTTGACTTAATTTTAAATTAATTCAATGTTTTTTTATTCTTTTAATGGAAATTTAATTTTTTTTTTGATTTCATTTGGAACGTTTTTTTAATATGCAATTCTTTCTTATTGCTTTTAAAAACTACATGTTTTTATTAGATTTTTGGCTCTTCATTATATGTAAATTTTTACAGTTGTTAAGTTCTGTAACAATAGAAAAAAATGTAAGTTATTAATGTGATAAATAGTATTTAAAGACAAATAGAAATAACAACTCAAAATTATTTAAATGTATTAACCAAACTGAATAATATATATTTAGATCTCATAAATTTGTTAAAAAATAAAAAAGAAAAAAAGGACCCTTTCATGCTCCTTTCACACATGCCTATTTTATTATATTTATTTTATTTATTTTAGCTCATGTGATAATTAATTTGTTACCTTCTGCAACATATCCGGGTTTCAGTAAAATCTACTGGTAACACTACTAACTAAAAAGGAGTTTTCTTCGACTTTAATGAAATTCCAAAGAGAGAAAAATATTTGAGGTTTATGAAATGAGGAGAAATGATAACTCGGTTGTTCATACCCATATGGCCCCCAGGGGTTGCCACATAATAAAAGTTTTTTAAAAATTGATTAAAAAAAGCTCTTCGGAAAAATCCGAAAAATTAGGAATATAAAAAAAAACACGTGGTTTCTGCAAAAATTTTTGAATTGGGAATGTGATTATGTCAATCATAGTCGTACTATAATATAGGCCTCATATTATGATAACAAAATAACCATAATTTCAGAATAATAGAGTCCTTATATTGTTAGTTAAAACTATGAAAAAGTTAATTAAAATGAAGAAAATTTTTGTTTAATAATGTTTTTTTAAATAGAGAAAAAATTTGATATTAAGGACACTTTCAAGAAAAATTCATTTGATTACAGAAACTTTATTAAAGAAAAATACTTGAACAAAATTTTTAAATTCGAAGGACTTTTTTCAATAAAAGAACCAAGATTTTTTGGGCTTTTTCTAGTAGAAAAATTCTCAGATTCTAAGTACTATCTAGTCGTTCGAGTTTACGAATTTTTCTGCTAGAAAAGGCACTTAGAAACTAAGATTTTTTTATTCAAAGAAAGGCCCTAGAATCTAAGTTATTTAGGAATATATGAATTTTTATCTAAGAAACAGTTTGCAGAATCTGAGAATTTTACTTTAAGAAAAAGTTGTATTGCTGCTTGTTTTTATCATTTGAATTACTTGTCGTTAAAAAGGTTAAATTCAATATGCTTTAATTTTGTTTTATTTTTTTTTTTTTTTTGTTTTAGCGCCACCAATATCTGAATAACACATTTGTCTTTTGATTTGCATACAAAGATTTTTCTAGAGTTTGGAATGGAAACGTTGAAGATTCTGTTGTGTTTTGGCTTAGAGAAAAAACTGAGCTTTACTTTTACTAAAATTATGAAATCAGATCACTATATATTCAAGCATCTCTTGGTGAAGGTTTTGTTTAGCTGGTGATTTATATAAAGAAGTGAATTGTGTTTAGGAAAACTAAAAGTTTTTTTCTATTTAAAATTTTGTAAAATTAAAGTTTGTTTGAAAAATTATTTCTATCAATTTTCTATTTGAACATAATTTATTTCATAGAGAAAATTTAAGATTTCATGTTCATCAAGTTTCTGTAAAATTTCCGAGAAATTTTTGGCCATTCTGAATATAATCATCATTTTGCGGAAAGACAATAATAAAAAGATATGTTCTTATCGATAAATTAGAAGTCTAAGAAAGTTTACTTCATTTGTTGTTTTGTACCTTTTATATTGTTTTACGTTTTGTAATTTTTATTTGTTGATTTATCGCCTTGGTGCCATCTCTAATGGTAAATTAAAAATCAATCAAATATTGTCTTTATAAAATTATTATGAAACTTTCCTATTATATAGATTTGGCACCTTGTGTCAAATATAAATACCAAACAATTATACTAACAACAATCCTAGTTTGTCTATCAAAGAAAAGAAGAACATTTTTATTTGTTATCCTCTCTCTCTTTGGCCTAATAATTCATCATTCTCTACGTCTTGTGCAAGTGGAATTTAATATTTACTGCGGTTAAGTCGTGTGGTCACAAAAATCAAATTAAAAGCATAAGATGGCTTTAAAATATTTAATAAATTTTTTTATTTATTTAATATATTGTATTAATTTAATATATTTTTTATTTTAATTTATTTTTGTACCCTCCTTATTATAATCGTCGAATAAGTTCTTAATTGTGCTAAATTTTAAAAAGGGAAAAAGTTGGAATGAAAGTGATATAAAAGACCAAAAAACAACTTTCCGTATAGAACCCTATAAAACTTAAGGACAGGCTACAGGGTGTCAAAATTGACTATTTCGGATATACAAAAGCTTTATGGTCGTGCAACTTTTGCAAAAGTGAACCGACTTAACTGGTTTTGGATTTTTTTTTAATCTGGGTCACATGCTTCAATTACCATAGAAGCTCTTAAAGTTTAACAAATATTTAACTTAGGTATGCACAATCATAGTTTTTTTCCTGTTTTTTGGCTTTATGCCAGTAAGTTTTACTTTATCAGAAAAAAAATGTTGGTAATTTTGCCACTAAGAACCAGTTTTTTAATTTTTAAAAAACCAACCAGTTTCGTTTTATTTCCTAAGTTCGAATTAACCGAAAACAGGTTTTTTGTCGCTTAACAATTTCTGTTGTTTAAATATATTTATTTATTATGTATTTACATGCAGAGAAAAGCATGGTTGCAACATAATCACTGCTACTATATTATACTTGCTGCATTCGGATAAGTTTGGTACAATCAAGTTATTGGCCAATAAATAGGTTCTAACTATCAAAATGTTCGCTACCATCATTATTATAGTAAATATATTATTATTTCATGATTGTCACTTTTGATTTTATAACATGATTGGTTGTAACCATACTGTGGTAAAAAAAAAATCTGACTATGAAAAAAAATACCATAAAATGCTGACAACTATCAATAAATAATTATAAATGAAATAATACATAACTTTCACATTAACAGTCACAATACTGTCTTGGTTTCATAAGAAATATATTCTATCAGTTCAGTCACCTCTTTAAAAGTGATAATAAAGGGTGTCCCAAGAAGAACGCAATTTTTAAATTTTAAATAAAACACAGATATTTAAAAAAAAAATCGTGAAACTTTATTATATCGTAAAGTAGAGAGAATGAGGTTATGTATGGAACAATATATCGTGCAGATGGCCGCCGCGGCTTTGCTGGCATGCACGCGATCTTTTAATGAAATTTTCAATGACCGTTTTGCATGAATGCTGCGGTATTTCATTAATGCAGCGTCCAATTTCCTCTTTTAAGGCTTGAGTCGTCGTCGGCTTATTCGCGTAAACCATCGACTTCAAAAAACCCCAAAGAAAAAAATCTAATGGTGTTAAATCGCACGATCTAGGCGGCCAATTCTGATCTCCAAAACGCGAAATAACACGACCGGGCAATGACTGATGCAGCAATTGAATTGTTTCTCTGGCTGTATGACATGTGGCGCCGTTTTGTTGGAACCACATGCCCTCCACATTCATTTCTTCAATTCTAGGCAAGAAAAAACTGGTTATCATTTCACGATACCGAACACCATTGACTGCCTCATTTTCATAAAAAAAGGTCCAATGATTCCTCCAGCCCAAAAACCACACCACACAGTGACACGTTGAGGATGCATTTGCTTCTCGTGAATCACTCGAGGATTTTCCTCACCCCAAATGCGACAATTCTGCCTATTGACGAAGCCATCAAGATAAAAATGGGCCTCGTCACTGAAGATGATTTTATCGGCAAAATCAACATTTTCATGTTGTCTCTCCAATACCCAATTAACGAACTTCCTTCGCTGTCCATGGTCAGCTGGCTTCAGTTCCTGAGTCAATTGAACTTTGTATGCATGAAGATGCAAATCTTCAAAATTCGCTGCAAAGTGGATTTGGAGACACCAATTCGCTGAGCTCGGTGTCGAATTGAGGTGGATGGAGTTTGAGCGACATCATCACGTACAGCTGCGACATTTTCGGTCGATCGACCTGGTCGATGGCGCGTTGTTGTCTTTACATCACTAACAGACCCAGTTTCGGCAAATTTATCCATTAATCTCTTTACAGTTGACTCTTTTGGAGCATTATTGTGACCCCAAATTGATCGCAATTTGTGAACTGTAGCCGCAAAACTTTCACCATTTTGGTAAAACAATTTCACAATGAGAATGCGTTGTTCATTCGTGTAGCGCTCCATTTTTACTAACCTCGTACCTTCTACTAGCAAACAATAACAATTGTTCAAATGTCAAACAATGACACTTCGAATGTTGCCAGATTTAAAAATTGCGTTCTTCTTGGGACACCCTTTATATGATCGTTTTTTATTGAGTTGTTTTTTACAAAAAGGTTTCTTATATAAAATACAAGATTTTTGGAAATTTTTCTGTTTCTTAGGTAAAAATTCATATATTCTTAAGAAAACTTAGATTCTAAAAAATTCTTAGATTCTAAGAACGTTTCGTATGGAAAAATATTTAGATTCTAAAAACTTTTTCTAGCAGAAGTATTTCAAGATTCGAAGGACTTTTTAAAAGAAAAATTCTGAGACTGAGGACTATCAAAAAAAAAAAAAAAAAAATTTAAAAATGTCCTTAGGAATATGTTTTTTATAAAAAAAAATCCTTAGAATTTAACATTTTTGTTAAAGTATTTTTCTTTCAAAAAGTCCATATACTCAAATTTTTATTTTTTGTTTGTTGAAAACTTCCTAAATATCAATTTTTTTCTTTATAAAAAGCATTTCTTAAAGAAATACACTTTAATTTAAAGAACTTTTTCATAGTTTCGGATCGTTAAATAACTAATGGGACTATCAAATGGTAGAACTATGGTTAATTTATTTTAATAATGTGATAACTATATTATAGTACGACTGTGGTTGGTGCAATCATATTTCAGAAAATACATGATGCTCTTCGTATATGATGGCTCCAACCATGTTTTTTCTCTGTGTGTATAATATTGGTGGAATCTCGCAAAAAGTATTACTTTAACGGATTGTATCGTTTGGCAAAAATTGACTTCTAAATAATAAAAATATTTAAGACTAACTGTCAGATTATCAATCCTAATTTTGAGTTTTTGAGTGTTGAGTTTATGACGACACTTTTCCAGCTAGAGCCAAATTAAACCACAGGATCTGTCAAGAAAATCGCAGATCATGGAAAGTACCTAAAATATTGTTGACACAAATATATTTGAATTTATTGTTTATGAATGTGTCAACAAATGTCACGCTACTTAAAACTTTTTTTTATAATTATAAACTTTAAACAAACATGCTACAAAGAGCTTGCTCTAAATTTCCTGCCGTCCATTCAAGAACATCGACAGGAGAAAAAGTAATATTTTCAAAAGCATTTCTTCTAACAGTAAAAAAATATATCAAAATATATTTTTATCTTTTATTTAACCTTTTTCTCTTCTTTTTAATCAGAAATAGCGAAACATTGAATATTAAATAATATTTTTGATAAAAAACGAACCTTAAAGTCCAAAAATAAATTATTTATTACACCAAAGTTATTTATTTCAGTAAAATTTGATTTTTTTTTTAATTTAAAGGTATACAGATGACATTTGCCATAAAAGTCGTGTCATAACTTTTAATAGTTACTTTTACATAAAAAGTCAAAGTTCTATGCAATAGTTTGAAATAAAATTAATTGTAATTTTTTTTTTTTTTTTTTTGGTTTTTTACAGAGGTGTTTTGATTTTGTATTAATAAAGACGACTCATAGCCTGATCCTCTATTTCGAAAGAACACGTTCGTTCGCTTTCTAGTCGAAAGAAAACTGATTTGGGTTTCACTAACTCTATTTCTATGCGAACGATGACTCGAACGACAAGTCGATTGAAAACTTAAATGTTTTCATACAAAATTTGGTTTCTCTATTTCGAACAGCTCGAACGCAAATGTCAAAATCAGTCACTTGCTATTTTTGTGTCGAGTAAATATATATTTGATATTTTTAATAGCAAACTGAAGTAAAAAAAGCAATGGATAACAAAAGGTAAGTACAAAATAATATAATTATTTATAATTTATTAAGAATTTTAAATTTTAGTTAAAAAATCAACAATGGACCAGCCGAAGACGCATGTATTTTATATGGAAGAAAGGCCTGATTTTGCCAGAGCGACTCCGGTATTCAGAGCAAACAAATTTTCTGCAGAGGAGGAAAATTTGACCCGAAAACTAAATTCCGCTTCACCCCCTATTACGCTGTTGCTGAGTGGCAAAAAATAAGTGTGTATTGTTTGTGACTTACGTTTGCCCCAAGCAGCTCATATTTACATTTTTTTATTTTACATCTTTACAAGAGCAGTGACCGCACCGAACAGACAACAGCAACAGGTAACAGAAAAGCTTTCCGATTATCAATCTTACTCACAACCAATCGATAACAAACATTTTCAAAAATAAACACATTCTCAAATAAAAATTAATTTGTTTATTGTTATTTTTTTATTTCATTTGTCATATACAGCTGATCACTGTTAAACAGGGTTGTTTTTGTCTTTAAGCAGTTTAGTAGTATTTTTGCTACTTTTAAAGAAAATTGTAACAAATACTCAATATATATGATCTGGCATCTCTGTGATTTGTAAATGCGTAAGAAACAAAATTTTGACACACGTAAGTCAAGTCGATCGAAGGCTTTCGAAATAGAGAAACCGAAATTGATTCGAATTCGAGTGACTTGCTTTCGTTCGACTAGTTTTTCTTTCGAGATCGAGAAACAGGCTATTAATGTTTAATATTCTACAATTTTTTTATGTTTAGGTATATGGTACGTATACTTTATTGTAATGCGCATTGCAATTAAGTATACGTACGATAAATATTTTCACTCATAACTTTTTAGGTGACTTTGCTCGTTTTTAATACCAAACTTCTCCGAGGGCGGCCCATTAATGTAGGAAAAAATTAGTCACCGCCCTTGCGTGTTTGCGCCGTGATGGCCACTGTAAGGGATAGACTGGCATCACTAGAACGGTCAAAAATTGTATGGTGGAGGGTAAAAAAAGTTGGATGTGCCCGGAAATGTTTTATAATTGCAAATTATAAGAAATAAATTAAAAAACCAAAAGAAGGTAGTTTTTGACATTACTTTTAAACGTAAGATTATACAGCTAAAAAAACTCGCGTCTTTATTTTTTTCCCTCTTTCACAGACAAAATTTATTAAGATCGGTGGGAATCCTTGTAAGTAATTTCCTTGTTAGCATAGTTAACAATGGGTGTACGGATGAGTAAATCTATATGTCTAAGGTATGATTACTAAATTTCAGGTTAAAATTTTAACAACAGTTACTTTTAAATTTTATAGGGAAAACTACAACTAATACACCAGTTTAACTTACAGTTAGCAACTAACGGGACATTACAAAAATGATGCGTAATATTCTATTTATTTTATAAATATTACTTTGTTTTTTTTTTTGCTTTGAAATGAAAAAATTCTTATCTAAATTTTAACTTTAGGCATCAAGCCACAAATAAACAAATATAATAAATGATATGTATTCACTGAAACAAGAAAAAAAAAAACATTTTTGACTTATTTGTCGCTTGTATTGTATTCTCTATTTGTATTTAAATGGTATGCTAGATTAAATTTCATTTATTTTCACTTTTATGCAATTTATTATTTTTTTTTACCAACAAATATACATATTTATTTTTGTGAAATACTTTTGGTCAGGTGTTACAGTTTTTTTTTTCGTTTTTATGAATAAGTATTTATTTTGACATTTTATTTGTATTGTCCTTTGAGTAAGTTTTTATTTCGCTCCTTTTGTGTTTCTTTTTTTTTTTTTTTGGTATTTTATTCTAATTTATTTATTTATCTTTATTGTCGCTGTAATTGATTTTACAGTTAAACTTTCCACTTATTGTAATCACTTCTTTCTTTCATTTTGTTTATTCAAATAATGGTGTCATTTATTGTAAATTTGATAATTTTTGTTATTTTGTTGTTTTTATTTTGGGATGCATGTTAACTTTAATGCTTAAGTTTTGTTTAATGTAGATTTTTTTGTTGTTTTGTTTTTTTCTTTGAATTTGAGATTTTTCTTGTCACAGCCGAAAAAAAATTTTCCATAAAGAAACAATCTGTAAAGAAACAAAAAAATAAAAATGATGTCAATGCAAAATAAAGTTTTTATTACAATTGTTTCTTTTTTGTATATATATATATATATTTTAATTTTGTTTGTTTTTTTTTATTAGAAAAGTTATTGTTGCCATTTAGGGATAATAGTAAAGGTGACCTTAACCAGAAAAATTGGTATTACTATGTAATTGAATGTGTACAAATGGTTTACACATATTTACTTGGATAATAATCTGCCTACTTGGTTGAAGCTTTGGTTCGGCATGTACATTCAGGGCGGTTCTTTTTTTTAAATCTTCATTTAAATAAGCGAGCTATTAGAGCCTTATGTGGTTAATTAAAGCTACTATCTAAATAACAATCTTCTAGATAAATCATTATATAAATTGTATCCTAAATCCCTAACCGAGCACTAGCAGGCTATCGGCTCGTTGTGGCGAAAACAAACCAGAGCCTCTGGTGGGAATCGAACCCACGACCCCCGCACTGATAAGTTAGCACGCTACCAACTAGCATACCGGGACGCCATTTTACTTGAAAACCAAAAACATATAATAATGAATCCTGCTGTAGAAACTTTATTAGATTACAAAAAAGCTTTTGCGTAAAGAAAATTGATTTTTTTTTCTTAAAAAAATATCCAAGTTCTAAAAATTTTTTCTATAGAAAAATCTTTAAATTCTGATGACCTTTCCTCAGATGAGGTGACTATTTCCTAAAGAAAAAGCTTTAGATTGTGAAAATATTTCCTTAGAAAATTAAACATAAATACTCTTTCTTACAGCGTATAGAAATTTAATTTTTTTTCTTAAAGAAAAAGCTTTATTTCCAAAAGAAAAAGCTTTAGATTGTGAAAATATTTTCTTTAGAAAATTAATCATAAATACTCTTTCATACAGAAAAACCATCAGATTAAGAAAACTTTTTCCTAAAGATTCAAAATCCTTCTTTGGTGTATAAGAAAAACAAACTTAGTTTCAATAATTGCTGCAATAACAGAGAAAATATTAGTTGAAACTCAAAATAATTGACTTTGGTTGTAATCCGATAAGAAGTACTTACTAAACATAATTAGAGTAGAATTAGCATATTTAATAAAAAAATATGGTATTTTGAAAAAAATACTAAAATTGGCTGTGCCGAATCTATTTACATCTTTCATCCATGTGCTAAGAAAACAATTTTTACCAAATTCTAGAAATATTCCAAAATTTAATCGATATTTTTGCTAAAATTATGTTGTAACATCTTTGTTTTGTGGCTTTTGTTATTTAATATTTTGAGCTCATTAAATTATATACTTCATAACATAACTTTCCAGCTAAACAGCTGAAAATTATTGTGCCCGGTAAAAATTTGAAATAAAACCAAGGCTTTGCCTGGAGTGTGTGAAACATATTACAGATTGGTTGAAAAGTTCCTGCGCTAGAAATGAAAGAATACTGTTTTTGTTACGAAATATATTTTTTTAATCAATATAATCTCCTAGAAGCTCAATACACTTGTTCCAATGATCTTCCAATAATTTTATTCCATCCTTATAATGGTTTTCCGGAAGCTCTGCAAAATAACCATCTACGGCTGCCACGGCCTCTTCATTGGACGAAAAATGCTTTCCACGAAGGGAATTGTTTGAGATTTCTGAAGAGATAGTAGTCACTGGGAGCCAAATCTGGTGAATACGGTGGATGTTCAAGCAATTCGTTCTTTAATTCTTTGAATTTAGCCATCGTCAAAACACTTTTGTGAGCAGGTGCATTGTCTTAATGAAAAATTATTTTTTCTTCTTTAAACCAGGTTTTTCTCAGGATTTTTTTCATCCAGTTGATCCAAAAGGCTGCTATAATATTCAGAGTTGATTGTTTTACCTTTCTGAAGATAATCAATCAACAAAATTCTTTTTGCATCCCAAAAAACTGATGCCATACACTTCTTTGCTGATCGTTGTGACTTCACCTGCTATGGAGCTGAACAAGCTGGTTGTTCAGTCCACTGTAAACGTTCTTGTTTCAATTTAGGATCATGGTGGTAGATCCAAGTCTCATCCATAGTTATAAAACGACGCAAGAAATCGGTTTTATTCGGCTTAAAACGCTCCAAATTACGCTGAGAAATTTGTTTTCGATCCAGTTTTTGTTGAATTGTTAATGTGTGCGGCACTAACTTTCCAAAGTATGGAGTACTCGTTCGTCTGAGATGCCTATGGCATAAGCAATTTCACGCTTAGTCAAACTTGGATCTTCACTAACCATATTATGTACCTGCTCAATGATTTCTGCTGTGGTTGCAGTTTTTGGTCGTCCTTCGCGTGGATCGTCTTCAAGGCTGGTACGACCACGTTTAAATTCACCAGCCCAAAATTCAACGGTGCGTTTTGAAGGTGAGGACTCCTTATACTCTTCTAATAATTGTTCATAAATTTCCTTTGCTTTTAAACCCTTCAAAGCAAAGAATCTAATGACTGCACGATATTCAATTTTTCCATATTAAAAAAAATCAATGACTTCAAATGGCTTGTAAACAAAGAAAGAATTGACAGAATGACTTGCAACTTTGCATGTGTTCTCAGGACAGTTATACCAACATGAGAAAAAAAGTTTGGAGCTAGCAGTGCCATCTCTTGGTGAGCGCAGGAACTTTTCAACCAACCTGTACGTAGGTGATCTCAAAATTTGACTAGAAATCTGATGAGCAATATTGAATTTGACTTGTTTTTGGTGTTTGTGTTAAGTTTTGGGCTTTGTTGTGTTCTGACATATGTAATAAAATTTTATGGCCAACATTTTTGCAGAACATTTCATTCCAGTTCTCCCCCTTCTTAGGCGTGTTTTTGACGATTTGTTAGAAATACAGAAAAAATTACCGCTATGTGGGGAAGTTAGAGGGTTGATATGATCTACAACAATATTTGCGTTAATATTTTCTACAAATTTGCTAAACATACCTTACAAATTAGATGTAATGAAAAAATAATTTCATATACTATGCCAAAGGGGGGAAACTTTAAATAAAATTTCGATGTGATCTTTCAAAACGCCGACACACTTTTAGTTTTTTGTCTCCTCTACCAGAATTCTTTGTTAGAATTCCCTAATTTTGAAAAAATTAAAGATAGTTGTACAGTGTTTTATTCATAATTTGGCATTTGAAGCTGTTTATTAAAGTCCCTTTTTACTCTAACCGCATCCTAATTTTTTCAGCGGAATGCAAAATCATTCTTGTACATCTGCACGGTACACGTAAATCTTAAGCAAAATTACAATTCATAGATAATATGATCTTTTTTTCGAGCATCCATAATTTATATACTATTTGAAGAAATCCGATAGCGCACAGTGGTTCCAAACCAAAAATAGGCAATAATTAGAAATTTTCTAAATTACTGATCCAATCGAAAAAAATGTTCACGTAAACTGAAGAGAAAGATCAAGGCTTGTAGAAAATTAGTCTTGTAGCCATTATGTTTTAGCACACGGTGTGCTACAGGGTGTCAAAATTTACTATCTCGCGTATAACAAAGCTTTCTGGGTATACAAGTTATGCAAATGGCCACCGATTGTGCTGGTTTAACACTCTTTGTAATCTTGTTTACAACATAAAACATACTACAAGTACCTTAGTAGCTCTCATATTTTAAAAAGTATTTTACTTTAAATTTCAAAATTTTTTATTGACCTTGACTTTTTTTTGTTTTGCCAATAGGGTTTTTATTTAAAACATTTTTAGTATGTAAATAAACCTATTGCAGAATGTATTGTATTAGAAACCGTTTTAAAACATTTTCCTGGGTATTTCTGAACTTGTAGTGTTATATGATAAATAACATTATTTTTCTTAGAAATTATCAAATTAAAAAAATATATTTCTTGAGAAAAGTTAAGACATTTTCTATCGACCCAGGCATCAAGTTTCTCGGCTTTATTTTGCAGAAAACATTCGATAAAAATTGTGTTTTTTAAATATTTAATACAAATACAAATTAAGATATAAAAATATTTTATAATAATTTTATATTTATATTTATTATATTAATTTATAATAAAAATAAAAAATGGGTGTTTATAAAATTAAAATAAAGGGTTTTTCAATAAGAGAGCTACAAAAGTTTTTTTTAAATAAAACAAAAACGGTTTTATATATCAATCAAATTCTTTATTCCTGTAAAAGTACGTTCGATGCCATTATGTATGGAATTCGATTTCTTTTGCATGGCCAGCATGGGCACGCTTGCAGAAGTCCAGACGCTGAACCCAATTTTCGACGGTTTTCAAGCATAAATCGGCTGATACTGCTGCAATTTCCCGTTCGATATTCGTACGAAGTTCATCAATCGTCGCTGGCTTGTTGGCAAAGACCATAGACTTGATGTAGCCCCAAAGAAAATAGTCTTACGGCGTCAAATCGCACGACCGAGGCGGCCAATCGACTGGACCATTTCGTGAAATAACACGTTCTCCAAACTTGGTTTCCAATGAATTGATTGTGACATTCGCTGTGTGGCTTGTGGCGCCGTCCTGTTGGAACCACATGTCCTCCAAGTCCATATCATCCAATTGGGGCCAAAAATATTCGGTTATCATTGAACGGTAGCGACTCCCATTCACAGTAACGTGCCGGTCTTGATCATCACGAAAGAAGTACGGCCCAATGACGCCGCCGGCCCATAAACCGCACCAAACCGTAATTTTTTCGGGATGCAATGATGACTCATGGAGTACGTGTGAATTGCTGTCTGACCAATAACGCATATTTTGTTTATTGACGAAACCATTTAGCCAGAAATGAGCCTCATCGCTGAAGATGATTTTTCGATGATAATCCGAATCATTTTCAAGTTGTTGCTTAGCCCAATTCACGAACATACGACGCTTCTGGTGGTCAAACGGCTTCAGTTCTTGTGTCAATTTGATTTTGTAAGGATTTAGGCCAAGATCTTTTTGCCACAACGACGTCACAGAGATGCCCAACGCTTGAGAACGACGTGTGAAAGACACATTTGGGCTTTCTTCAACTAAAGCCACAGCGGCAACAATATTCTCGACACTACGGGCACTTCTTTGTCTCACTGGCACGGGAACATTTTGTACTGTGCCTGTGGATTCAAATTTTTCCACTAGACGCTCAATTGTTGATCTGCTAGGACGATTATGACGACCATAAATTGGACGTAACGCTCTTAACGTTAAGGCCACTGACTCCGAATTTCGGTAGTAAATTTTAACAATTTCGACTCGTTGTTGGCTCGTATATCTTTCCATCATGAAATGGCAAACCTTACTGAAGAGAAATTTCAAAAGAGCGGCAAGAAATGTGGCGTCGTTTGCTGTCCCTGTCGCTCTACTTTGTAGCGTCCCTGTTAAAAAACCCTTTATAAATCAAAATCATTCTGATGTGGTCGACAAATGGTAAAAATAAAATAAACAGTGATTTAAAGGAAGTTAATTTGTATAAGAGATGTATTATAATTTAATATAAAAAGAACTTGGCTAATTAAACAAGGAAATAAATCAACGATTTTAAAGGTTAATTGGTACACTCAGAATATTATGTAGTTTACTAGTTGTAGTTTAAAAAAAAAGTTTTTCGTTCTATTTAAAAATAAAGAAACACAAATTGAAATATCTTTTTTAACTTGTTTTATACATTTTTTCAGTTTCATTTTTTTTTTCATTTGTATGAAATTTAATAAAAATTATTCCGCAAAACGGAAATTTGGGGCTTATTTGTGTTCGTTACAGTTATTACAAATGTAAATTTTGTGTGCTGTCTGTTTCAAAAAAAAAATAAAAAATATTCAAAAAATTTCAATTTGTTTTGTATTTAAATTGTTTGTTTATTCAATTCAAAGTACAAGACCTTCACAAACACACATAAATACACATACATATTCACGCAAAATGTGACATACATACGTAGATTAAAAAACAAGCAAAAATAAATAAATTAAATAATAATTTATTTTTTACGGAATTGGTAGGAAAAATTTTAACATTTATTTCAACTGAAAAATCATTTGTTTCTTACGGATCTGTCATTTGTGTAAACCGTTGGATTTAAATGAAAAATAAGTAGACTGGTCTTTTAATGAAATCTCATTTTTTGTAAATGGTATTTTTTCTTATTTTAACTTAAGAACTATTTAAAGTGTAAAAATTTTAAAAGTTTTCAGATCCTAAAACACTTCTTGCTTATTAATAAATAAATGATAAGACTACTTCTAGTAAAATATGTACATTTTGCTATATAATATAAAAGGCCCAACTGCAATTGGCTTAAGTGACTTAAGCTAGGTACGAAAAGAAAGTTTATTTTTTTTTTACATTAAAAATTTTTGAATCTAAAATTTTGTTTGTAGTTGGGTCTTAAGCCTTAAACCAATTTCTTGAGTGTATTTTTTAGTTATTATTGAAAATTATTTTTTTTTATTATTATGACAAATCACTAACATTACTAGGTGTGACGTATGAGTAATATTTTAACTCGAAAACGATCATACGTACAGCTATAGACAGTAGTAAAATTTAAGGGATATATGTTTTGGAAAATTTTATTAATTCTGTTGCAAGTCAGAAGTCGTTTAACCTACTGTAAATAAGAGTATTGTGTCAGAATCCTTATAATGTGTACATTATTCACAAGTAAAAAGCCAAAAAATTTTATTAAAATTTACAAAAACATGTATTAATTTTTGTACCATCTCAATAAGCCGTTTAGTTAAACAGAGGCATTTTCGACTGATCAAAATTAATTGGATTCAATGTGATTAATGACGCAATACAACACAAAAAATGCATGAAACATTATTTATTTCGCTTATGTGTAGGACTAGCATAAAAGCCCGATACTTTGTTATGTTTTAAACATCGAAATATGTTAAGAAGAAAATATTATTCTATTTTCTAAAACTTTTACTATTTAAATAAATTTTGTTTTATCTTTTGAAGTGGATGTTTAAATTTAAAGTTTTGAGTTTCTTGTTTATAGGTCATTCAAGGGGGACATGCCCAGTCTTAACTGTTTTAATATCACTTGTTCGCCTTTCCATCCCATTTCGTTCTCCTTGTCTAAAGATTCATTTTCACTCATTACCATTCCATTTATTTCCCCTCGTCTAATGTTTCAATTACACTCGTTCCCCATTAAATTTTATTTTTTACCCTACTAAGTGTATCGATTTTACTCATTCCTCGTTTCATTCCATTTAAATCCCCTTGTCAAGTGTTTTAATTCCACTCGTACCCCGCTAAGCTATTTAATGGGAAACATTTCATACTTTTAAACCCCATTTTTACCACGTTCCTGGCTAAAATTCTAAAATGTAGAGTTAGTACATACTCTAGGTAATACATGTTTAAAATTTAAAGTATCTTGCTATTTCGGTGTGGGCAGGCCGTTAAAGGGGATTTACCCCCTTTTTACCCCTCACAGTAGGAATTTTAGAAAATCCTACTTCAGTGGATGTCTACACCTTAAGTGTAACCAACCTTCCAGCTCTAAAGGTTTTGGCAGGTCGTCGAGGGGAAGAATATCACCCTTTTCTGCCCCTACCCGCTTCATTTTTCAAAAATCACGTCAAATCTGTTATCAACACTGAAGAAGCAGCCTGCATACCAAATATCAACTTCCCATGTCCAACAGTTTTAGCACGCCGTCAAGGGAAAAGATTTTACCCTTTTAATTTAAACTTTCTAGGTACAACAATTTGGACAGGCCGTAAAGGGGGAGACTTTTCGCCCTTTAAACCCCCATTTTACAACGACACTGGCCAAAATTCTATAATGTACCTTATCAAGGAGTTAAAATAAGGGGTGCTTTCGAAAATCCCTTTCTTAGCGGATGTCTACGCCGGCAGGGTCATCTGCATACCTAATACCTCTTGGTGGTTGGGCGATATTAAATGAGTCAGTCAGTCAGTAATGTTATTCCCGTATAAAAACATTATGTTGGTTTTCGTCCCATTCAATTTGTTTCATTAAAAAAAACACAGCCTTAACATCAGAATTTTCAGAAAATTCAACTTGAAATACAAACATAATAACATTTTTGATTTAAATTTGTTTTATATAAATTTACTATGGTGAAAAGAAAGAAAGTAAGATTTTAACTGCGCATTTTAATATCATTAGTTTTGAGGATTTTGCGCATTAATTAATAAAATTTTTACTGGCATGGTTAAGAAAACATTAGAGCAACCCACTACACGGTTATACGTTCTACCGGTCTTAACAGTATACCCGGAAACTGTTTTTTGTTCAATTTGAAATATATTTAGAATTAAATACGGTGAGATCTACTGAATATATTCGTATGGCAACTTCTTCATACAACTGAAAAATGTATATCTCCAATAGAACAGCAGGTAAAACTGGGTAAATGGCAAAGCTAGTAAGAAATATAAAGTGTATGTTAAAAAATGATAAAATGCATTTAAACCTGAGAACTTGTTTAAAAATGACTAAATTTTTTACTTAATCATAGTGAATGAATACCATATTTATCGTATATCGTAGTTAACGTTTAACCTTGATTGTTTTTAAAATAAGTTTCCTGACATAGTTTTGAAAATAGTTGAATTTTATTCAAAATCATATTATTGGAAGTTGTAAAAAAGTACTGCTTTAGAAAAGTAAAATCAGAACTAAATAATAATTTGAAATCAATAAAAATTGATTCCTTTATAATGACTTGCATTTTTCTGTTTTGATACTTTTCGAGTTTACCGGTAAAAATCGTTTATCTTTGTCGGTCAACTTTGATGGCCGACTACCTACAGGCTTATTTTCTATTCAGAACTCGTTTATTACCGATTTGTCATTAAAATTTATGTTCTTTCTCATACAAAACAATTATAATTTATATCTTCTCAAGAGTTAGCTACTTGCCTCTTCGAGCTCAAATTCTTGGTAATTAGTCTGCTCAAAAAGTTGGTATGATTTAATTTTAAGGAACTTTATTTATGACTTTTGATTCTCTGTGATTTCTAATGTATTGTTATGCCATATAAACAATAAGTGTTCTCTTAGCTTTGCCTTGCCATATCATGTGATAATATGAATGGTTTTTATATTTTTTAGGAATAAATATAAATTTTTTGCAAATATAAATTAGTAAAATTTAAAAAAATTTACTGTGTTCGTAGTTTAGCGAGCCACTTTATGTGAAATTTTCCAGCAGCCCTGTTCCAGCAGCCCTGTTGAAGTATTTATTTGCAATATACTTAGATATATTTAGTTTTATTTTAAAACATCTTGCAAAACTTGTTCCATTTTTTTATTCGTTTGATGTAGGAAAATAAAATAGTACATTGATACGACATTTTTTGACATGAATACCTCATGGAATGCCTCATATAACTAATATTTTGAAAATCTAAATTCTTTTGCTATTTTTATTGTACTCATCTGATGCTAGCTGGTTTTACCGTTGGGACATTTTTAACCGAGTAAAATTATGATCAAAAAATTCAGCAAGCCAGAATAAGAACGGGATAGGAATTTTTTAAACCCAAACTCCCTGGGATTTTTAAAAATCACCCACCACTGAAAATTCTGCCAACACTAATTTTAGTGTCTGCCTTTGCCAATAAGTTTTCAGTTCCTTTGTTTACCTACTATTTTATAATTCAACGCTTAAATCATTCATGTAGAAATTAAACATCATATCCTATTTAATTTTCATTAAAATACAGAACATGTTGTTCATGCTTCATCTTTGTACTTTGGTTTTATTTTTTCTATTTATAATACATATGTACTTATAATGTTTGTAGTTGGAATATACTAAAACCGCTTATCATTCGTTTGAAAGTTTTGAAAGAAGCAAGTAGTATTTATTCTTTCTGTGTGTGTTATTTTGTGGTTTTTAAAAGAAGTTTTATCATCAATTTATAAGATTATCTGCAAATTTTTGTTTTGTTTATTCTTTAAAAAAGAAAAAACTTAAATGAAATATTAAAACTGTGTATTTGATAGCGCGATATGTTTAATAAAATGAAATTTGTATGCAGATATTTATGCCTTATGTCTACAGTGAAAAGTGTTTTGTATCGTAGAAATTTTAATTTGTAGAAATTAAGATATCTTACATTCGATATCGAATTTAAAACGTTTAAAAACATTTCACTATTCTATAAAGATTCTTGACATCAATCTTCAGAAAGTTAATTTCGGTCTGCGGAATTCGGTTAAAATATGAAATTAATCCGCTGAAGCTATAATTCGCTGGGTGCTATAAAGGGTAAAAGGTTTTTTTCGTGAATATTTGGGAATAATTTTTTTTATTCCATATTTCAAAAGATTTCAGATTTATTACATACTTTACTTTAGAAAGCAGAAATTTGAATTTTTTTATTGTTAAAATATTCAATAAAATATTGATTTGATTTATTTTCAGCATTGGCTTACACTCTAATTAATTTCTGTTTCTGGAAACTGTACTCCTACTATAAGTTCGGTAAATTTACTCTGTGTGCGTAAACGAAAAAATACACACATTATGCGTAATATTTTGCACACATAATGTGAAAATTTACATTGAAGTTGTGTAAAAATTAAAAGAACTATCAATGCAGTGCTTAAAAAAATAAAAAAAATATGCGTATATTTACCAACTGCACAAAAAACTTTTTTTTAATAAAAACAACAAATTTATTTGTATTATAATACATAAAATACATTTTGCAATTTTTTAGTGTTTTATTGCAGCTTTCTACAGGGCATATTGTATTGTGCGATATGATTTGTCCTCTTCTTCGTTCTGAAAGAGCCAACTTCATAGATATAAATATTTGATGCAGTATTTCAGTTTTTTGGCGGATGTTTGATGTTTTTGATTCTTGACCCAATAATCTAATATACATTTACCACAATTTGTTCAATAATTGACAATTTTGAAAAATAATTATTTGTTATTAGATTTTTTTAATTTCTTTTAAATTTTCAAAATGTCAAAATAATTATTACCATATTAGGTTTGTATATTTACAAATATTGTGCGTAAAATTTTAATTTAACACAAGAATACTAATTTTAGGCATAATCTGTTTAATTTTAAGCACATTATGTTTAAAAACACTTTGTGTTAGTATTATTGTACACTCAGAAAAAAAAGTTAGTAGAAAAATTTGTAAACAGTTTTCAATCCCACTCTACTATTTTTGTACTGATTTTTAGTAAAAAATTATTATTTAGCAAATCTTTTTGCTATTTACATTTTACAAATTACAGAATTTTTACAGAATATTTACAAATTTTTGTTGCTAATTTCAGAAATCATTTTACAAATTTTTGAAAACCGATTTGCTAAAATTAGCAAAAAAAATTACTAATTTTAAAAAAGTGGATATCAAAGGAAATGTTATTTCTAATTAAAACTTACACCTACAAACTTAAATTACCTTAAAATGCTACATAGATTGAAAAAGGGATCGGAAGTGAATATAAAGACTCATGTCTGAAAATGGGACATCCACTTAAAACAGCACTAAAAAGTTTTTTTTAGTTCTAAAAATCAGCCCTAAAAACAATTAGAATTTGACCTTAAAAGAAAAAAAAAAAATGACCAAAATATTTTTCAAAACAGAAATTACCAAATTAAAACAAAATGATTAATCCGTTTTTTTTAAAATATATTCAAAATTTTTGAAACTCGATAAGAAAAATAAATTCAAAGCTTTTTAATAATATTAATAAAATTTAGTAATTTTTTTTGCTGATTTTAACAAACAGATTTTAAATTCCACTTTACAAAAAGTCAACTAAAATTTAGTAGCGGGTACTAATTTTTCTACTAATTTCATTATACTACACGTCAGCAGACATGTGTTGCTAAGATTAGCAAAAAATACCGCTGGGCTCGAATTAGCAGAATTTCCCGTAATAACAGCAAAATTTTCAGTTGCCATTACAGACTTTTTTTGGTGAGTGTATATGAAAGTGTGTACGGAACTGTTTTACGCATTTGGTGTTTATATTTACCGAATTTTCGTAATATTACACAACACCTTACCTGTTTTATAGTTGTAATTTTACAAAAAAAATTTTACTCAGAAAAAAAGTTAGTAGAAAAATTTGTAAACGGTTTTCGATACCACTTTACTAGTTTTATACTGATTTTTAGTAAAAAAATTATTATTTAGTAACCTTTTTTGCTATTTACATTTTACAAATTACAGAGTTTTTACATAATATATACAAATTTTTTTGCTAACCTAAGAAATTATTTTACAAATTTTTTAAAACCGATTTGCTAAAATTAGCAAAAAAAAAAAAAAATTACTAATTTATAAAAATTAGATTTGAAATAAATTTTATTTCTAATAATTAAAACTTATACTTACAATTTTAAATTGCCTTAAAATGCTAAAACTATAAACTTGTTAATGTTTTTACTAATTTTTTTTTTTTAATTTCATTTAAAATATTTTTTGAAAAAAATATATGAAATAAAAATTTTTGCTCGATTACAAAAAAAAAAAAATATAAGTTTGTATATTCGAATTTGTAAGGTAATTTCTAAAGAAATTAGCAGCAGTAAAGTGTAACAAATATATCCAAAAATACCCAACAAAACCATGGCATCAACTACTTACCAGCCTATTTACTCTCTTAATTACTTTTCTTCGCGTTGAGCTCAAAAGTAATGAGTGTTCATTACCTTCTGACTTACAAACAACACAAAGTAATGGGTGGTCGTTACCCTCTCGCTTACGAACAGCTAAAAAATAATGAGTACACATTACTATTGGGCTTATCGCGAACAAAAATAATTAAGAGAGTAAATAGGCTGGTTAGTAGTTGTTACCATGGTTTTGTTGGGTAATTAAGTTAGTTTGAGCATTTTAATAATATTTTTTATAAATTAAAATTTTGATATATTTTAAAACTAATTGAGTTTACAGCATATTACTAAAATTTAGTAGCGCTTACTAATTTTTTATACTAATTTGGTTGTGTTAATATTAATAATAGTTAGTAAATTTTTTTGCTGATTTTAGCAAACCGATTTTAAATTTCCCCAGCTAAAAATTTGGTAGTCATTCTCTGGCTATTACTTCTTTCATTGCTTCCTAATTTTTTTTTTTAATCTAAAGCTGTTATACAAAATATTGTCTTCTGATTATTCAAGTCAAAAATTTCAATGTGAAAATATTTCTGAAAACCTTTTATAATTTTTTTAATAAATCACTTTGTATTTTATTTAACACTACACCATTTCCAGCTTTAATTCAGAATTTTCAAAAAAAAAAGAAATTTAAATTGTTCAAAAAATTTTTAAAATTATCGAAAATAATTTTAAAATTGTGTAAAAATTATAGTGAGTCCGAAAAAGTTTTAAAAATGTCCAAAAAATACTTAAAATTTTTGAAAAATATTTTTAACTTGCCCAAAAAAGCTTTTTAATTAATGCAGAATTATGTATTGGTTATAATATAGAGTATTTGTTTATCAATGCATAAAGTTAGCTTCTTTAAACTTATTTTTCTGCATTCTTATAAATTAAATTTTTATCAAAGCTTAAATATTACAAAGTATGTGAACATTTTCCACTCATGCATCAGAACATCAAATCATTGCATTGTCATTGCTTTTTAGAGTAAAGTTAGAGTAATGGAAGTAGCTATATTTGAATACTTCCGTCCTATGACACGCCAATGTTAAATTCATCAATGAAACCATCAGAAAAAAAGTGATGCCTTTGCTTCTTTGGCAGCTTCATTTTTGCTGGGTTACTTAACAAAAAGTTTACTAAAATTTAGTAGCGGCTACTAACTTTTCTACTAATTTTATTGTACTACACGTCAGCAGATATGTGTTGCTAAGATTAACAATACCGCTGGGCTCAAATTAGCAAAATTTCCCGTAATAACAGCAAAATTTTCAGTTGCGATTACAAAATTTTTTTGTTGAGTGTACAATTTAAAACAAAAGTACAATTGGCTTAACCCGTAAATGTATGATTTTTTCTTTTAAAACCATTTCTGGAGAAAAATACAAAAAATATTTAAAATTAACACAAAAGTGATTTTTATTGAAAAATAGGGTTTGACTACAAAGAGTAATAACGAATTATTTACACTATTAAATAATTTTTTAATAAACTTTATTATTCGTATTAATAAAATATACCTTAATAAAATCCAATATGAATTTTACGGAAGAAAAAACACTTCAGATATTTTATTATTTTTTGAAAATTGCACTATGTAAGAATTTCAAAGATTAGAAACAGAAAAACCACTTATTTTTCCTAAATTGTCAAAACCAGTTTAGCAAAAATAATAAAACAGTGTGTATACAAGGGGCGTCAATGCACAAAATTACGTTACTGTGTCCCAAAAAGTGTTTTTGATGCAAAAAACGCATTTCTTCCAAATGGCAACACTATGCATTTAAGTAACTTAAGCTTTATTTGGTATGAAATGAAATTTTATAAATGAAAATTTTTAACTTTAAGAAATTTATAATTTTAGTTTCATACCCATTCCTAGCCTATCCTTTAATCCCTTTTGGGACTACTGGAACAATACGTTCCAAAATGGTACATGTCACTGTGTATTCGCTGATAATGTATTTCACAATATCGATGAATCTTAAGCACTTTTGATCGATAATTTCCCCATTAAGAACATTTATTGGAAACTTAGATTCCACGAAATATGCTTATTGAGATTATGTGTCCCAGACAAAAGAATGATCTATGGATTTCTCAGTATGTAGAACACGACTTTTTTTAGCCATACCCTACGGGCAATGAAGGGTCGATTGATTCAAGGTGATAAATCTGTGATAGATAAATGACGGACATGTCACAAAGCTAATTCAGTGTCTGAAAAAGTGATAATTGCTGTAAAATTACCAGTGTTCCAAATATTGAAATGGTGGCAGAACATTGACTGGTTCTTTCTGGATATATCATGTAACTAAAGACTAAAAAAAATAGTACTGTTATATTTGCAATAATGAGTTAACACGAAACTGGTTCAACAAATTTTTCTGTGTATAAAAGAATGTCAATCGGTGGCGAAAGCCCCAAGCTCGCGATTGTTGCAAAGCTGACATAATAGTGAACTGATTTAAACAGAACCCACTATGTGACTGCAAAAATAATGACATAACACTAATCTAGTTCAAAAAGAAGTGATTACTCATCTATTTAGATGGTGACATATAACTTCATGAATTCAAAATGATTCCAATGTGCATGATAAAGTGTCAATGACAAGCAAATCAAGATGCCCGCGACTGACTAATAGGTATCACAACACTTAAGAGTTTATTATTTAGGTTGAATGTTATTTCTAAAAATGCAAAATTTGTTATTGAAAATTTCGATCGACGACTCTCTTAACATTGTTAAAATTTTATTACAAAATTCATCAGATTAAAATATATACAAAAATTATTTTTCACTTAACTCCATTATGGACACTGCTTCATTTAAACGACTATATAATTGAAAATGTCTATTTTTATGAAAATTTATTAAGTAAAATTTAAGTGAAACATTCTAATAAGTTGTTACTATAATACTGGCTCTTAGACTTAATTTGTTTAAATTATATTAATCCATTTTCCGAATTATTTGAACAAACATTTTTCACAAGTCTGTGATTAATTTATAATCATTTTTAATGAATAATATGGTATTGAATAAAGTGGGATATGGTTAAATTTATTTTAAATTCATTTTGGTTCAATAGAATAATTTTTTTATGATATAATTCGTAAAATATATATCAAATAAACCAATTTTTTGTTGGAATGATTTGTTAAAGTTGATTCATTGATTAATATTAATTCAAAACATGTAACGAATTAAAAGTTCGCGATATTTTAAATTTAAAGTCATTTAAACGCCACCTTAGCTCAACTCTTTTTAAAAGATATGCAAAATTTTACACTAATAATATCTCTGTTTTCAATGTCAGAATATCAGAATATAATGGGTTTTGCTGTTTGTAGATTAAAAAAAAAAGCTTTAAGCTTAGTTAAAAATAAAGGAATATACAATTATTTTAACTTTTTTATAAATTTGTCAAAAAGATTTAATGTCATTTATCGATTTTTTTTATTTTAATTTATTTTTTAATTTAATCAAAACTTACTAAAATTTACTGAAAATCTACTGAAACGCGTATTTATATACTCACCCCCATATGCATAGACACTTAGTTGATCCTTATAAAAGTCTTATAAGAAAAATTTGTTGTTGTTTTACATGTTAAATTGTTTTATAAGTCTGCTATAATAATCAACAAAATGTTTATACATATGACAGTCAGAGTATTATGTACGGTAACCAAAATATTTGCAGTTATTCAAAATGGTTTACTGCCAATTTTTTTAGTTGATTTTTTTTAATTGTTTGAAATTTAATAAAACAAAAAAAAATTAAAAAAACCGTAATAATTTCAAATAAATGAATAACACAGTGCAACAGCCTTTTAAGGACACGACCAAACTAATGCCAATTGAAAGTATCGCTACATGAAAGTAAAATACTCGCGGTATTTTGCTCCACCTCAACGTATTTTTTATAGCTACAATTAAATATCAACTTTAAGTACAGGTTTTTATTTATTTTTTTTTTCAGTAAATTTTTAAGTATTAGAAATATTGGTTGGTATTCTTCTGCAAAATTGAAGCTCTTCTTATATCTGCTAATGTTGTAAAAATTTAATAGTTTTGTTTATAAATTTGAATGATTGATAAATCAGGCAACTAGTTTAAAACTTCTAATACCGGTAGTTATATATAAAGGTGTTTTTTATTTTTGAACGCGATGCTCCACGGCTTACCATGATTAGATTGTACCCAAATTTTCATCAACAGCGTTCCTTGAATCTTTTTCAAAAAACAAAAAAAAAAACACCTTAATATTTATAACCACATTGCAATTTATTACACCTATATGAAGGTGTACTTAACAAACCTGATATTAGAAAGTTAAGAATATCTGTATCATTTAACAAAGTACTGATGGATATCGGGTTAATTGGTTGGCTTGCTTCAAAAGACGTAATTAAATAATATTTAGGGAAAATCGATCGAAGATACTGTAAAAAGGATGCTGGGGGATTTTGATATAATTTGGGATAAAGATGCAGTACTAGCTGAAATCTGTTGTTGGGCAAAAAGGATATACAAAGAAAAGAAAAATAAAGATCAACGTGAAAAAATTAATTAAGACTCCTTTTAACTGTTGGTTCGCTCCGTTTTCAAAGATAATCATGATAGAGATGATTTAGATATACTTTCTGCAAAACGATAGCGCAAATAATTATAGCATTTAGTTACATTTCTTTACATATAAACATGTACCTATGCATTTATTTTCTTATTTTCAGTAAAATAATGTATGAAATTATTTTGGACACAATACTTAAAAAAAAGTTATGTAAAATTAAAAAAAGAAATTTTAAAATCTTAAAAATCTTTAAAGTGCAACCTATTCGAGGCTTAATAAATAAATTGTGCTGTGGTAGGGCAAGATCCAGAGGAGGTTTTACTACCATACACATCTACTTTCGGACCACGTTGGTTTGGAAGTGTTCTGAAACAATTACCCTTAAATTGTAGCACAGTGTAATCATTTATTGTTATGGAATTGGTAGGTAAAATTTTAACATTTATTTTTATTTTATTATTTATTTTTGATGTGTCAGTAAAAAAACGATTAATTAAATGAAAGCTAAGCTGGGATTAAGTGAAATATATATTTTTTTGAAGTTTATAATTTATAGTTGATCTTTTTAATACTTATATGTATGAAAATGTATTTTTAGTTTGACTCGAGATCATAGGAAAAGTTTTTTTTTTTCCGGCACAAAGAATGTTGATGAAGGTCGTAGCTGACCAGAAAATGCATTCCATTCGGCTGGTGTCTAATAACTTTTTCTGTGTATTCTCCATGTTTACTAAAAATTAAAAAATAAGGAAAAAATTTTTCATTTTATATTTTTTTTTTAAATAATATTTTCTGTGTAATATTAAATCTATTATTATATAACTTTATTCGATCTTATTTTAATATTAATATTAAATTTTTTAAGCTAAAGATCTTTTTTTTTATATAAAATTTCTTATTTTATTTTCGATATTTCGCTAACAATTTGTTAGCATCTTCAGGAAAACAAAATTTTAATAATTGTAAAAAAGTTGACAAACAAAAAAATATTTTACATTTAAATATAAAAAAATATTTAACATTTAAATATAAATTCAATTTTTTTAAAAAATTAAATTAACATATAAACAAATAGAAGTGGTAATTTTATAAACAACATTTTCCTGCTATATTTTATATTGGTTTAATACTTTAGTTTATGAAATTGAACATAATAAATGTTGTTTATAAAATAAAATAACATTATGAAATTAAATTATTATAGTTATTAAAAACATATCTATACATTTAAGTTTCCTAATTTTTTACTAATTAAATATCTATAATTCTGAGCTAAATTTTCTGTGTCAGCTTTAAAGTTCGTTCTCTGTGTCAAAGGTGTATTAATGATTTCTAACATTTCTAACATATAACGTTTTTTATAATTATTTTCTGTTCTTAATATTAAAACATTTTCAAAGTTAGGATGGTGATTTAATATAGAACAATGAGATGACAATGCGGTTTTTTCCGAATTAATATTTCTATGTTTTTGGTCTGATTTATGTCCTGAAATCCTGGTCTTTAATTTATTCTTTGTCGTTCCTATATATACCTTATCACAATTTTCCTGATCATAACCCTGACAAGGTATCTTGTAAACTAAATTTGACATATCCCACTTATCAATTCTATCTTTAGTTTTACTAAATAATTTCCCTAATGTATTTAAATTACGATAAGCTTTTCCATATTTCCCTTTATCAAAGATGTTAGATCTCGCCAATCTCTCTGATAATATGTTCTATTTTGTGTCATCCTATTTCTATATTGACCTATTAATCTATAAGATAACTCAGTTGGAACACCATTATCTCGTAATATATCTCTGATCTTTATAATGTTTCCTCTTTGAAATTCTACATCACTTATTGTCAATACTCTCTCTATAAAATTCTTAGCTGTGTTCATGATAATGTTCCTACTATGTTTAGAGTAATAATTAATTATTCTCCCTGATACAGTTGGTTTCTGATACTAATCCATTATTAATCTGTTGCCTCTCTTAATTATCAATGTATCCAAATATGGGAGTATCGAATTACATTCTCTCTCCATTGTAAATTTAATGTTTTGATCAAAACTATTTAATGTTGTAAGCATGTTGTTAACTGCTAATTCTGGAATAATATAAAATAAGTCATCTACATACTTCGTCATTATCCTTGGTTTTAAACTTAATTTCTCTATAGACTCATCTAGCAATTTCTCCATTATTATATCTGCAATGATTGGAGAAGCTGGAGATCCCATTGGAAGTCCCATATTTTATATATATTTATTCTCGTTGTACTGAAAATATCTATTGTCCTCTATACAAAATTTGAAAATACGTAAAAATAAACATTTTTCCATCTCTGTATGTTGCATTATTACGTCCCACTTTTCTTCTATAGTACTCATTGCTAAATTAACTGGTATACTAGGAAATAGAGAAACAACATCAAATTAAACTAAAATCTCATCATTTTCTATATGTTGTCCTCTAATTCTATCTTTAAATTGTAAAGAATTCTAAATAATTCTTAATTCTTAATCTATTATACTACTATTAAACAATTTTAAGTGTAATATTAATGCCGAAAATTTTTGACTTTAATCTTTCAAAACAATATCAATTTATTTCGGTTAGATGAGGGATGTAGGATATTCGTTCAATTAAATTAAAAACTTTACAGTATTTTCTTATTAGTAAATCTTATAAAATGCCTTAATCAAACGTTTTTTCTAATCATAGTTTATATCTAAAACATAAATCGATTTTAATAGTTAATGATTATCAATGATTTTCAATTATAATCATTCACTGTATCTTGTGTGAAAGATAAATAAATTGATGTATGTTGATCTATCAAGAAAGAAGAACATTTTTTTTTTTGGCAAAAATTAAATTTCCAAATATTTTAAAAAGTGTAACTAATTTTTTATCATGATATTCATCCTAAAATCTATAAGAATTTTCGGGTTAAATATTCGACATTTGTTCTAGCCCGCCTTCTAGTATACTAATCGCTTCAAAATCAGTGAAATAAGCCAAGTAAAATAAGCGGCGGTGACAACTAGGGTTGATCAGGGCAGCGACTTTTGTACAAATGTATCTTTGTAATGAAACGCCTACACACAATATTAACTAAATGCGTTTCAGAATCAAATGACTTGCAAAAAATCTTATCGATTTCTGGTTGCATACACAGAGAAAACAGATTAATTTTAACAACCGAATTTCCGGCCAACCGATTGGTTATGTTGTAGACACTGATATATTTGTTTGTCGTAACCGAAATGCGGTTAATGCAACATAATTTCAGTTGAAACCAAGTATATAAATTGTATCAAGAAAAGATTTGGTTGGGACAGCTAAATAATTCTGTTACCGCAACCAAAATATTCACTTGGCAAGAAATTGGGTTGTCACGATCAATCTATTTTCTATGTGTATTTTCACGTGTTGATTTTTTTGCATATTTGTATTTTAGGTGCACAATTTTTTCTATATTTAATGAGTTTGAATTAAGTTTAAAACTTTTAATGGGGTTGTTGAAATATTACTTGCGTTTCGGAAAACAACTTATGGTTTCTTAAAAAAAGTAGAAAAAAAATCAAGCCTTTTGTTTACAATTTTAGAAATATTAGGTGTCTTTTTTCGAGATGACTTGCGGGAATAAAAAATATTTCTTATTTTTTTTTTTTAAATTAAAGATGTATTTGATGGTAATTACTTTAAATATGGTAAACAATTTATATATTAAAGTCTCATGGTCAAAGTTCTGTCTCTTGAATGCAGCAATTTATGAGCAAAAATTTTGAAAACTTTAAATTATAAATATTTTAAATGGTTTAATTTTGTCTACTGTCCACGTTTACCATACAAATAAACTGTTAAATGGCAATATTTTAAAAAAAATATCAGGAAATGATTATTCACAATTAACCGAATAAAAATTTCAATATTTCACCTTTCACCTCTGTAGCTGCGGGACATATGTGGCCACATTACTTAATTACAAATAATAAATTATCAAATAAAAATAATAAAAATCACTTCTTGGGTCTTTCTATGTTCTATTTTAAACAAAATTTCTACAACTCTAAAAATAACATTCTTTGTACACCATATTAGTGCGGTTTTGAATATTGCGTATACGTAATATTAACTCATACAATAACTAAAATCATGTATACGCTTAAGTGGTTTATAAGACAGAGAGTATATAAGACGATTGGAAATCAGGAATAAAAAAATCAAAGCAAATTTTGAAAATAAATTTGTTACTTTAGCGGAACTCTAAAAAACAACATAGTTATTCCACATTACCAGCACTTTCTTTATTATTTCACAACTTGTTTTTTCGGTGTCTTCAGCTGCAATGAAATCATTGCAAGCAATTATCAAATCTAGTAAAGAGAAACGAAAAAATTATGTCTCTTGCTATGTAGAAGACTTGTCCATTTCAGTGCTAAGAAAAATAAATTTTTTTTTCGAAAAATTGAAAATTTTATGCAAAATTATTTTTAATTCTACAAATAATAAATAACTATAATTTAACTGAATTGTATTCATTGCAGTGATGTCAGATGTAGGGAAAATTCCCTTTTTGTAGAAATTTTTTTCGAAAAAATAGAGTGTAGGGGAAAAAAAAGAAAGATATTCTATTTTGGTCAAAATGTAGGGTTTTTTTTTAATATTGGATAATTTGGTAACTATAACGTTTCTGATTAATAACTTTCGTGAGCTTACTATTGGTTTGCTCTATACTTGCAACAGAATAAAGAATAAACCAAGCAATTTCTTTATTGTGAAGCAAACAAACAATGAGCTGACGATTTGTAGTAAAACAATATTCGGTGGCAATAATTATAAATTGGCTGTTGTTAGTGTGATTTTTTCCAAATGTGGCAACAATATTTTAGATTTGTTCACTTGTGTGTGTGTGTCATTCAACGAAGCAAAAAGAACAAAATAATAAAACGTATTATTTGTAAATGGTGCTTAATACTTTATTCTTCTGGTATTTAAGTTTATTCTTTTGGTATTTTTGTTATTTAATCATAGTATGCCATACTCGTAAGTTTTTATTTTATGGTAAAAAAACTTTTTAGTAATATTTTAATATTCTAGTAAAATGTCTGCAGATTCTGATTCCTCTTCAGAAAATAGCTACATAAAAAGATATAGAAAACAACGATTTTGCAAGAGCTGGTTAAAAGAAGATTGTTTTAAAGGGTGGCTTGAAAAAGTTAAAAATTATCCTTTCAAATGCAGATGTATAGCTTGTGAAAAATTATTAAGTTGTGGACAATTTGATTTAATAAAGCACGCCGCAACAAAAACACACACAACAAAGGTTTTAGCAATAAAGAATTCTCAAACTATTAATTTGTTTTTTCAAAAAGAAAATCCAAATAACATCAGCCAATTTTGAAATGCGTATAAGTCTTTTTTTTGCCGAACATAATGTTGCTCTTCAAGTAATAGAACATTTAATTCCCTTGTTGAAGGATATTGTACCAGACTCAACCATAATAAGGGAATGTCAACTGGCACGTACTAAATGTACCCAAATAATACACAATATTTTAGCCAAGGAAGAAAAATCAAAACTAATTGAGAAACTTAAAATTAATATGTTTTCTATTCTTATAGATGAAAGTTCTGACATTTGTTCGAAAAAGACAATGTGCATTCTTGTTCGCTACTTTGATGAGAAAAGAGAGAAAACAGTAGTAGAGCTTTTGGATTTGCTGCAGGTTGGAACCGATTGTACAGCAGATGCACTTTATCGTCAATTCAAAAAATGCATTTTAGAATACGAAATTCCCTATGAAAATATCATTGGACTTTGCTGTGATGGTGCAAATGTTATGGTTGGACAATATAATTCATTTGCATCGAGACTGCTAGCGGACAACCCAGAAGTTATAACTATTAAATGTATATGCCACTCAGCTGCAATAATAGCAAATAAAGCTTGTTTAATGCTGCCAAGAGCGCCCGAAGATTTATTGAGACAAATTGGATCATACATCTCTGGAAGCTCTAAAAGGTGTTCTGAGTTAGAAGAATTTCAAGAACTACTCAGCGTAGAGAAAAGAAAAATTTTAAGAACATCAGTCACCAGATGGTTATCTCATCAGAAGTGTATAGAAAGAATATTAGATAATTGGACTGTTTTTATAGAATTTTTTAAACATGCAGCAACACAAGATAAATTAAAGCAAGCAGACTTAATATTAAGTGAGTTAACAAATGAATGCAATAAGGCCTATTTGCTTTTTTTAAAATACGATTTGAACTACTTTAACGCCCTAAATGCATTATTTCAATCAAAACAACCATTAGTACATGTTTTACATTTTGAATCCAAAAAAATATTTTTAAAAATTGGTCAAAATTTTATTAAAAAAAGAAGAGTTGACAATTAATTGCAATATTAAATCACCACATATTACATTACAAATAGAAGATATTTACGTTGGGCATGAATGCGAAGAGCTGCTAAAAACATTTCCAAAATCAAGTGCCTACCAAATAAAGACTGACTGCTTGAAATTTTATATTACCGCACTAGAAGAAACACAAAAGAGACTTCCTTTAAAAAACGAATCAATCTTCAAAGAAATGGAATTTCTTTGTCCTAAATTAGCTATGAGTGCTAATAATAAGAATGTTTTTAAATTTAAATTGTTATGCCAGAAATATAAAATCGATATTAATCTGCTTACACAAGAATGGTTGACCATTGAATTTAATTTTTCAGAACATGAAAGAAAGTCGCTTTCTATGCTAGATTTGGAAGAATTTTGGTCAATTATATCTAAATCAAAAAATTTTGTAAAAAATTTTTTTATCTAAATGATAAATTAGTATTTCCAAACATCTCAAAATTAACAAAAATTATTTTAAGTTTACCTCATGCGAATGCCGACGCTGAAAGAATATTTTATATTGTTACAGACGTACGCACAAAGAAAAGAAATAAATTAAGTCATGATCTTTTAAATTCAATATGTATTATTCGATCTCATTTACAATCAAATATATTAAATTGTACAAATTTCAAATGTACAGAAAGCCATTTTAAAAAAATTAATTCCCAAAATCTGTACAATTAATTTTTTTGTTATTTAATTTTATTATTTATTTTATCATTCAATTTTATGTTATTCTTTGTTTTAACTTATACCTGATATACCTGAATTTTTTATTATCAGAAATAAGGTAAATAAAATTTACTATAAAAAAATATGTTTAAATTTTTATTCAAAATAAAACGTAGGGAAAAATGTAGGAAGAAAAAAGCTGGTTGTAGGGGAAAAAGGGATTTTTTTTTAAACGTGGGGATTTTCATAAATTTCATCTGACATCACTGATTCATTGAATGTTGTTTATATTTTTTACTGTTGCATTAAAATGAAAACCTATGTCGACATTTGTTGGCAGCATCATAGCAAGGGCCGATTGCATGTCAACGATATCATGATATAGCAAATGCATTGAAATTAAGTGGATTTATTTGAGAAGAAATAAATGAATTTTACAATTGTTGGGTATAATCACATATGAAGATACCGGTATAGTAAAGAAATTTTTTAGGAATTATTTTTGTGAGTTTATAACAATAGCTTGCTTAAAAATTTAAAAAGTGAATTTAGTATTTTTAGTTACGTAAATTATTAATATATATAAAACTATTTACAGTTGGTGCGGAATACCTCATATAAATTGTGTATTTAAAAACAATTTTGGTATGTATAAATAAATATTTTCTAAAGTTTTTTTGGGTATGTAAGGACTTAAATCATTTTCTGGCTAAAACTTGTTGTGGTAAAGTTTAGTTTTTTTGTTTTGTTTTTACTTATGGTCATTATTTTTCGATTGAAACACTATAATAATTTGTTGCTAATTTGTTATTTGTTGTATTAGGATATAAACATTCAGGCAAGAATATTTCGAATGTTTGTAAAATGTTTTTCGATAGCATTTTTTTTTTTTTTGGCTTTGATTGCAATAATTTTGTTATTTGCAGCTAGAAATTTATGTATTTATTGCTGTAAAGTTCATTCGATAAAAATATGTATATTTAGTATTTGTTAGAATTTTATATACAGTATGACATACATTTAGTGTGTTAAATTACAACAGCGCGGTGAAAAATGTTTATAAATATTTGAACACTTATAGTTCAAAAGTGATGATACACTTAACTGTAAACAGAGAAAACAGGTTTGTGCTGACAACCGAATTTGTAGCCAATCCAATGGTTCGGTTGTGGTAACCGAATTTTTCGGTTGTAGCAATTGAAAACCAATTGAAACGTGAGTAATTTGACTGTGACAACAGTATTTCGTTTGTCTCAATAAAAACTCCATAGTTACAACCAAAAAATTCGGTTACTGCAACTGAACCATTCGATTGACAACAAATTCGATTGTCCATATTTGATGATATTAATTTAATAAATATATTTGTATATTGCTTGTATTAGGCAATATCTATATAAAAAGGAATAACATTGCTGACTAACCGACTAAATGACTCACTCACACACTCACTTACTATACACTAGCTGAAATGCTGGAGCAAGGATGTAAAAAATTGGTGTGTACGCTGAGGAACAAAGCGGGAAAGTCACCCACTTAAAGGACTACCCAAATTGCTGGTACTAGGAAGTTGAAATTTCGATACGAACTTTCCTCCTCTAATGATTACATGAGCTATTGGGGTATTTTTAGAAAATCCTACTAGTACGTTTTTGTAAGATGGAATTTATAAACGGTTGGCCAAAATTAGCAAAAAAAATATTTATAAAATATTATTAGACACAGAGAAAACAGATTCATTGAGACAACCGAATTTTTTGCCAAGCGAATAAATATATTTGTTTGTTGCAACCGTTATTCGGTTAATGCAACATAATTTCGTTTGAAACCAAAGATTTAAATTTTATCAGGAAAAAATTTGGTTGGGACAAATAAATAATTCGTTTGCTGCAATCAAAATATTAAGTTGGTAAGAAATACGGTTGAAACTATGAATCTGTTGTCTTTGTTTGTTAGTACAATAAAGTTGGTCTAACAAATTGGTAAACGCTGCTAAATTTTAGTAAATTGGGAATTAAAAATCCGTCTGCTAAAATCAGCAACAAATTTTTAAAAATAAATAGCGGTTATAACCGCTAATAAACATTGGCAAAATTCTGTAAAATTTTTATTATAATATATTAGACCAAGTCAAAAGAAAAAAAAAATTTATTAATATAACTGCACTCAGAATATTATGTAGTTTAGTGTTTGGAGTTTAATAAATAAGTTTTCCGTTCCATTTTAAAACAAAGGAACACACATTAAGAAATATCTATTACAACATTTTTTATACATTTGTTTGATATTATTTTCTCTCATTTACCGATTTTTTTCAATTTCATTTATTTTTTTTTCATTTGTTTGAAATTAAATAAAAATTTACCCACAAAGCGGAAATTTGTGGTTTGATTTTGTCTATTTGCTGTCTGTTTCTAACAAAAATTAAAAAAATTTCAATTAGTTTTTTTTATTTAAATTGCTTGTTTATATACAAAATTATTTGAGTTCAAATTACAAGAACTTCATATAAACACATAGGTTAGGTTAGGTAAAAGTGGTAGCCTGCCAATCAGACTCACTTAGAGCATAAAGTCCCTTGTGATACCAGGGAAGCTAGTAAAAATTATATCACTAGCTTCCCCCGTCGAACTATCACGGTTGCCTCAAAAAGCCCTTAGTCTGCCGATATCGATATCAGCCAAATTACCCAGGTCCTCAAAGAAAAATGAGCCCAAATGCAGTCCCCTCCTTCAAGCCAGGGCAGGACAAGTGCAGAGAAGGTGCTCCACAGACTCCTCCTCCTCTTCGTCACCACAGCTTTTGCAAAAGTCACTAGCCGCAAACCTCAACCTAACTGCATGCCTTCCAATCAGACAGTGTCCCGTCATGACGGACAGAAGTAGGGATATATCGGGCCTTGACAGTGACAGCAACCTGTGCGTGGGCTTCCTATCCAGACGGGGCCACATTTGTCTGGAACGAATACAACCACGGACAGAGGCCCACCTATATCTTGCCAACCCATAAGCGCTCTCCCGCAGCCGAAACTTGCAAGTGGCCAGAGGCATGCCCACAGATTCCATTTTGTGTGGAATGTGTAAGGTAGTCTCCAGTCTTGCAAGCTCGCTGCCCTACAGTTCCCTGGTATGTCCCTGTGGCCCGGCACCCAAATAACATGCATGCTGAACTCCTGAGCCATCTCGTTAAGAGATCTGCGACAGTTCAGGGCTGATGTCGAATCCAGGAATACAGAATCCAGAGATCTAATGGCTGCCTGACTATTAAAGAATATATTAATCCTCACACTACAGTGATTCGGCAGTCTCCGCGCAATACTCAGCTGTAGGTCCCTGGATTAGACCCCGAAGCCTACCTGATCGTCGAGTTTAGAGCCATCAGTATAGAAGTTGACACAACGCCCCCCATTGGGAATTCCGTGTTTCCACGAATCCCTATGCGGTATAAGCGTTTGCTACCTCTTGGCGTACAGTGGTTCAGCCACAGTGTAGTCAATGATGCCTGGAAGTTCAGGCATCATGGATTACACTGTGACCATAGCCACTGTCCGACCAAAGTGACAGCACCCTCAACCGGACTGCTGCAGCTGCAGCAGTATGTAAACCAATTATGTCCAAAGGCAGCAAATGCACAATAGCATTCAGCGGATCAGATGGGGTGGTACGGAGCGCACCCGTGATGCACATGCCAGCCCTATCCGGCATCCCACGGTATGTGGGACTCTGGAGAGCTCTCCACCAGACGATAACACCATACATCATTATCAATCGTACCACTGCCGTATACAGCCAGTGGACAATCCGGAGCGCCAAACCCCATTGCCTTCCTAATGCCCTCTTGCATGCATAAATTTGTACTGTGGCCTTACTTGCCCTGTCCATAATGTTGAGCCTGAAGTTCAGCTTCCTATCCAACAGTATCAACTTCCTATCCAACAGTATCCCAAGTCCGCAAAAGGAATTTCAGTGCCCCCCAAGGAGATAGGTTCCACTAATGGAACCTTATATCTCCTGGTGAGCAGGACCAATTCAGGCTTGCAAGGATTCACTGCAAGACCTTTATCACGCGCCCACCTCTCCATAGTTAGAAGTGTCCCAAACACATACATATTCACACAAAATGTGTCTATAGACATACAGGTATACATTTTGTAGAATAAAAAAAAAACAAAGATACAAAAAAAAAATGTGTAAAATTTTAACACTTATTTTTACTGATTAATCATTTGTTTTTTTTTTGCAGATGCATCAGTTGTTTAAACAACATTTAAAAATAAATAACATTTAAATAAAAAGTAAGTAGACTGATATTAATTTATTTTATTTATTTAATTTGAATTTTTTTTATTGTTAGCTCTAGGAATTGTTAAATAAGAAAATAAAAATGTTAGCATTACGAATTTTGAGAACTCAAAATTTTCTTTACCTACCATATTTAAAATATTTTTTTAAACAATAACTTCAAATTTTTAGGGTCTATTAAAATGTGAGGATTATTAGTAGATGTACTCAACCAGAACAAATATATTTTCACTGTAGAACTAAATGAAAAAATTTAAATATTACAAAAATTTTTTACTATTACTTGCTGTTAAATGTAGAATACTTCGTATAATAGTTTAAAAATTTTGCTAAATTTAAATCTAATTTTTCTAAAACTTAGAAAAATATTCTTAAAAGAAAAAAAATTCTTATGTTTTCGTAAAAACGAAATAGTTTTTATACTCAGAAATAGTTCATATCTTTCATAAGTAATATTTCTTGATTTAAGGAAAAAACAAATTTATTAAGTAAAAATTTATTAATTTTTAGGAAAAACATCTTAGTAATAAGAATATTGCATACTAAAACATAATAAAACTAAGTTTAGTTGAAAAAAACTTGAACATAATTTATTCCCGTTTAGTTCAAAAATGTGTCTAACTTTAAATAAGAAGGTGTTTGAACTTAATGTGTGTTAATTTTTTCACGAGTAGTAAAATTAACTATATTTCAGAAAGCCATTTCTAAATTCAGTGTTAAGTCTACCACTTTCTAATTTTTAAGCATTGTTTTCTAAAAATTAGTTCAGGTAATTAAAAACAAAAGGTAATAATTATTTTTCTATGTAAAATTTTGATGCAACTTAGTACAAATAAATTTTAAAAATTTTAATAAAATATTATATTTTTTCAAGTAAAAGTTTTCTAATTTTTGAGATATAATAAAAATAATAACCTTAGGTAAAAAAATTTTTTCCTAAACATTTCTTCAGATAAATCTACAGAAGCTTGAGTTAATTTTACATAAATCGAAGAGAAATTTAGTTTTTGTTGGAAAACGTTTAAAAAGAAATATATTTAAAATAAACTAGTGGATTTTCCTAATTTTAAACAAAAAATATTATTAAAGGCAACAAATTAAAGTATCCTTTAAAAAGAATTATCGTGCATGATTGTAATTTTTGGTCCGTGAGTCTAATATCGCTCAAAAGCCTATCTCTTATCCTAACAGACTTAAAATTTAACTTAAAGTAGTTTAGAATATTTTTTAAAATTTTTTTTTTAGCAAAAGGTAAAAAATTTCAATTTTCGCTTTTATGTAATAAATTGTTTACTGACTACAATACAAAATATCGCAATCACATTTTATACATTGCGTCATAATTATCAAAAGGCACTAAAACTGTTTTTTTTTCAGTTAATAATAAAAAAATTCAAAATTAAAGTTAAATGTCATAAATTAAACTTATGACATTTTTCCATTTTCCAATAATAACAAGAAATGTAACTATGATGTTAAGTATTTTTGCAACAATTTCCTTAAATTAGTTAATTTAATAAGACAAAGGACCCCCAGTGTTCCATAGAAGCCGGGTGTCACTTAGGGTGTTCCATTTTATAGTTCTCTCAAGGAGAACCATTAATTAACTACAAAAAGAATTTGACTTTGTCACAATCTTTTACGTTTCAGGATATCCTACGGTAAATTTTTTTATTTGTTAAATTCTAGTTTATTTATTTTTTTTGTTTTGGTGTAGTCCAAAATTTTTGTGCATATTAATTTTTGTTGAAATATATTTTTTTCACTACTTAGAACATTTCAAGGGAGAGTAACGTTAAAATTTTACAAGTTAGAAAATAAGGTGTACTCTAATGTCCACACATGAATTCTATAGGAATATATTAGAGTGTATATGCACATTTTTCATCGGGATAATATACATAAAATATTTATGTCAATTTTCATACAGAATATGTGTATATGTTTAATATGTTCAATTTTATTGTAATATACAATATTTATTTGTGGCTATAAGTGGTAAAGTTTGGTGGCCTTTTAATTAGAAATTAAATGAAAAATTAACCACAAAAATAATGACTATCCAGGTATATATAAATACTTACAAATATATACAATTGGACACAATTGTATACTAACCACAATGTATATACATTTTTATTCATAAGGATAATAATTTTTATAGTTTTTTAACCCTTTCAGTCCCATTGTTGTCTACGCGATACTGAGCATTTTTTAGATTTTATTACTTGAAAACGGAACGTGTAGTGGTTGCGAATTAAATAAAAATTATGGCATATAAATATGAGCTTCCTATTTCAGATAAAGAAAAAATATCTACAAATTATGTTTTTCTTTATGATACAAAAAAATTTAAATATATTTATTAATTTCTTAAAAAAGTGAGTGTGTTTAATTACTAATTTTTAATATATTATTTATTATAATTTGGAAAATGCTAAAAATTCAATTACTTCAATACAATTATTTATTAGCAATTTAAAACAGAAAAACGAAATTGTGTACAATTTTGAGCGCAATAAATAAATTATCTAAAAATCGGTAAATTTTTTTTTTTTATTTACAAAAAAGCTCAGATATCTCTCTGAAGTTCCAAAAAGCTTCGTTTTATAGAAATATTGTCTATTTAAAATATTTAATAAAAATTAGAGTTTAAGTTCAACAACATATAGATCATAAGTTGGTTGCTTTCTAATATATAGAAGATAGAATAGTTTCTTCAAAACGAAGCCAAGTAACGGGATGCAATTTTTATTTATAGCCTGTTCCTCGATCTCGAACAAAAAACTAGTCGAACGAAAGCAAGTCACTCGAATTCGAATCAATTTGGGTTTCTCTATTTCGAAAGCCTTCGATCGACTTGACTTACGTGTGTCAATTTTTGTTTCTTACGCATTTACAAATCACAGAGATGCCAAATAATATATTTTGAGCATTTGTTACAATATTCTTTAAAAGTAGCAAAAATACTACTAAACTGCTTAAAGATAAAAGCAACCCTGTTTAACAGTTATCAGCTGTATATGACAAATGACAGGGATGCCAAATAACAATAAAGAAATCAATTTTTATTTGAGAATGTGTTTATTTGTACAAATTTTTGTTATCGATTGGTTGTGAGTGAGATTGTTAATCGGAAAGCTTTTCTGTTGCCTGTTGCTGTTATCTGTTCGGTGTGGTCACTGCTACAGTGCTGTTAGCTCTTGTAAAATAAAAAATGTAAATATGAGCTGCTTGGGGCAAACGTAAGTCACAAACAATACACACTTCCCTTTTACCACTCAGCAACAGTGTAATAGGGGGTGAAACGGAGTTTAGTTTTCTGGTCAAATTTTCCTCCTCTGCAAAAAATTTGTTTGCCCCGAACATCAGAGTCCCTCTGGCAAAATCAGGCTTTTCTTCCATATAAAATACATGCGTCTTCGGCTGGTCTATTGTTGATTTTTTTTAACTAAAATTTAAAATTCTTAATAAACTATAAATAATTGTATTATATTGTACTTACCTTTTGTTATCCATTGCTTTTTTTACTTCATTTTGCTTTTAAAAATATCAATTTACTCGACTAAAAAATAGCAAGTGACTGATTTTAACATTTGCGTTCGAGCTGTTCGAAATAGAGAAACCAAATTTTGTATAAAAACAGTTACGTTTTCATTCGACTTGTCGTTCGAGTAATCGTTCGAATATAAATAGAGTTAGTGAAACCCAAATCAGTTTTCTTTCGACTAGAAAGCGAACGAACGTGTTCTTTCGAAATAGAGGAACAGGCTATTAATTATTTATTTAGGTCTATATATATACATTTATACATATATACATCTAACACACTTATGTACAAAATGTATTAATTAAATAAAATTCTGTTAAATTATATTAATTAAAAAATCTTATATAAGTTTAATAGAAATTTAACCCTTTCTAATTAAAAATACAATAAAGGTGAAAAGTTATTTCAAAGTTTTAGACATTTATTTATTGGTTCATTAATACCAAAATTAGTTTCGTGAAAATGCTCATAAAAAAACATTCATGACGTAAATCACGAGGAGAAACATATAAGTTTACAATTTCAGATAACTCTTTTAATTTGATTTGAAAAAAAAACGATCTACGACTACTTAAAGATTGTAATTCTAAATATTATGATATTTCCTTTAAGACCGGTCAACTTACTTTTCATTTAAATCAATGTTGTTTATTTTTAAATGCTGTTTAAACAGCTGACATACCAGTAAAAATTAATTAATTGATTAATCAGTTTAAAATAAATGTTAAAATTTCATAAAAAAATAACTGGTAATTCAGTCTATAGACATATTTTGTGTGAATGCCCATATGTGTGTGTATTTAAGAAGTTCTTCAAATTTGAATATAAATAATTTTGTATATCAAGAAACATTTTAAATAAAAACAAGTTGGTGTTTTTGAATATTTTTTTTTTTTTTGAAACAGCAACCAAAATCTAAATTTGTAATGACTGTACTGGCAAAAGATAAACCACAAATTGCCGTTTTGTAGGTAAATTATTTTTTAAATTTCATATAAGTGAAAAAAATAAATGAAACTTGGAAACTTGGTTTTGCTGCTAATTTACAAGGAAGATCAATAAGTCCGTGACTTTTTGAATGAAACAAAAAAAAAAATATTTTTCAACATAATATCCTTTAACTCAATACACTTAGTGCAGCTTTTTCCCAATTTTTGTATCCCTTCCAGAAAATAGGATTTTTCGAGGTCCATAAAAAAGCCATTTGTTTGATCAATAATTTCATCGCTAAATCTCTTTCCACCGAGCCATTTTAGGTTTGAAAATAGTCACTGGGGGTTAAGTCCGGAGAATATGGTGGATAAGGTACCAATTCGTAGCCTAATCCATGGAATTACTACACACGTGTGCACCCGTGCACTATGGTAAATTGAGAGCAAACGCGGCATCCATATTACAGACAGCTTTCTTAAGTCCAATAGATAATTTAAAATCGAAACCACACTGTCATATGAAATGCCTATGGCATCAAGAATCTCACGCACTTTTATTCTTCGACATTTTCGGGTCTTTCAGTGTCATTTGTGATTGTGCAACCACAACGAAAGTCAATAATCTGCCACATTTCGGATTAATTTGCACACAAAGTCAAGCAGAAAAACCATTAAATTAAAGAGAAACAGCCTTAAAACCAAAAAAAAAAAAACTTTTTTCAGCTAGATATTACAGCAGATATTAAAGAATATTAAGTTAGATATAATTAAATATGGAGCCAGATCAACTTCTTTACAATGCTATAGTTATTTTGTCTACTGACCTAAATTTGCAATATAAATAAACTGTTAAATAGAAGTAATTTTTTTTCTTGGAAGCAATTTTTTTTTATGTCCAGTATTATTTGAAAAATCATTGGGGGAATGTTATTTTGTTAAGATGGGAAAAATATTTTTTTTACTGTCAAAATTAGCACCTACGCAATGCGCTTTAAATGATGTGATTGCAGTACGCATATGTCGAAAGTTGTTTTTAATTTCAAAATTTCGAATAAGCTATCAAGTAAAAATTAAAAAAAAATAATTTCATAAGTCTTTGTATGATTTATTTTAAATCAAAATTCTACACCTCTAGAGACAACTCTGTACATACCCAATTACTGCGATTTTGCATATGGCGTTTACGTAATATTAACTCATATAATAACAACTATAATGTGTTTATGCTAAAGTGGTTTAAAACCAAAGAGTATAAAGGGCATAGTTCAGGATTCTATAATTATTTATTTGATTATTTCCGTTAATGAATATAGAAAATATTATATTAATATTAAAATAAACACAATATATGTTCATTTTATATCAAATGTCATAATTAATTAATCAATATTATGATTATAATATCAACTACAATAATGTTATTATGAAAAACTTTCCCAGTATGAACAGTGGCAAAGATTGTTTGCTTATCAATTCTTTCATTATTTTCAAGGTATCACTTAGTGTTATTTTAGAGTTATTCTGAAGAACTTCCAAAAGAATTCATGTTTTCATCCTTTAAAAGTAGTGCGATGTGTATAAGAGACTTATTTTAAAAATTACTAATTTTAAAACTTCTAAAGCATAAACTATTGCCTATTTTGAATATCGTCAAAAATTTTTACATATTAATAGATAATAATGAGAAAACAGTTTTAAAGAACTTTCCTGATTTATTAAAATAATTCTTTTTATACTTTTGTATAAAATTTTACTTAGGTTGGTTAACTACACTCACCAAAAAAAGTCTGTCAATTGAACATTTTGCTGTTATTACAGGAAATTTTGCTAATTTGAGCCCAGCGGTATTTTTAGTAAATCTTAGCAACATATGTCTGCTGACGTGTAGTACAACGAGTTTAGTAGAAAAAATTGGTAGCTGCTACAGAATTTTAGTAAGCTTTTATAAAGTGGAATTTAAAATCGGTTTGCCAAAATCAGCAAAAAATATTTACTAAATATTATTTATATTAGAACAATGAATTTAGTATAACAAATTATTAAGCTCTACTAAATTTTAGTAAATTGCAGTAAACTGAAATATAAAATAGATCTGCTAAAATTTTAAATAAATTGCACCTACTAAATATTAGTGAAATGGAAATAGCAGGAAAGTTAACAACCGCTACTAAAAATTGGTAAAATTATGTAAAAAATTTATTAAAATTATTTATCTTAAATAGACACAAATTTATAATAAATATTAGTGAACTAAACTCAATGAAATGTAAAATATAACAAAATTTTAATTAATAAAAAAAAAATTAAATCCACAATTTAACTTAATTATTTTTAGAAACACTTGCTACACTTTCAAGCTGCTAACTTCTATTAAAATTGTCTTACGCATTCGAGTATACAAATTTAAATTTCGAGCAACATTTTTTTATTTTATTTAATTTTTTCAAAAAATATTTTAAATAAAATTAAAAAAAAAATTCAAAGGCCTTTGAAAAGCATAAAGGAATTTATCATTTTGTTTTAATTTGCTATTTTTTGTAAATTTTTGGATTTTAACGTAAAATTTTAATTGTTGTAGGGCTGATTTTTAGAACTAAAATAGTTTTTAGTTTTAGACATGAGTCGGTTGTGAAAAGTATCTTCACTTCTGATCCCTTTTTTCAATTTAAGGCAATTTAAGTTTGCATTTATTAGTTTTAATTATTAGAAATAAAATTTCTTTCAATATCCACTTTTTTAAAATTAGTAAATTTATTTGTTAATTTAAGCAAATCGGTTTTTAAAAATTTGTAAAATAATTTCTGAATATAGCAACAAAAATTTGTAAATATTCTGTAATTTGTAAAATGTAAATAGCAAAAAGATTTGCTAAATAATAATTTTTTTACTAAAAATCAGTACAAAAATAGTAAAGTGGGATTGAAAATCGTTTACAAATTTTTCTACTAACTTTTTCTTCTGAGTGTATTAGTTAACCCAAAAGTTTTTTCTTGTTTTGTATATAGTTGTTTAGCATTTGCTTTTATTCAACTGCTAAGTTTTTTAATAAAAATTCATTCTAAATATACATTAAGAACGAAACTTTTCCAAGTAATAATTCAGATTTCGCTAAAATTTGGATTTTGATAGAAAATATAAAATTGTCGAATCAATATTTTTTATTTTCATACAAATTTAAAATAGTTTTTTTCTAATTACGTTTTATTTAAGAAATATTTATGCCAATTCGGTAACACGATTTTATAACGATAAATTCTTGTCTGCCAAGACAAAATTTCAAATTTCGTCTTATTATGCGGATTCCAATCTATGAAATTTTAACATTTTTTTAACTTAAAAACTTATTTAAATGCATTCAGATAAAATAACTTTTTATCAGAGCACACACACAACAACAAAAAAATATGAGTATTTTAAACTCATTCAAAAGAACATTACATTTTCATTGCATCCTTAGAGTGAAATCCTATGGCATGTCATGTTAAATTCATTGATTAAACCATCAAACACGAAGTGCTGTAGTATGGCAGCACTATTTCATTATTTTTTTAAGTACAATTCTTATTTCTATTCTAAAATTTTACTTTCGCTGGGTTTCAGAATGGGAACTAATAGTTAAACCAAACCATTTCTTTTATATAATTTTTGGACATTTGCTTTTGCTCAACAATTAAGTTATTTAATAAGAATACATTAATACACTCACAACATAGCTCATCCCAGTGAGAATTGTGACCTTTTTTATTGGTAATACTTTGTTGGAAAAGTAAGAAACAAATTTAAAAACCGGTCTACTTGTTTTTAATTTAAATCAAATAGTTTTTAATATTTATTTACACGAAATGGAATCTGTGGGCATGCTTCTGGCCACTTGCAAGTTTCGGCTGCGGGAGAGTGCTTATGGGTTGGCAAGAGATAGGTGGGCCTCTGTCCGTGGTTGTATTCGTTCCAGACAGATGTGGCCCCTTGTGGATAGGAAGCGCACGCACAGGTTGCTGTCACTGTCAAGGCCTGATATATCCCTACTTGTGTCCGTCATGACGGGACACTGTCTGATTGGAAGGCACGCAGTTAGGTTGAGGGTTGCGGCTAGTGATTTTGCAGAAGCTGTGGTGACGAAGAGGAGGAGGAGTCTGTGGAGCACCTTCTCTGCACTTGCCCTGCCCTGGCTCGTAGGTGGGACTGCATTTGGGCTAATGTTTCTTTGAGAACCTGAGTGATTTGGCTGATATCGATATCGGTCGACTTAGGGGCTTTTTAAGGCAATCGGGATGGTTCGACGGGGGAAGCTAGTGATATAATTTTTACTAGCTTCCGTGGTATCACAAGGGACTTTATAGTCTAAGTGAGTCTGATTGGCAGGCTACCACTTCTACCTAACCTCACTTAACCTAATACACTAAAAAACAAATGATTAATCAGTTGAAAATAAATGTTAAAACATAACCGATTATTCATTTATTTGAAATTGTTCCCTTTATTTATACACTCACAATATTATTTCGTTAAAAACAACTTAAAATACATATTAAATTAATCGAAAATACAATCAAAAGGAGGACTACTGATTTTTCATTATATTCAGCCCATTTTGTTGTTTATTTTCAATCATTGTTAAATGACCAACAAAAGTAGTAAAAACTATAGAAAGTCGTTTAAAATAACCATCAAATTTTTACTGACAAAAAGTTAAAAAAAACTACTTTGTGGTTTGTTTTTGAAATTGAAAGTTTTTTTATTTGTAATTACAAAACAGAACACAGCACATGCAGATGTATATATTTTTATTGGGTTTGTGTGTATGTATATTTGAATAATTTCTTGTAATTTTTATTGAAATAATTTTGTATATATACGAACTATATTGGTAAAAAAACAAAAAGGAATTATATGAATTTCTATTTTTTGAAGCAGAAAAGATAAAATTGTACATTTAACTGAAAATATCAACTCCTACTGAATGTTTGTAAATTTTTATAGTTTGTTTTTTGAATGACTGATTTAAATAGTTAAAAAATATATTTCTATGAATTTCAATTGATTCTTCATTTAAAAACAAACTTTACGTATTACTTTTTAAATAAACTACAGTCGGTAACGGAAAATATATTGTGAGTGTATATTTGTCTTTTTTCATGGTTGGCAAGCACTACCTTTTCGTTATAACGGTAAATGTCAATCACGCTCAGATCAATACCGCTACGAAAATTTTAAAACTGCGGTTGCAATAGTGACATGTGTCTTCAAATATTACGGAGTTTATTTTATAATATTACCCGTTATAAATTGGCATTTCGGTAGTTTAGCGTTAATATAACGGTAGTTTAAGATATATTAAAATTGAACTGATAAAATAGCGGAATAAATCCGGTTATACAAAAAGACACTTACCTTTAATGGAATGACCATTTTAAAATTTTCATATCGGCCTTAAACTAGCTGTGGTAGCCAACTACCGTTATTATGAAAAGGTATTGAATGTCAACCATGCTATTTTTTAATCTACAAAATGTCAGTCTGTAGACAAATTTTGTGTGAATAAAAATATGGGTGTCTAAATCCACAAATTTAGACAAACAATTATTTAATTATAAAATTTGTATATTTCTTTAAGTACCAAAATGGTACACTTATATTTATATAAAATTAAATTATCCATATTGAATCATATCTAAATTAATGAACTAACATTGCTAAACTATTTTCTATTGTGAATTATATCGAAAAAAGAAAAAAAAACATAGAACTTTATCTAAACTTTTTTTGCGCCAAAACATAAAGTCAAAATGAAGTTACTTTGTACCTAAATTTATTATAATCGAACACTTGCATTGTATACACCAACGAACACGGTGAGCTTAATAAATACTTCCTTTTCATTTCTATCTCTCTTTCTACTTCTCATCCCAACTTCTAACTCCTTTTATAATTGTCTCTGTCTAAGAGAAATTATAAAAAACATTAGAATAAAAAGGGTTAATGGTGTCATCACTATTTAGGTACCCGCTGCTCTATACAGTCCACCTTTGCTCCACGTCATCTCCATCGCCTAAATAGCAGCAGAACCCCAGTAAACCCCTTTTACAATGGGTGTATGTGTTTAAGAAATTATTGTAATATAAATTGAAGTAATTTTGTATATTAACAAATAATTTACATAAAACAAATTAAAACTTTTTAAAAATAATACTTTTTTGAAACAGACAGGAATCAATATTTAAATTTGTAATAACTTTAACGGAAACAAATAAACCACAAATTTCCTTTTTGTGAGTAAAGTTTTTATTAAATTTCAAACAAATGGAAAAAAATAAACTGAAAAAATGGTAAATTACAGTTAATCATTTGGAACAAATGTATAAAAAGTAAAAATAAATTTTTTTTTGAAGAATAAATGTATGTTCCTTTACTTGTAACAGAACTGAAACTTTTTTATTCAACTACAAACAGTAAACTACATAATATTCGTAGTGAATACTATTTGGGATTTTTAACTAAAATCTAAAACAAAATTAGGAACTGGGTAACAGAGAAAAATACAACGTTTAAACAAAGTTTCAAATTTCAATTAACCGTTTTACAAAGAACTGAAATAAGTGGAGAATGCGATTGGCAACAAATTCGGTTGGTACAACTTGTGCCAAGAAAAAATTTATTGTAATTGCTGGTGCATTTTCAATTATATGTTTGTTAACAAACCAATTAGTTGCATTTAAACATTTAAAAAAAAATTAATTATATTTTTGGCTTTTATTAAAAAATTTGAATTAAAATGGCAGTAATTATAACATATTATTTTTTCTGTGTACTATAACTGTACTTCATATATTTTTGTCTTGTTTCATAATTCTGATAATAATTTATTCTTTTACAAGGGAATTCCCCACAATTGACACGACGATTGTGATAAAATTCGAAAAGTTAAAAGACAATCCAAATTCATGGTTGATATTATATTTATTTTTTATCATCAATAAAAATTTCAGAGGTAACACTTAGGATAGACCATTTTTTGTAATCATAGCAGAATATCGAAAATTTTCAAAGTTCGAAAAAAAATGTCATAAAATTAATGTAATTATAAATAAAATTTGATATGTATTCTTCATCCGTTTTTTTCTTTCTTAGGATTGTCAAGTTATTTCAAGAATAGTAAAAAATATCTTTGGTAAAAATTCTTTTAAATCACAACCATAGGAACAACAAAAAAAATATGTGTCTAATGAAGTTTAATTAGGAATAATATATGTCAATTTGACAGTCCTGAAAATATATAAAATTTAATAATTTAATAAAAACAACAACAACTAAACAACAATAAATATATTACAAAACTTGGATACCAGAAAATATAGTTTGAAATACTCTTTCTTTTAAGCCAATTTTTTGGTGCCATTTTTTATTATCTGTCATATAAACGAGTTCCTTCGAAATCAGCGTGTAGGTGTTGGGAGGATTCCCATATCAATGTATTGCATATTTACATTTTGTTTTTTAACTAAAAACAAAATATATAAATTCAATACCATGAAGGACTATACTAAGTCTAATGATGCATATATTGTAGAATAAAATATTGAATATTCAGTTATGGTGCGTAGTTTTCATAAATAACATACAATATAGTCAACAGAAATGGTGAGTATTGTTTTAAAAGCTCATTGTCAAATATGTACGAGTAGTTAGATAAATAGTTATGTTCGTCGAGTGCAAATTTAAATATTTATTATTGCATTCAAAAAAGTTGATGATAAATGAAAATGAATAAAACGTGCAGTGTTGTTGAATTAAATTATATTTTTTTTAAGGAAATTAAAAAATAAAACAAAAGTGTAACAAAACAACAAATGTTATGTTTCAATTAATATAAACATAAATATTAACTGTTTATTAAAACATACACTCACAATAAATAAATTAAACTGAAATAATTTTTAGAGCAAATTTATAAAAAAGTTAAAATAAATATTTCTTCGAAAAATAAATGTATGTTCCTATATTTTTAACTTAACTGAAAACTTTTTTTAATTAACAATAAACTGCATAATATTCTGAGTGCAGTCTTGTTATTGTGAATGATTTTTTTAAAAGTTGGGTGTGTTAAATGGGTCAACAACTCCTCAACAGGGATGGAAACTTTGATTTTTTTTTGGTATCAAAAAAAAAAAAAAAAAATCAAAGGTACTTTTTTGATGCTTAGAGTACTAATTTTCTTTTTATAAAAAAATTAGATAAAATTAATATACATACAAATAAAAATGAACACAAAACGTATATAAAACTCGTTTTTACATAAAATTAACATACGTTAAAAATATTTATTTTATATTTTAAACAAAAAATTTTACTAATTTAAGCTGCTCATTTCTTATTAAATTGCCTTACGAATTCGAATATACAAATTTATATTTTTTTTTATCGAGCAACTTTATTTAGTTTTTATCAACTTTTCCATCCCTGCTCTACAATACAAAACATCGTATTATTACGTACACATATCAGGTTGTTAAGAAGAAAATAAAGAAGAATAAGGGATTAAATCAAACCTAAAATCATGGGGACAAAATCGTTGCATGAAAGCGTTAAGTTTTTGAAAGGAGAATTAAAAAAAGTCGTGATTTCAAAATCGTAGCATGAATTGGGTGTAATCTCTTTGAACCATCTTATGGACTAAGGTCGAATCCCGTCATGACCAACAAAATTAAAAATTAACTTTTGTTTAAATTTTTTTTTAAGTATTTTTACAGCACCTAATTTTTGATTTTTCCAACAATGGAATTTTTATTTCCCCTAACATCTTTGACGCTTTTCAACAACCCATACTTTTTACTAATGATGTTATCTTTTTGGCATTAAATTTTTGCCAGCACCTGTACCACCTGTTAAACTGCCGTTTGTACTTTTCTCACTGTGTATTGATTTAATCTATTTTTATTAAATAAATAATTTGTTTATTTCTTTGCAGTTGTTTACTTTTCTAAATAACAAGTTAATATTCTTATCGAAACTAAAGTTTCTTCTATTCTTTCATTATAATTGGCGGAAAACTTAACCACAAAACATTTTAATTATTATTCTCTACGTTTCATTGACATTTAACAATTTGAATTGTTTACAATTATATTTGAACACGCACACATACTCAAATACTAACAAACACTAGGGTGTACCAAAAAAGTGCATTAAAAAATGTTAATTTACACAAAATATAAAAATATATATTTATGTGTTTTTAATGCAGCCACCTGAACAAAAAACAACAATAACAACATTCCAGCTTCCTGTTTACTGTCATAAACAATGTATGAGTATAAGTGATTATTTATAAATATTATAATTTTTTTTTTACAATATTTATTATTTTCCCAAAAAAAGTTTCTTTGAAGCTAAATTAGAAAAAAAGATCTCCTTTCGGGTTACCCTTTCGTTTACACACAATTACATATACACAATATTTACTGAATTTACGAAAACTGACAAACACAAAAACTTTTATTCAATATTCCAAAGTTTTCGGCTGTGTTAAGTTATGTTAATTAATGAAAAATTAAGGATGTTAATTTCAGCCTAAAGACCTTGACTAAATAGTAGACAACGATGGCATTGTCTTTATTGCTGATTGACAGTTTCTTTTCGACAACAAAAAGCATATTTTGTTTTCCTTAAAATATTCTTACATCTTAAATCTCAAGTGATTGAATAAAGGCGTCAATTGGAAATGAAAAGATATTTGAACAAAGAAAAATGAGTAAATATTTGTTAAAAACTTAAATACGAAATTTTTGCACTTAAATAAGAGTATATAAATATTTATTTTATGGAAATTTAAAGACTAGACAATTTATGTGAATATTTTCAAGTGGATTTTAATTTTCTTTTAAATTGTTTGATATACAAAAACAACTTTGTTTGGAGAATATATTAAATAATAAAATAACTGCAATTTCTGTTACAAATGAAAAGATTTAAATTTTATGTAAAATATTTTAATATACTAAAAATAAGTTTTATATAAAAAACAACTGAAAATGAAGTTTAAAATAAAGGGTGTCCCAAGAAGAACGCAATTTTTAAATCTGGCAACATTCGAAGTGTCATTGTTTGACATTTGAACAATTGTTATTGTTTGCTAGTAGAAGGTACGAGGTTAGTAAAAATGGAGCGCTACACGAATGAACAACGCATTCTCATTGTGAAATTGTTTTACCAAAATGGTGAAAGTTTTGCGGCTACAGTTCGCAATTTGCGATCAATTTGGGGTCACAATAATGCTCCAAAAGAGTCAACTGTAAAGAGATTAATGGATAAAATTGCCGAAACTGGGTCTGTTAGTGATGTAAAGACAACAACGCGCCATCGACCAGGTCGATCGACCGAAAATGTCGCAGCTGTACGTGATGATGTCGCTCAAACTCCATCCACCTCAATTCGACACCGAGCTCAGCAAATTGGTGTCTCCAAATCCACTTTGCTGCGAATTTTGACGAAAGATTTGCATCTTCATGCATACAAAGTTCAATTGACTCAGGAACTGAAGCCAGCTGACCATGGACAGCAAAGGGAGTTCGTTAATTGGGTATTGGAGAGACAACATGAAAATGCTGATTTTGCCGATAAAATCATCTTCATCTTGATGGCTTCGTCAATAGGCAGAATTGTCGCATTTGGGGTGAGGAAAATCCTCGAGTGATTCACGAGAAGCAAATGCATCCTCTACGTGTCACTGTGTGGTGTGGTTTTTGGGCTGGAGGAATCATTGGACCTTTTTTTATGAAAATGAGGCAGGTCAAGCGCAAACAGTCAATGGTGTTCGGTATCGTGAAATGATAACCAGTTTTTTCTTGCCTAGAATTGAAGAAATTAATGTGGAGGGCATGTGGTTCCAACAAGACGGCGCCACATGTCATACAGCCAGAGAAACAATTCAATTGCTGCATCAGTCATTTCCCGGTCGTGTTATTTCTCGTTTTGGAGATCAGAATTGGCCGCCTAGATCGTGCGATTTAACACCATTAGATTTTTTTCTTTGGGGTTTTTTGAAGTCGATGGTTTACGCGAATAAGCCGACGACGACTCAAGCCTTAAAAGAGGAAATTGGACGCTGCATTAATGAAATACCGCAGCATTCATGCAAAACGGTCATTGAAAATTTCATTAAAAGATTGCATGCATGCCAGCAAAGCCGCGGCGGCCATCTGCACGATATATTGTTTCATACATAACCTCATTCTGTCTACTTTACGATATAATAAAGCTTCACGATTTTTTTTTAAATATTTGTGTTTTATTTAAAATTTAAAAATTGCGTATAAAGGGTGTTTTTTTTTAGTGCGAAAGTGCTTTGTTTTTCAATTAAACACATACACTGAACACAAAATTGCGGTGAACTTATCTAAAATCCACATTCGTGTATACAGCTAACAAAACAAAACCGCTTTAGAAAAAAAATTAATATTGTACAGTACTTAATCGTATCCAATTTTATATATTTTAATATTAGCTGTAATATCTAGCTGATATTATTCAATACCAAAAATGATGGATCGAATATAAGAATATAATAATACAGAATTATGAATACCGACATATTTATTTATATATAATACTATATATTTAGAAAAAACCCATATATAATTATATATTAATTAGCACAGTGTAAGATTTACCCTGATTAGCTGGCAAAAAGTCGATCATTGAATTTATGTAAAAGATGACATTTAATTTTTTAGGAAAATGCAAAATGTTGAACAATATGTTAATAAAAATACTGTAATTAAAATAATTTGTTTGGAATTTTGTCGAAACCTCAACAATTTATAAAATTTATTAAATTCATCTTAACACCATCACATGTTCTAAATCAATACCCAGTAAACATAGCAATACGAATACGATTCCCCAATCATATTGCCTAGAAGAAAAATTTTATTGCAGCAACAACCGCCTTCGTATTGCGGAAGATACTTCATTTGGTAGAAAACGTGTACCGAATACAATACTTCACAGCAATACGAAAGCAATTCTTCTAGAAGATATATTGGCGATATCGCCGATATATCATCTCGAAGTTAAAAGAAATATATCACCATATTGCATCCCAGAAGATAAAAATACACTTTTTATATATTTTTCTATCTTTTATTTTTTATTACACCAATTGTTCGTTTAAAATTTCTTTTAACATATAATTCTCTTGTCCGTCTGTAAATTTCGTGAAATGTGGACTTGATTTGATTACTAGATTATACATTTTTGTTTGAAAAAAATATATGTACCCAGCAAAAAAAATGGTAGTCATTCTGTGACTATAACTTCTTTCATTGCTTCTTAAACTTCCGTTGACATTCTTTTATGATTTTTTGGTGTTATTCTAAGGCACTTCCAATAGAATTCATATATTCATATTTCAAATGCAGTGATCTGGATATAAACCCGATGCATATCTTAAAATGTCACTCTTAATTACTTCTAATGCATAAGTTATATTATATCGTATATTTTTAAATCTAAAACATTTATTCAAATTGAAAAAATAGTTCTGATGAAATTTTTTAATTTTTTTATTAAAACATTTTTTACATTTTAGTTTAAAATTTCATGAGGGTAAGAATTTATGCAGTTTTTATAAAAGTTTTTGAATATCAAGAAAAACGGTTTTATTTTCAAACTTAAATTGAAACAAGGCCTGTCATTTGCATTTTTTCAGCCTTAAATATTTTTTTGACGACGCAAGCTGTGCATTTTTGCATTATGTTTATTATTTATATTTAACACTACACCATTTCCAGTTTTATTCAGAATTTATCAAAATAATTTTAAAATTGTGTAAAAATTATTTAAAATTGCCTAAAAATGTTTTAAAATTTTGCAAAAATAATTTAAAATTGTTCAAAAATATTTTGAAATTGTCTAAAAATGTTTCTATATTGTATAACCAGTTTTTAAATTATCCAAAAATATTTTAAAATTTGTCTAGGAATTCATTAAAATTTTTGAAAAATGTTTTAAAAATGCTTTTTCACTAATGCCGAATTATTTATTTGTTTTGATAAAGAGTACTTGTATATCAATGCATAAGTTTCGCTTATTTAAACTTATTTTTTTGCATTTTTATGAATTAAATTTTCATCAAAGCTTAAATACTACAAAGTATATGAACATTTTCCACTCCTGCATTAGAATACCTAATCATTGTATTAGAGTCTAGAGTAAAGTTTGAGTAATGCTAGTAGCTACATTTGAATACTTTCATCCTATGACAGGCTAATGTTAAATTCATCGATGACACCATTAGAAAAGAATAAAAGAATGCTTTTATTGCTTCTTTGGCAGCTTCGTTTTTGCTGGGTAAGTATATAAAAGTTCCGTTCTTATTTTAATGCAGTTTTACTTGATTGCAAACTACTTTCTTCTAGGCGAGAAATGAAAGATATTGCCGTAATATTTTCCCGGCAATATTTCTTCCAAATTCTTATTGTAATATTGGAAAATATTTCATTCTACATTTCCTTTAGCACCAATAAGCAATAACTTATTGAAAATTTTGTCAATTGAATAAAATATTGACAGTAAAAACCATTACTCAGCCTTAAATATTAGTAGTCCAAGAGAGAAAAATTTATGAGAGTCAAAAACCAAAAAGTTAACAAATAGAAAAACATTAAATATAGTAATACCAAAATGTTACACAATCAGAAAATTTAAAATTTATGAATTTGTATTTTAAATTTGTAGAACTTTACATGCACTGGCATGTACATTAACGTTGTCCACAAAAAAATAAGTTCGAATTCATGAGCTACATGATCTTACAAAAAATGCCACTATGGAAAGATAAAATATGTTCTGCCAAAAAAAAAATCTCAAGAAAAATTATATTTATTATATTTATACACTCACATAACTTTTAAACAACTTTCTGTTGTTTTTACTTGTGTCGATTATTAAACATTGATTAAAATTAAACAACAAAATGGGTTGAATATAATGAAAAATCAGTAGTCCTCTTTTTGATTGTATTTTCGATTAATTTAGTATGTAGTTTAAGTTGTTTTTACCGAAATAATATTGTGAGTGTATATTTATTAGTATTTAAATTAATTGAAAATTAAGAAAAATCAGGTATAATTTTTATGATCACGACTCATTATATCTACTAAATTTTTTTGGGTATATATACGGTTTAAAATCAAAATTTAGTTCGAAATCGCTAAATTCGCAAAAATTTCATGCAAAAATTTCATGCAAAAAAATGTTCATTGTGTGGGGACCGGTCGCTTTATCATGGGCTTGTCCTAAAAGGGCGTCAATTGTCCTCTGTGACATGTCACAGGGCATTGTAGAACTGCCCAAAGGGCATATCACAAAACCACCGTCGTTCTTTTCATCTAACTCCTGATATGTATTTTCGGAACCGGTCTAGTTTTCACCTATCACGGGACAGGTCCCGATTCCCAATATATCCCTTTTCTCCCACTTAAAATAGTTTGTAAGTATTAACAGAAAATACCATTTAAAATAAATGATATTTAATTAAAAACGGGGGGTACTTTCATTGAAATCAAATGGGTTTTGTTATTTATTATTAAATGTTTTTCAAACAACTGACTTACCTGTTAAAAATTAATGTAAAAATATTACCTATCCATTCCGTAAAACTGAATGTAAACTTACATATATTATGTTAATGGCTTAATATGTGTTTATTAAGTTCTTGAAATGCGATCTGAAATAATTTTGTATATAAAAAACAATTAAACAAAAAATCAAATTTTAATTATTATTATTTTTTTTTTGAAACACAGCAAACAAATTAATATAAATGTAAATAAACCAAAGTTTTCCGATTTGTGGGTTAATTTTTTATTAATTTTTAAACAGACAAAATGACAAAAATATATGAAAATTAAAAACCTTTGTATATTAAAGTAAATCATTTTGAAAATAATATTTCTTTGAAAAATAAATTAATGTTTCTCTATATTTTACTGCTGAGTGTAGAAAAAAATAAGTTTTGTTCAATTTTTAAAAACCGAGAATAGTTAAAAAGCCACAATTTTTTTTTAATTTTGATTGCATATTCGTAATTTTCATAAAAATTAAGATCAGATTTGGGAAATTTCTTCATAAAAGGGGTTAGTAAATTGAACCTTTACTTACAAATTTGTAGAAATTATATTTTGACTATTGTAAAATATGTAATTTTAAGTAAAATTAAAAAAAAAAAAAAATGCGAACTACTTAAGAGTTACTGTTTTTTTTTTTTAATTTTTGACTTCATATTTCGCCGTTTATGCCCATTAATTAAGACTACATTAAATAATTTTGTTAAATTCATTTAATTTAGAGTCAATCCCACTTATTGCAGAAATCTCTCTAACGACAGATTATTATAAATAGTTTTATTGGTTGAAAGATGGATTTTTCTTTTAATTATAATGATAAATAACAATAATACAAAAAGTCGAGTATGAAAAAAAATTTTAAAACATCATATTTTCAAATATTCACACGCGAATGTAATGTTATAAAAAAATTACCTTGCATAAATAAATAAAGTCGTATATATTATTGATTTTGAGATCTTAATGATATTCGTAGAATAAATCCACTGAAAATATTTTTACAAAATGAAAAAGTTATCGGTACATTAGTTTTCAAATTACTAAATGGTTAGAACATTGTAAAATATACTGTTAGTCCCTTTTTTACATTTATTTAAAGAATAAATTACATGCAAATACGAAATCGCTATTACAGTTAATATTTTCATTCAAAATTTGTTAAACAAGAGGTTTGTATTTTTTTTTTTTATAGTCTGATAGTTAATATAAACGAAAAAGTCCTTTAATTTTCGAGGCAAACATATATTTTATATATTTTATTATACCTTCCACCACATATGGTGAGGGTATATATCAGTTTGTCATTCCGTTTGTTACATCTCGAAATATAGGTCTAAGACCCCATAAGGTACATATATTCGTGATCATTATTCAATTTTAAGTCGATTTAGCGATGTCCGTCTGTCTGTCCGTCCGTCTGTCTGTTGAAATGGCGAATACGACGCGAAGACCCAAGCGGTGGTTCCTTTTTTTACCTGGATTGTTGGACATCCTCCCGAGCAGTTTGGTAATGAGCAAAATCGGTCCAGCGGTTAAAAAGTAATGAGTGAAAATGTGAAGATACCTCTAAATTTTCCATACAAATTGCTGTATTTTAGTACAATTTCATAGAAGCGATAGGTACGAAATATATTTTCTCATATTTTTTCATCAGTCGCTTAGAAATTAATAATATTTTGTATTCACCTCAAATATTTTTCACCTCAAAAATTTTTTTTCACCACAAAAAATTTTTTTCATCTCAAATATTTTTTTCACCTCCATAATTTTACTTCAAAAGTTTTTTACATTATTTGTATCAAAAACAGTAAGGAAAATTTTTTAGGATTCGGCGCAGCCGAATTTAAGTCTTTTTTTACTTGTTTTTAATTTTAATTTTTATATGTTTTATTTTTACCGATTTTGTAGTAAATTTATTGACAGTTAAAAGACGAAATAAAGGAAAAATTATTACCATTTTACGGATGATGTAGCTAAAAAGAAATAAATAAACGAAATTTTATTTATTTCTACGGTTTTGTGGTTAACTCATTTGCAGTTAAAATACATAAATGAAAAATCATTTATAATTTACAGGTATTGCAAGTTAATTTATTAACACTTAAAAATAAATGAAAAATTCTTGTGATTTAAATGGAAAATTAGTAGATCGGTTTTTAAGTGATTTTAAATTTATTTTAACTACCATTTTCAAATAATTTAGGCTAAAACATATTTTTAGTGTACTTATACTAATCTGTTTAATTTTGTTAAGAAAATTTTTAATATGATTTCAATTTTCAAGACACCATATAACGCGAACCACGGCGCTAGCATGGCAACTTTAGGTGTGTCACATACAACATTTGGACAAATTCGGAAAGGGTTAGGAAAATAAGTAGTTTGTTTTACTATATTTTAACTCACGAGTATATTTGTTTTAGCTACAGATTCAGAATCAGCTCAGTGTGATTTTGGGTAAAATCAAAAATTTAATTTTGTGATAAAGTGTTATTTTTAAAATTTTACACTTGTGTTATCTTGAAAAGCTATGCTACTATGTTATATTTTCTGGGTTTATTGAAACGCACATAATTTAGAAATTATTCCTTTCAAATATTTACCTCTACCTTGCATTGCTTTTATAAAAATAATTTTAATTTCTTAAATAAAAAGAAACCTTGAAATTCTTGGCATATTCCTATGGTTTAGGAGAAGATTTTTGGTATTTTTTTATACGTAGGAAAAACCTACATTTACTTCAATAACTGTTGTTGTACATTGTATAGAAATAAAATAATGAACTTTTAACCTTGTTGACTTAGTTTGAAAGCAAAAATGTTCATAGTATACACTTTGTTCATTGCAAAAAAAGAAAGAACAATACAATAACACCAACCCAGCACATACTTTATACAAAACATACAACAGCAACAATAACAACAAAAAAAAAGAAAATTTACAAAATCAAGGCGAGAAAACATTTGGGTTATATTTTTTGTGTTATTTTTAATTTACGCCTTTTGCTTCTGTAATAATCCTTTAACAACAAAAGCCTTTTAACAAAATACAACAAAAAGAATTACATGTTTTCCTCAAAGTTACTAAACAATATGAAAAATCCACATTAGTTATATGGATAAAGGAAAGCTATTGTAAAATGAACATTTGGTTCAACAACATAGAAAAAATATTAAAATTTTGGTTATTAACAAATATTTAATTGAACCAACTAGTACTTTAATTGCTTTCATTAAATTGTTTATCAGAAAAAAAGCTTTCTTCACATATAATGCTGTACAGACAAACTTCATAAAAGTAAATAAAGTCATTTGTTTCAGAATATAGTTTATTTGCAACAAACATTTTTTCATAATTTTCATACATTTATGTACTCTTAGTTCAAAACAAAAGCAACAATTTCATATATCTTATATGGTCCTTATATTTTCGGCACATCTTAGCGGCATGGATTTTATATTCAAATTAATTTGGAAATTCAAAGCGTACGTTATATATGATATTGTCATTATTGTTTTAATTCACATCGTTTGGCAGCAATTGAAAAATATTAAATTTTTGGCATCATTTTTCATAAAGGTAAAATTTTGATTTTTATCAGGCACCCAAAATCTTTTTTTTTTTTCATCAAAAATAAATATCTTTTCATTTTAAAAGTTTTTTTATAACAATTCCAAAAACAAAATAAAAAAATATGTTTTCAAACAAAAATATCCCTAATGATGAATATTTTAAAATATCCACTATGATAAATACAGGTTGGTTGAAAAGTTCCTGCGCTCGAAATGAAGGAATACTGTTTTTGTTACGAAATATATTTTTTATTCAATATAATCTCCTAGAAGCACAATACACTTATTCCAATGATCTTCCAATAATTTTATCCGATCCTTATAATGGTTTTCCGGAAGCTCTGCAAAATAACCGTCTACGACTGCTATGGCCTCTTCATTCGACGAAAAATGCTTTCCACGAAGGAATTGTTTGAGATTTCTGAAGAGATAGTAGTCACTGGGAGCCAAATCTGGTGAATACGATGGATGTTCAAGCAATTCGTACTTTAATTCTTTGAATTTAGCCATCGTCAAAACACTTTTGTGAGCAGGTGCATTGTCTTGATGAAAAATGATTTTTTTCTACTTTAAACCAGGTCTTTTCTCACGAATTTTTTCATCCAGCTGATCCAAAAGGCTGCAATAATATTCAGAGTTGATTGTTTTTTCTTTCTTTGCTGATCGTTGTGACTTCACCTGCTTTGGAGCTGAACAACCAGCTTCAGTCCACTGTAAACGTTCTTGTTTCAATTTTGGATCATGGTGGTAAATCCAAGTCTCATCCATAGTTATAAAACGATGCAAGAAGACGGTTTTATTCGGCTCAAAACGCTCCAAATTACACTGAGAAATTTGTTTTCGATCCAGTTTTTGTTGAATTCAAACAGTTTTTTCATACGTAATTCTTCATGTAAAATATTGGAGTACTCGTTCGTCTGAGATGCCTATGGCATTAGCAATTTCACGCTTAGTCAAACTTGGATCTTCACTAACCATATTATGTACCTGCTCAGTGATTTCTGCTGTGGTTGCAGTTTTTGGTCGTCCTTCGCGTGGATCGTCTTTAAGGCTGGTACGACCACGTTTAAATTCACCAGCCCAAAATTAAACGGTGCGTTTTGAAGGTGAGGACTCCTTATACACTTCTACCAATTATTCATAAATTTCCTTTGCTTTTAAACCCTTCAAAACAAAGAATCTAATGACTGCACGATATTTAATATTTCCATATTAAAAAAAATCAATGACACGTCAACTTCAAATGGTTTGTAAACAAAGAAAGAATTGACAGAATGACTTGCAACTTTGCATGTGTTCTCAGGATAGTTATACCAACTTGAGAAAAAAAAGTTTGGAGCTAGCAGTGCCATCTCTTGGTGAGCATAGGAACTTTTCAACCAACCTGTATCAAATTTAAAAAAAAAAGTTAAAAAAAAAAGTTAACAAAAAAACGTTTTTTTTTAATCAAAAAGTTTTGAAAAAATTGATTTTGTTCTTTATTCTTATTAAATTTATTACGTTCTAAAAAAACGTTTTATTGTTTTATTAATGCATTAACTTTTTTATAATTTTTTTATTTAATATTATAATTAATTTTGTTTTATTTTTGTACTTTTTTCATCAATGATGAATATAATTTTCAACTTTGTTGATAAATATCAGTAAAGATTTTTAAATTTTTGTTTTCGAAAACAAAAAGAAACATTTTGAATTTTTATTAAAATAAAAAATCCATTTTGAAAAATAAATTATTTTAAACACCAGTGTTTGTTTTTTATTGATGAAAAAATAAAATAATACTTTTTAAAAATATTAATATCGGGTCCCTGATATTTATTCTCTATAATTTACTAATAAAAATTTTCATGTTTCTTTACAATAAAATAATTTATAAAAAGAATATGATTGATTATATGATCTAAAATCCTACTAATACTAGCAATTTTTAAAATTTAAAAAAATATTAATATATGTAAAGTTAGTGTTCATTATTTATTCAGGCACAACTAGACCTGTTAAATTATACTTTAGAACAACGAATTTCAAAACAGTTTGTGTGGAAGAGCCGTTTTTTTCTTTTTGCTACTTGACAATTTACAATTTTATCGTAAATTTTTACAATTTTGATTTTACTCTATCTTTATTGAATTTTTTCCGTCATATTTCATTTGAGCCTTTATGAGTTAATATGGTGTGAATATCGGATTATTTGGCAATCACGATCAAATTTGTAACTATACTCAGTGGATCCATCCGAATTTTTCAAAAATTTCTACCGAATAGAAAAAGCTCTGTTTGAATCTTTAAATTTTTTAATTAATGTATGCAAAGAGACTATAAATTTACAAAGAAAGATTCGTATTAAAAAACAACATTGAAACCTTAATTTTTGTAAAAAGAGATACTGAAAATATGCTTGATTCGGAAACCTACATTGTATATTCAAAATGGGTGTTATTGGGACTTCTTATTGGTAGCCTTACCCATCTCAAGTATAGATTTTGACCATCTAGTTTTTCTTGCTTTAGCTTGGTATCTATGCTGGATTTTTCATAACGAATTTGCATAGCTATTTTACAAGTACATACCAATAAAGAAACGGTATGCAGAAATTACATTACTTTACCTGATATCTATATGTATTCCGAATGATATTGTTTTTAATTAAATATTTATTGAGTTTATTATTTATTATATATTTTTTATTTTACATAATTTAAAATTTTGTTAACTACTTTTTCATTTGTCTTTATTTATATTTGACAACTTCTGTAGTTGTTATTAAATGAAATATTTGTTGTAATTACCAAAAATAAATATTTTGGGGATATTTGGTTCTTAGAAAAGTTAGATTCAATTATAACTTGCTTTTTATTAGTCATGACCACCACTTTTCGTTGTACATTATATTTATAATACATTATTAGAAATTGATAATGTGATCAACATTCAAAAACAATATTCCCAATAAATAATAGCTTTAAAAAAATTATTTGTTGTAACTTTGTTATAACAGCCAACATTTGATAACGATAGCTTTTAAATACACCCACAATATATTTTCCGTTACCAACTGTAGTTTATTTAAATCCAACAAATTAAGACTTTTTGAATGGAACAGAATAGCGACCCCATAATTCTGAAAGGGTATGATGAGTAGATCATTTTTGTAGAACAAACTTATGGTCCAGCACGTCTGAGTATTTTATTACAGTGGGTTAAAGTTTTAATTTTTACTCGAAGGGAGCATTATAGTATATGAAAAAAATGCTGTAAGTTAATGTCTGAGAGAATTCTTATGGGCAGAGTTGTGCAATTGTATGAGGATTATTTTTGTGGAAGATCTTAACCCTCTAACTTGTCTCTTTATGGGTCAATTTGACCCTTTTTTCGAGAAAATCAAAAAATATCTTTTTAAAGAGAACATTTAAGGATTAAATTATTCTACGAAAATGTTTGCCGGAAAATTTCAGTGGGGGTCACCAAAGACACTAATGTTGTAAATAAAGCTCTTTACGCTTAATTAGTAAAATTATACACCAACATATACAAAACAGGTAAAAACGGCGTCAGTTCGGGCGGGCCAAACACTGAGTTCTCGCGTCTAGTCAGCTGTGACTTACAAATCGGGTGTGAAATTTATTAAAATTAATAATAAAAAATAAAAGAAAAAATTCAAGCATAATTGAGCTACTAAGCAGTACATTTTGGGTGTGATTTTTACTAAAATTAATATAAAAAAAGAAAAATTAAAGCTTAAATAAGCATGGCGGATACACATGGCTTAAATACACAAGGAAATGCTTTCAAACGCATTCAAACAATTTACCCCAGATTATCTGCAGAAAAATTAAAAGAAGGTAAAATACGGTTTTAAGAAATAATTTATATCATTTAATGTAAATTACCTTTTCTAGGAATGCTCGTTGGACCCGATATAAGAAAATTATTACAAGATGAAGAATTTTATGGTCATCTGTAGGATATGCAAAAGACAGCATTTGACTTTATGCAGCTGGTTATATCATAATTCCTTGGAAACTCAAAAGCACAAAACTATGCAGAAAATATTGAAAGCATGAAAATATTGAAAGCATGCTAATCGGTTTTAACAAGATGTCACTAAAGCTCCATTTTCTGCACTCTCATCTCAATTTTTTTAAAGGAAACCTTGGAGCGGTTTCAGATGAACACGGTGAAAGGTTTCATCAGGATATAAAGGTATTGGAAGAAAGATTCAAAGGGAAATCCCAAAGTGTAATGCTTGCTGAATACGTATGGGGCTTGTACAGAAACCTTGACCCATCGAAACATTCACGTCAAGCTAAATACAGGAAAGCATATTAAGTTTAATCTTTAATCCATTGTCATACTATTGCTATTTTCCAATTCCCTTTTACTCGAAAATTTGAAGCAAAAAATAAATATGTACATACTATAATAAACCACTATTAAAACAAAATTATAATTTTTTTATAGAAGTTGGCGTGTAATTTTGACAATTAATCGTAAAGAGCTTTATTTACAACAATGGTGTCTTTGGTGACCCCCACTGAAATTTTCCGGCAAATATTTTCGTAGAATATTTTAATCCTTAAATGTCCTTTTTTAAAGGAAAGGGTCAAATTGGCCCATAAAGAGACCAGTTAGAGGGTTAAGATCTTCCACAAAAATAATCCTCATACAATTCCACAACTCTGACCATAAGAATTCTCTCAGACATTAACTGACAGCATTTTTTTCATACAGTATAATGCTCCCTACGACCGAAAAATGAAAACTTTGACCCACTGTAAAAAAATACTCAGACGTGCTGGACCATAAGTTTGTTCTACAAAAATGATCTACTCAACATACCCTTTCAGAATTATAGGGTCGCTATTCTGTTCCAAAAATGCTGTTGGACAGTGTAATTAATATGTAGAGTTTGTTTTTAAATGAAGAATCAATTGAAATTCATATTTTTTAACTATTTGAGTCAGTCATTCAAAAAACAAACTATAAAAATTTGCAGACATTTAGTAGGAGTTGATATTTGATATTTTCTGTTATATTTATTGTTTCTGCTATATATAAAATTTTAAGTTTTCTTTTTCTAAAAATTGAAATTCTTATAATTCCTTTTTGTTTATTTACCAAAACAGTTTGTTTATATACAAAATTATTTCAATAAAAATTACAAGAAACTATTCAAATATAGATACACACAAATATATATGTTACATCTGTGTGTGTTGTGTTTTGTAAAATTACATACAAATAAAAAAAATTCAATATGAAAAATAAACCACAAAAATCGTTTTTTTTTTTCTACATTTTGACAGTTAAAAATTTATGGTTATTTTAAACGGCTTTCGATTGCTTTTACAACTTTTGTCGATTATTAAACAATGATTGGAATTAAAGATAGACAATTTTTTATTGGCCAGTTTTAATTGAGATAGGTGATTACTTTTAAACAACTTCTCTTCATTAGATTACAATTTCAAATTTGTGGTAAGTGAGAGACAGGCTTTTTACTCATGCAGTTGAAAATGTTAAATTGCAATTAAATTCATGTTGTAGGGGTAAAATTGTGGTTAACATAGTCGATTTCCAAATGATTAATATTCTGTGTATACTTATTACGGCTCCAGGAACACACTTAAACTTATTTGTATTATGCTTAGTTACTTTTCATTCAAATCAAATGATTTTTGCAATATATTTTAAAATGTTGTTTTAATAGCTGGCATATCAGTAAAAAAACAAATGATTAATCAGTTAAAATTATTTTTCTTACTAATTCCGTAAAAAATAACTGAATGATTTATTTTAAATTTTTTCCATTTTTTGTATTTTTGCTTGTATTTTTATCTACAAAATGTATATTCACACAGTATATAGACACATTTTGTGTAAGTGAGCCTATGTATGTGTGTGTATGTGTTTGTGAAGTTCTTGTAATTTGAATTGTAATTTTTTATAAAAACAAACAACTTAAATTTAAATAATTCGAATTTCTTAAATATTTTTTTTTCAATAACTGTAACGGAGACAAATAAACCACAAATTTCCGTTTTATGGGTAAATTTTTATTAAATTTCAAATAAATGTTAAAAATAAAGGAAACTGAAAAAAAATCGCTAAATGATAGTAGACTATTTTAAACAAATGTATAAAAAAGTTAAAAATAAATATTTCTTTGAAAAGTAAATGTTTGTTTATTTATTTTTAACTGAACTTTTAACTTTTTTTAAAAGTACATATCGTAAACTACGTAATAATGTGACTGCACGATTTCATACAGATTCTAGAATTTCTAAAAGTTCCTGTCGATACATTCCTTTGGAATATTTTGAAGATGTTTTCAATAGTGTGTAAAATGGATAATTTTGCGGGCCACTCAAGGGTTTAAACCCTATTCTCTTCTATTAACACTTTCACCAACCTCGGGACATCATCGTGTTGAAATATCCATCAAAGTGGAATATTTCACTAAGCATGCGGAATTATTTTACTTTCAACAATGCGTTTGTATGTAAAATGGACCATTTACTCAACAATTTTGTGGACTGATCCAACTCAATTTGATGAAATGTAAGTCCACATCATTACCTTGCCTCCCCATGCTAAACACTCATTTTGCAATTGCTTGCTCCAAGCCTCTTAATATGTAAATATGAAACTGTAAACATACGATCCAAATTTATTAAGTTGAACTTTGATTCGTCACTAACTACAACGGTTTTCTCTTTATGTATGGTTCAATAATTGGTAGTTTTTTGCAAAACTTAGTCTTCAAAAAATCCAAATGATTAGAGTCAAACAAAAATACGGTTTTGTTGCTTACCTTTTTTGGATATGCTTCTCGGTCAGCAAAGATTTTTTTGGCTCGTCTGTAACTTTTCAAAATGTTTTCTATTGCACGGGTTCGTATTGTACATTTTATTTCAGAGATTTTACAAGCTCACTAGAAGGAGCAAAATGATTTTTTTCTTTTCAAATACTTATACTTTTTTAACAAACTACAAACAATAAATCTGTTTATATTATATTTTCTAGCAAACGGATGCTGGCTTTTCTCCCTTATTTGAGATTTAAAAGTTTGGCAATATTAACCTCTACATTTTCTCAGTGAACCAACCAATACCAACAACATTTATAAACTAACTTTTAAAACTCTTGCCAATCTTACACTCTACAACAATTACGAATTTTTACCAAAATTACGGGGTTCAGACAATTGATTCTGGTAGAGGAGACTAACAAATATACGTGTATCGCGGCTTAGAAAAATTACATCGGAATTTTATTTTCGTGTAGCATATCGGTATATGAAACAATGTTTTTATTACATCTGAGGGTATGTTCAGCATTTTTGTGAAAAATCTTGCCACTAATATTTTTGTGGAAAATATTGACAGCACTTAACGGTACTTTTTGGCTCTGTTCTCACAAATCGTATAAAAAACCCCTAAGAAGGAGGAGGGTACAAACATTTTACTAGAAATTTCAAAAACACACACAAGCCCAAAACTTACCACAAACACCAAAAACCAATCAAATTCAAGATATAGGTCGTACCATAATCTGACTCATAATATGTAGGCCATCCCGAAATTAGATAAGTAATCTTCAATTTGAATGGTTTTTTTTTGGGGGGATTTTGGGATTTTGGGATTTTTTTTTTGATTTTATCTTATAAATTAAATTGAGTTAATATTACGTATACGCAATATGCAAAATTGGGTTAGCGTAAAACAGTATTGCGGGGAATTATTCGAAGAATGACATAAATCGGGGAATTATTCGAAGAATGACATAAATCGATTAATCAGAAAAAATTGACAATTAATTGATTAACCGTTTAATAGTTAATAAATGTGTTTTTTCATCAATAAGATCACAAAGAGCTGTTTTGCATTAGATTATAAAGTGTTTATTCAGGGTATCTCAAAGCATCCTGAGACTTTCTAAAGAATCATCTCTTAAAATCTAGGAGATTTTTAAATGGAATCTGATAAAACTTTAAAAATTAAAATATTGTCAGATATATTCAGTGGAAAAAAAATCTAGAGCCTAAACCAGATAAATGCAGAGTAGATAGGGTATTAATGCAGCGCAACATTTTGTCGAACAGTTTTTTGAGAATTTACCAAAAAATTCTAAACATACAAGTGTTGCCTTTAAACAAAATTCAATAAGAAACTTTTAAAAATATAACATAGTAATAACAAGTATATACTATCAGTTGTGGTCACCGAATAAATATTTATTTTTGGATTTATTATATTTTGTAAAAAATTTCCATATTTTATTTTTTAATTTAAAAAAATTATATTTTTTATAAATCCAACAAATACTTAATAATATATATTTTTAGAAAAAAATTTTACAAATGTGCATACATAAGAACTATGATTTAAAATATGCGACCTTCTCCGAGGGACCTAGAGTGTCAAAAAACCGGTTTGGACTTAAGAGTGGATTTTGGTATCTAAAAGGGTGTAGAATAAGATGAAATAAGTAAGATTTCTGATAAAAAATTATTTACCCCATAAAAACGTACAAAACGACAGAAAAACGAAAATCAATAAAATAAAATAAAAAAAAATAACAATAACAAAAATAATAACAATAATAAAGATAAAGATATTCTCACACTAAAAGCGAAAAAAATACGACACCACATAGGTATGACGTCACCAAAGTCGGCACCTAATCATAACTAATCATCATAGCAAAACCACACATTACCAAATAATGGGTAAAGTAATGTATAGCCATAGGGGCCGATGGATTACTTTACACCTTACTTCATTGATGAAGTTTATAGGCGATGAGCCTCAAAGTAATGTATATACCCATTACTTTAGAGGTGATAATGCTTACAAAAAAACACAAAATAATGTATTTTAAATTAGATTTTTAAAAATATTTCAATTATTACTTTACATTTATAAATCATATATTACGTAATCAATAATGAGTAACTTATTACTTTATGCTTGCAAATAATGAAAAAGGTAACGAGCTATCATAACAAGGTAACGCATGAGAATATCGCACCCATTACCAAAGTTTTGCTGGGATACCAAATCGCATCTCCCAACTGAAGGTGTGTTCACAGAGATAATGCGTTATGAAACTTTAAATTCGTTTTTCTCAAAACTTCATTTTCACACACTAAGTCCCTTTTCTCGGAGAAGGTCACATATAGATAAATTGCATTTTTTGCAAAATTTATTTTATTTTCTTTCACATTATATGAGGGAATAAGTATTAGATTTATGTTAAAATAGAATTTGTCTTATATTAAAAGAACATACAGTGAGGGACTTAAGTCTTCATACATCCACATAACTTCATTTATTCGCTAATCAAAGAGTACCAGAAAAAACATTTCTAAACCAAAATATTCATTTCCATATTAATTACTCTTACAAAGCAAAAAATTTTATTTTCTTTAAAAATAACGGTAAATATGAAAAAAAAAATCTAAAATAAAGAGAGACAAAAGTGTTCATACACTACATTCTCTTCTGCTTTATTTATAATTTAAAAAGAGTTGTAGATCAAATACCGTTAGTTTTTTGTAATTCATGTAGTTTACGTGACTGCTGAATTACGTTTTAGCAGTTTATCAGTGAAATAAATTGTTACAAATTAACAAGATAGGCCCGCGTAAAGAAGTTAGTATCGATGTAAAAAATCTTATTATTCAAGAACACAAAAAAGGAAAATCTTACCGTGCTATCAGTAAATTTTTTAACAAACCTTTTGCTACGGTTCAATATATTATAAAAAAGTTCAAAACTATTGGCTCTGTAGAAAACAAGCCAAGATCAGGGCGCCCAAAGAAACTCTCCAGGCGAGATGTCAGTCTTATTTTAAGAGAAGTGGACAAAAATCCTAGAATTTAGCGCCCAAATTGGCGGAAATTCTACGGATAAAACAGTTCATCCAAAGACTATTCAAAGGGCACTACGTGGTCAAGGATATGCAAGCCGAGTTCCCCGCAGAAAACCGTTGATATCGGAAAAGAATCGAAGACTTCGGCTCGAATTTGCAAAAACATATTTAAATAAAGACATCAATTTTTGGAAACGAGTTTTATTTACCGATGAAAGCAAGTTTAACTTGTTTGGAAATGATGGACGAGGAAAGGTTTGGCGTAAAAAGAACGCAGCACTGGAACCAAAGAATGTTGTGCCACATGGCACAACATTCTTTGTGAAACATGTGAAACATGGCGGATGCAACGTAATGGCTTGGGGCGCAATGGAAGCATCTGGAGTGGGGCGGCTAGTGTTTAAAGACGGTATTATGGATCAATACTACTATAAACAACTTTTAGAGCATAATTTGAAGCCATTGGTGGATATGTTGGGTCTTGGCCAGAGTTGGATATTCCAACAGGACAACGATCCCAAACGTACCGCGATCATTGTAAGAGATTGGCTGCTATATCATGCACCAAGGCAATTAAAATCCCCACCTCAATCGCCGGACCTGAATCCTATTGAGCACGTTTGGGATGTTTTAAAACGAAAAATTGCTCATGTTGATGTTCCCAACAAACAAAAGCTAAAAGACGCTTTACAAAAGTGCTGGTCCGAGATTACCCCTGATGTGACCGAAAATCTTGTTGCATCAATGTCAAGACGTCTGCAGGCATTGATTGACGCTAAGGTGGACCAACAAAATATTAATTAAAAAAAAAAAATTAACTTAAAAATTATTTTTTTTATTATTATAAGATGTCTTTTGCTATGTATAAACACTTTTGTCCACTCTTCTTATTTGTTTTCTTTCGTTTTTCTCTTTGTTTTAAAAGTAGAATGAAAAATTTTGTTTTCGTATATTAATTAAAATAGAATTGAATTTGTTGATTTAAAAATTGTATTCCTGGAACTCTTTAATTGATGAAAATATGAAATTTAAGGTATGTATGAAGACTTAAGTCCCTAACTGTAGGTCTAGCTTTAAATGAAAGAAAACAAGCCCAAACATAAATAAAACAGGCCTTTTGTTTCGGTCAACAAAATTTTATTTTAATAAAAAATTTATTTTTAAAACTTATTTTAATTTTATTTGGTATATTTTCTATTTTATATTTTTAAATGTTTGCTTTCAATTTTTTTATTTAAAAATATAAAAATAGTTTTCGTTGAAATTTTGTATTTTGTAGTTGATTAAAAATAGTTGTCTTTTTGTCTAGTCCCATAGGTATAATTCATATTCTTGAACTATCATAAAACTTAAATTAATTAAAAAACAAAATTATTGTTAATGTTTATTTAGACGTTTTCTCTCCCTTAATTTATGTTTTTCTTTTTATGCTTATTTATGAAAAGTTTAAGTATTATTCTTAATGTGTTTTTATATTTTTGTTTTAGAACTACAGGGGTTGGTTCGATAATTTTGTATTTTATTTTGTCGTTGTTTATTGGGGTCCTAATATTTTTATAAGAAAAAGTATTGGCAGCAAATTCGGTTGGCTTATTATTGGTTTGATCCAATTTTAAAAAATCGAGTTAAGAATGGTTTACATATAAACATCCTCTTTTTCATATCTAAGCTGTTCAGCATCAAGGTTGCTGCACATCCATATTTTTAACATTAAATAAGCCTTATTATGATGCATACAGTACTGTTTGGCATATGAAGAAAATTTTGCATACAAAAATAAGAAAAAACTTTATTATTTATTTGCTGGTTATGCAGAAAATATACATACAGTCATTTAAGAAAATATACTGCCGTGTTATTTTGCTGCATTGCCACAACAAAAAATGTAGAAAAACATAAAAGCGAGTTCGGCTTGTAGGGATATGCAGCAAAGAAGCAAAAATTAATATACAGCACAAAATAATAATTTTTTTTGTAAACACTTATGGCTTATTTTAAATAAATGAATAAACATTTATAGTTTTGTTCAAAATACGTATTCATTATGTAGATTTTAAGAAAATTTACGCCAACAAAAAGCTGTAGACATATCTGTTGTCGGCATATAAATTTAAATAAAACTCAGTGAAATCAATTTGCAAGACGTTAAAAATAACTAATATTTACCAAATGAAGACCGAACAACTACTATTTTAAACTGATATTATGTAAAATTAAAAAATGGGTGATGTGTCTTTTGCGTCCATGATAATTTAGCCATTCACTGTAATCAAAAATATAATTTTATGTTTTTTCCCTTTAAGCATAGGTTTAACATAAAATATTTAAGAACATAAGTGGAAAAGGAAGAAAAAGTAAAAAAAAAAAACAAGAATAAAATTAAACGCTGTCAACGATTTACACTTACATTGAGTGTATTCAAAAATGAATTTAAAGAAATATAAATACGACTTTTATACATAACAGAAACGCATATTAAAAGATGTACGAATAAGAAATTTCCATTTTATGGAAAATTATTTTCAACAAAGGAAATGTCAAGATTACTATAATAACAAATGTAATTTAAGGGGTTATGTGTATTTAAAAATTCAAATTCGTCACAGGAAAGAGCAAAAATATGCTCTGGAAATTGCACCTGCAGAAGGTTCTTTACTTTATGGTGCCGGAATCAATGATTCTACATGAGTTAAAAAAACCTTTTTTTTATTAAAAAAAAATCAATAGCGTTTTTCTCGTAATTTTTTAATATATTATATAAGAATATATCTTTTAAAAGAGATGATATTTCATTTAAAAACCTGCCTACTTATTTTTCATTTAAATCAAATTGTTTTTTGTTGTTTAGTTTTAAATGTTATTAAAACAACTGACACGTCCCAAAGAATTAAATTATTAATTTATTAAAATAAATGTTAAAACTCTACCTAACAATTCCATAAAAAATAACTGATTTATACATTTATTTGAAATTGTTTCTGCTTTTGTATTTTACCGTATTGTGTCTTTTTTTATTATTGAACAAATTTCACTCATGTTTTCCTTCTTTGTTATATTTTAACACAAGCTCACGAATATCCAGGGAGGTACATACTTTCGAAACAAAGTTGGTTACGCAGAAATCTTACGATTCAAACTGATCATCATCAAGTCAACTAATAATTATTATAATTAATGATAATAACATAAATCACTACAACGAACCATAATTTTTACTGTAATTCTTAATTATAATTGATGCATAAGTAGTACAGTTCCTTATGATGCCAAGAGTATGAAGAGGCTATGGTCTGTTTTGGCTACAACGAGCCGATGGCCTTTACTGCTAGTGCTCGGTTAGGATATTAGGATATAATTTGTAATTATATAATTAATATAAAATAAATAAATCAATAAATAAATAAATAAATAAATAAATAAATAAATGAATAAATAAATAAATAAATAAATAAATAAATAAATAAATAAATAAATAAATAAATAAATAAATAAATAAATAAATAAATAAAGATGTAGAAATTTTTTCAATAAAATCAAAATTTTTATTTTTTTTTTAACTTTTTTAACTATTACAAGTGTTTGTTTCAGATCTTATTTTTAAACAACAATAATCTTGTCCCTCTGAGTAAAAGGAGAAAGAAAGTAAACACATTCTGAGTAGTGTTTATATCTATTGTTGTAAATTATATTTATATTATTTTTGTAATAAAACAGTAACCATTTTATACATGCAAAAATATTGTTTATTAGTTAGTATTTTTGATGCGGTTAAAAAAAAAAAAAACAGCATAGTTTTTTGTGAATTTAAGCTAGACTTAAAGAATAAGTTGTGTTGAGTGTTAATAAAATTCATTTGATCTTTAAAAAGTTAAGTATGTATTTTTCATTTTTCTACTTTCAAACAATATGTAATAAGCGCAATCAATTTTGTTACATATGCGGCTTATTCGTTGACAAAAAACATCGATTGGAATTGATTATAAACAATGCAATGGTTAAAGCTTTTAATCTATACTTTGATCGTTCATACGTAAGAAATTTTTTTGTATAAACCATAATATATTTGTTTTAGGTGCTTCTCGGCACTAAAAAAATGTATGTCTGGAAAATATATAAACAACTTCTTCTATTCTCCGTCCCAATGGACTTCTACATGCCAGAGGTTTGCTACTTGTGCCCAACAAATGCCTTTGGTCATAGCTACAAAATCCGTGATCGTATACAATTTGCTAATGTTTGAGAGTTCTAAGAAAAATTAAAAATAATTAATAATAATTAATCTGAAACTACAGAGTTGGAAATTTTTATATATACTTCCTCTCTCGTACCTTTTTGATATCATTTAAATATTTAAAATCGGTTAAATAATGACTAAATTATAAATGTTTTAATTTGCGGGTCCAAAAGATTATACTTTTACCCATATCGCGTAAATTATATTGTGTATTGGAACTTTTAAAACCAGTTTTGTAACTAAACCTACAACCTGTACTACGTCATTTGCCAAATAATGGAAAAATTTTTTTTGTAGCACCGTGTAATTATCCTGTGGAAAAAGGACCTATCCTATAGGATACATCACATGACCGGTTCATTATGATAGGGACCGGTCACGGTACCGGTTTTTATATGAAAACGACCGGTCACTTTAATATGGGCTTAACCTAGGTGGGGGTCAATTGGCCCCACTGACATGTCACAGGACTGGTCTAAAAGAACATGTCACATAACTAACCCCAAAGAACATATCACAGAACCAACGCAAAAGAACAAATCATGACTTTAAACTGGTCACGTGGAAGGTACTTTAGGAACCGGTCTTCCTTTCACCTATCTCGTGATATATCCTGATTTCCAACAAACCCCTTTTTTCTGCGGGGTAATAAAACAGGAAATGTGACATTATTTATTTATTTTATTTTATTTATTAATCATATGATAACAAATTATATATTAATACCCTAACCGAGCACTAGCAACAAAGGCCTTCGGCTCGTTGTAGCGAAAACAGACCAGAGCCTCTGGTGAGAATTGAACCCACGACCCTCGCACTGATAAGCTGGTACGCTACCAACTAGCCTACCGGGGCGCTCCATAAATGTGAAGTTAAAAAATGAGTGAAATTTAATTAGAAACATAATAAACCACCATGCACAGTTTCGTTTGACGCTCACATAATTTAGGTACTTTAAAATATTAGTGCCTTATTTAAAATTTAAAATATCTACTCCTAATAACAAACTTCATTCTAAACTAAGGCTGTATTATGAAAAATTTAAACCTTTGTTGGAAATTTTTGTCGCTTTAATGGTGCAGGTATTTCTGCTTTTATTCTTACCTGAGTTAAGGGTGTACTTACGCTACAGTAAGACGAAAGACTTAGTAATATTTATAGCCGGCATAAACAAATATTAGGCTGTCCCCAACATTTTATGTTAGCGAACTTCGCAACTGAAGATCACTTAAACAATGCGTAATTTGGAGGTGATTATGAAAAGTTACTTATAGCTGGCTCGCAGCGCTTGAAGTTGGCAAAATTAGTTTTTTTTATGGAACAAATTCTTCTGTTTCGAATTGTATATCAAAATAGTGTTCAAAAGATTTGAAAGTCTCGAGGGTAGTTTGATAAGTTAATGAATTTTTGAATAAAATAGGTTTTTTATTTCCAAAAAAAGCTTTTTGTTTCTCTAAGGTGAATATATTTAGTCCATCCTATTTCCAACTTTTTTCTTTTTACAAAATAGACTTTATCAAGATCTTCAAAATAGGCATATGTTTCAGTAAAGACCTATTTATTCGACCCAAATCTCTTACCAACGAGCAATTTCATCAGATTTGGATACGTGAAATTACCGAAAACCGCTAAAGCCAGGAGTTCGGGGCCGATTTGTGGATTTTTTCAACTCCTTTGGGGTGGTCACACGGTTGCGCTTATGGTCGGTTGCGTGTAAGCAGTCGCGGATAACTTTTTCATGTCCTAATATTAATTCGATGTTCCCGCTTAATTGAGATAACTGCAGCCTAGCCACCTCACGCATTCTCATTCTACGATCATCGAATATGATTCCATAGATTTGATTAACGATTTTGGACATGACGGCCTCCTTTAGGCGAACTGAACGTACAAGTACAACGACAATGGAACTCATTTATTCACTTACTAACCATTGAAGTTGATGATGCAGAGTCCCAAAAATAATTATTAAGTCTTTTCTTGGTTTTGGTGATGGTTTTTTACGCAAAACATAATGATAAATCTCACGAAATTCACTTTTTTCCTTTTTCATCGAAAATTATGATGTTATCTATTACACAAATAAAATTAAAAATCCTGTAAATTATATATGCCGTGTTTCTAATATAATTCATGTGCATGCAAACATAATATTATCGCCTATAAACATTACGTAATTATGCAGTAAGGAACCAGTTGCTTTCTTAAAATTTGTAAATAATTCTTCCATACTATATGCACCAAAAAAGGAAAAAAAAAGCAAAAACATAAAATTTTTTCAACTTAAATAGCTTGAGCTAACTATCAGAATCCTCAAAAGAATTTTTCGTTATTTGTTCGAGGACAAAAAGTTTGAGACACTCTATCAAATATATTATAAAAAAATGTTCACCTTTGTTTGTATGAATGTTTGTGCGCAATTGACCCATGATGTTATCGTCTGACATCGTTTGATATTACACATTTCCCATCCATTTGTTATTTATATTACACACAAAAAAAATATTCTTTTAATTACTGTAATTAAAATTTTGTTGAATAAAAAATCCATAATCAATCAATTTTAACTAAAGAACTTATTGACAACAAAACTTTTACTTATTTTTATCGAATCAATTGGAGAATTAGATGACTATTCAACAAAATATTCTTAATTGTAACAATTTCACATATATTTTTTTTTTGTGTGTATACTACAAAAATACGACCACAAATAGCAGAAAATGTATATAAAGGGTGTCCCAAGAAGAACGCAATTTTTAAATCTGGCAACATTCGAAGTGTCATTGTTTGACATTTGAACAATTGTTATTGTTTGCTAGTAGAAGGTACGAGGTTAGTAAAAATGGAGCGCTACACGAATGAACAACGCATTCTCATTGTGAAATTGTTTTACCAAAATGGTGAAAGTTTTGCGGCTACAGTTCGCAAATTGCGATCAATTTGGGGTCACAATAATGCTCCAAAAGAGTCAACTGTAAAGAGATTAATGGATAAATTTGCCAAAACTGGGTCTGTTAGTGATCTAAAGACAACAACGCGCCATCGACCAGGTCGATCGACCGAAAATGTCGCAGCTGTACGTGATGATGTCGCTCAAACTCCATCCACCTCAATTCGACACCGAGCTCAGTAAATTGGTGTCTCCAAATCCACTTTGCAGCGAATTTTGACGAAAGATTTGCATCTTCATGCATACAAAGTTCAATTGACTCAGGAACTGAAGCCAGCTGACCATGGACAGCGAAGGGAGTTCGTTAATTGGGTATTGGAGAGACAACATGAAAATGCTGATTTTGCCGATAAAATCATCTTCAGTGACGAGGCCCATTTTCATCTTGATGGCTTCGTCAATAGGCAGAATTGTCGCATTTGGGGTGAGGAAAATCCTCGAGTGATTCACGAGAAGCAAATGCATCCTCAACGTGTCACTGTGTGGTGTGGTTTTTGGGCTGGAGGAATCATTGGACCTTTTTTTATGAAAATGAGGCAGGTCAAGCGCAAACAGTCAATGGTGTTCGGTATCGTGAAATAATAACCAGTTTTTTCTTGCCTAGAATTGAAGAAATGAATGTGGAGGGCATGTGGTTCCAACAAGACGGCGCCACATGTCATACAGCTAGAGAAACAATTCAATTGCTGCATCAGTCATTTCCCGGTCGTGTTATTTCGCGTTTTGGAGATCAGAATTGGCCGCCTAGATCGTGCGATTTAACACCATTAGATTTTTTTCTTTGGGGTTTTTTGAAGTCGATGGTTTACGCGAATAAGCCGACGACGACTCAAGCCTTAAAAGAGGAAATTGGACGCTGCATTAATGAAATACCGCAGCATTCATGCAAAACGGTCATTGAAAATTTCATTAAAAGATCGCGTGCATGCCAGCAAAGCCGCGGCGGCCATCTGCACGATATATTGTTCCATACATAACCTCATTCTGTCTACTTTACGATATAATAAAGTTTCACGATTTTTTTTTAAATATCTGTGTTTTATTTAAAATTTAAAAATTGCGTTCTTCTTGGGACACCCTTTATGAACCTACTTCACTAGCGCTAGCACACGGACATGAATAACAGAATATATAAATTTCTTAAGAAGTGAAGACATGAATGTTTTACTTGGCAAACTATTTCTTGGTTAACACGCAATCTACATTTTTGTTTTTTTTTTTTTTGTTTAACATACTGTCACGCCATATGTTGATTCTTCAAAGTTTTCGAATGGAAAATTAAAATAAAAACATGAATTCAATTTGTATATATATAGCGTAATCGAATTTTCTAAATTCCCTATAATTGTAACTTTATAAAATACACAGAAATATTTTTAAGTTTAGGTCAAATGGTATTATGTGAACTGATTTTCGAGTCAAGAGGCATTTAAAAATTTTAAGATCAGAAAATTAATATAATTTTTTTTATTTTTCTTTTATTTAATAATACAGACATCAGAATACCTAGTGTGAATTTTTACTACGGACTAAAAATATAAATTATGTTTGATTTCTGGCTTGCTCAGCAGAACTTTTATCCAAATTCTTTTCGCTTTGTGAAATACACACGAATTCCCCCAAGACGTACAAAAAAAAAATTTAATTTATTTTTAAGTGAATATATTTAAAATCTTAATGTATTGCGGAAAAGTTAATCACTTAAATCTGCAATAATTACCTCCCATTTGTAGAAATCGAAATAATTATGAACATACATGTATGCTCATGGGCTGGTATACAGGTTGCTTGAAAAGTTCCTGCGCTCACCAAGAGATGGCACGGCTAGCTCCAAACTTATTTTTCTCAAGTTGGTATAACTGTCCTGAGAACACATGCAAAGTTGCAAGTCATTCTGTCAATTCTTTCTTTGTTTACAAGCCATTTGAAGTTGACGTGTCATTGATTTTTTTAATATCGAAAAAATTTAATATCGTGCAGTCATTAGATTCTTTGTTTTAAAGGGTTTAAAAGCAAAGGAAATTTATGAATAATTCTAGAAGTGTATAAGGAGTCCTCACCTTTAAAACGCACCGTTGAATTTTGGGCTGGTGAATTTAAACGTGGTCGTACCAGCCTTAAAGCGATCCACGCGATGGACGACCAAAAACTGCAATCACAGCAAAAATCATTGAGCAGGTACATAATATGGTTAGTGAACATCCAAGTTTGACTAAGCGTGAAATTGCTAATGCCATAGGCATCTCAGACAAACGAGTACTCCAATATTTTACATGAAGAATTACGTATGAAAAAACTGTTTGGAAAGTAAGTGCCGCACACATTAACAATTCAACAAAAACTGGATCGAAAACAATTTTCTCAGCGTAATTTGGAGCGTTCTAAGCCGAATAAAACCGACTTCTTGCGTCGTTGTATAACTATGGATGAGACTTGGATCTAGCACCATGATCCTAAATTGAAACAAGAACGTTTTGAGGTGGACTGAAGCTGGTTGTTAGCTCCAAAGCAGGTGAAGTCACAACGATCAGCAAAGAAGGTTCTGGCATCAGTTTTTTGGGATGCAAAAGGAATTTTGTTGATTGATTATCTTCAGAAAGGTAAAACAATCAACTCTGAATATTATTGCAGCCTTTTGGATCAGCTGGAAGAAAAAATTCGTGAAAAAAGAGTTGGTTTAAAGAGGAAAAAAATAATTTTTCATCAAGACAATACACCTGCTCACAAAAGTGTTTTGACGATGGCTAAATTCAAAGAATTAAAGTACGAATTGCTTGAACATCGACCGTATTCACCAGATTTGGCTCCCAGTTACTACTATCTCTTCAAAAATCTCAAACAATTCCTTCGTGGAAAGTATTTTTCGTCGAATGAAGAGGCAATAGCAGCCGTAGACGGTTTATTTTGCAGAGCTTCCGGAAAACCATTATAAGGATGGTATAAAATTATTGGAAGATTATTGGAACAAGTGTATTGAGCTTCTAGGAGATTATATTTAATAAAAAAATATATTTCGTAACAAAAACAGTATTCTTTCATTTCGAGCGCAGGAACTTTTCAACCAACCTGTATGGTGATATACGTCAATGCATGGTTTAATATATGACAATACATAATCTCATATATATAAATATTCGAATCCAAAATTTATGTATGTTCACATATTCAACAATCCATGATTATATAAAAGTCCACACGAGAATATATATGAATTTTTTTGATGGGTTCAATCCGATTTTAATAGAATTTAGAGAAGTTGTAGCGAACAAAAAATTAACGAATAGGTATTTAACATATTTTTAGGGGGTCTTCTTATGTTCAGTGCGTAAAAATGGCGTGAAAAAATAGGAAGGCAACAGTTTCTTTAAAGTTTTTGGATTTCTTAAAGAAAAACTACAGATATTTGGCTCTATACAGGGCATTTAAAATTATTGTGATATGATTAAAAACATAATAAGTGTACTTGAAGTTTTAATTAAAAACAAAGTATTATAATATGCATGTCGTATTTCATGAAAGAAAAAATATTAATAGTGATGTTAAATATAAAAAATATTATTAGCGCCTCGGTAGGCTAGTTGGTAGCGTGCTTACTTATCAGTGCGGGAGTCATGAGTTCAATTCCCACCAGAGGCTCTGGTCTCTTTTCGCTACAACGAGCTGATAGCCTTTGTTGCTGCCCTAAGGATATAATTTCTAATTATATGATTAATATAAATAAAAAAAAATTAAAACCAAAATAAAAAAATATTACTATTTATTTATTTTATACGCTGTGCAGAAATATTTTTTGTAATTGTTGGTGAATTTTCAGTTAAGCAAATCATTTATTTTAACCATAAATTTATTTTTTTTTATAAATATTACAAAATTGTTATTGAATTGACACCAAAAATTATAAATTATTTTTCTATGTATACGATATAACAATTAACAAATCATAGATATTTGATAAGAGATTTTTTCATAATCGCAAACAAAACTGGGAGAATAAATGAAATAATCTCAAGTGAAATAACACCCAACTTTAAAAATGAAATACCCCCAAAAATTAGAAAAGGGAAAATAAACTCGACAAGTTAATGTGTCCATTATTTCGATGCGCTGTCAATTTTATTATAATTTTTCTTAAAAATATCCTTTTTTTGCTGTATAAACAAATACTAATTAAAAACAAGATTTGGGGTTTATTTCAGTTTTTTTGGGCAATTCTTCATTGGCAGTCATTTCATTTAATTGTAGAGAGCTATTTCATTACGAGGTAAAGCACAAATGTTGGGAACAGCTCCATTTTTGGGTTGTTTCCTTTTTTTTTGTTGATGTTCTCTCATTTTTCCTTGGGCATTTTTTCATTTTGTTTTGGGTATTATTTTACTGGGTTTATTTTATTTTGAATTAGGAGGTAATATCACTGCGGCGTTATTTCACTGAGGGGATATATCACAATTGCTAAAAGGCTCTTTGTTATACTAAAATTCATATTTTCCCTACAAAACAACAAAAAAATAATTGTATTTGTTTTTTTTTTGGCGCAGCAATTCAAAACTACAAGTCTTTAAAAGGAAATATTACGTTTAAAATTTTCACAGAAAAAAATACTCATACTTTAGAAATACATATTTTTTTGTACAATTAAAAATTTTATATGTATGAAAATGTATTTTTAGTCCGGTTTAAGATCATAGACAATTTTTTTATCTAATGAAAATTTTTTCTTCTTTTTATTTAGAAGTCTTTGACAATACAGAGAAAAAGTTATTAGACACAAGCTGAATGTGTTTTCACACTCTTTGCACCGGCTTCCCACAAGCCACTCATATGAGGAGCCCCAGGGGGGATAAAATGCCATTCAACTGGCTGAAAACTGTTGCGCAATTTGCGCTTTAAATTGGGTAAGAACTGTTTTCGTTCGACCTCGAGTAAATTTGCTGCACCAACAAAAGCTGTTCCAATATCCGAACACAAAAGTGACGGCCAGCCACGACGTGAGAAAAAACGAGCAAATGCAGCAAGAAACGTTTCCGTCGATAAATCAACCTTTACCAATGTTCGATTTTATGTCGAAAGGACCAGCGAAATCCAAACCAGTAGGGTTAAACGGTCTCGATAGAGACGATCGTTTAGAGAGTAAAGCAGCCATCATTTGCTGACCGGCTTTCTTTCTATAATTGGTGCATTCTTTACAGTTAGGAATTACCGTACGAATCAGATTCTTCAATTTCGGAACCCAAAACGCACTTCTCACTAGGCGGAGCATTAAGGAATGTCCTCCATGAGCTTACTCTTGTGAACGGTACGTACGTGCTATTGTGCTGATTCTTATTCTTCTAATCCTTTTTTTTAATATCAAAATTTCGAGGAAAAATATTTCAAGGAAACATTAAAATGTTAAAAAATAATAAATTTAAAAAAGTCGCTAACAATGTTTGTAAAATAGTACCACACTCTCATTTTTTCATGAAATTTTATTTGGTGAAGAAAAAAACTCATATGATAAAATTTTGAGGCATTATTTTCGCAAAAGTTAAATCAAGAAGCGAATTCTCTGCGAAGTAGTGAACATTTTTATCACTTCCTATTTCCAGCGGTATAGTCAGGACGTCAAGGGGTTGAATTTTCACCTTTTTTGTTTATACCCGTAGGATTTTAAAAATATTTTTGCCTTGAATGATGTCTACACCGAAGGAGGAACTTAAACACCAAATTTCAATTTCCCAACTTTAGCAGTTTTAGGGCGGGAGGCTTTTCGCCTTTTGGACCCTCATTTTTACCACATTCCTTGGTGGAAATTTTAAAATGTACCTTATCAATGACTCAGACTATTCTCCAGGGAACACATATTCAAAATTTCAGATTTATAGCTAAAGGGATTTGGGTTGGCCGTCTGAGCGAATTTCTACGCCCGAGTAGAAAGCTAGAATATGTAGCCCATTATAATAAATATATCGTTAGATAAAGCCAAATATAATCATATATATACGCTGCTTACTCGCGTATTTTCACTGTTGATTTAAAAATCAAATATTTTGGATGATGTTACAACACTGCGGATGATTCTCTATATTTCCTCTTGAAAATTAAATACAAGTTTTATGATTATAAAATTGAATACCTTTTTTACCTGATAGAATTCCAAATAATATTTCCTCAGTGTATGTTTACACTTTTTAAGCATTCACAATATTATAGTTTGTTTATTACCATTTTAATGCGAACAATATTTTAAAGCTTGTTTTAAAAAATAATTTTTTTTTCTAACTTCTTTGCTTTTAGTAACGTTAACAACTTTCATAAAATATTTTCTTTTATAGTTGTGCCTTTATAATCTTAAATACCAAACTATTTTTCTTTATTTATTTATTTTTCTTGCTAGAAAAAAAGAAAACAATTTTCTGACCCTTTTCTATAGTTGCTACAAAAACACTTATATCTAAACACTAACATACAATAAAGAAATATTGCTATTTTGGATTCCAGTATTGTGTTAAAATAAAAACAAAGAATAAAAACCTAAATGTATACGTAGAGAACACTAGAGAAAAAAATGCAAAGATATAACAAAAAATATTCGTGATATCTTTTCATTATGTACAAATGATATGTTAGCTATTTCCTGTTATTTTTTTTTTTTTTTTTTGAAAATGGTATGAATTGTAAAAGTCTGGTGATAAAACTACACATATACAGACAAACTTGCATCTGTTTGACAGTCTTTCCAGACTTGGGATTTGGTCGCCCAAATTTGGGGATCTCTTGTTGACATTTTTGATATTATTTAGAGATATTTAAAAATTCTGATAAAATTTGTATAATTATTATTTTATACTAATAAATTCTCAGAACCTCAAATTTTTTAGAGGCAGAATTTGAATAAAAAAATTATAATATCACTTGCAGGTTAAAGTACTTAAATATAGAATCTAGTTACCTAAGCACAATATGTTGAAAAAATTTGTGAAAATTGTAGGTTGAAAAATTGTAAAAATTTTAGAAATTCCAGAGTATCAAATAACTCAAATTTTACAAGTTTCTTTGATATCATTTAAAACGAATTATTTCTCTACAAGTCTATGATTTCAAGGATTTTTATATTAAATGTCATAATTTAAAGCTTTCGCAAAAATACTATTGCAATCAGAATATTTTGTAGTTTACTGTTTTGTAGTTTAATAAAAATCTTTTCAGTTCTGTTTAAAATAAGGAAACATACATTTATTTTTAAAAGAAATATTAATTTTAACTTTTCCATACATTTATTTAAAACGACTTACTGTCATTTACCAATTTTTTAACTTTTTTTTAATTTGTTTGAAATTTAATAAAAAATTTACCTAAAAAACAGAAATTTGAAGTTTTTTTGTTTCCGTTATAGTTATTACAAATTTAGTTTTATTGGATGTCTGTTAAAAAAATAAAAATATTCCAAAAATTTCAATTTGTTTTTAATTAAAATAAACACACATACATGGCCATTCACACAAAATGTGTCTATAAATTGTGTGAGTACATTTTTCAGATAAATAACTAACAAAAATCCAAAACAAAAACAATTTCAAATAAGTTAATAATCTGTTATTTTTTTACAGAATTGGTAGGTAAAATTTTAACATTTATTTTGACTGATAAATCACTGATATTACTAATCACTGTTGTTTCAGTTGTTTAAACAACATTTAAAAATAAATAACAAAACCCATTTGGTTAAAATGAAAATAAGTATACCGGTTTTTTTTAATGAAACATCATTTCTTTTAAATGATATTTTCTGTTATTTTAACTTATTTAAAATAATTAAATCATACAATAATTTTGTAAAAAAAACAATAAATTATTTTTTTTTTCTACTAAGCTTAAAACTTTTTTTTATAAGCGGGAATTGCTTATGGATATTTTTAATTTTGGGAACAACGAAAATATTTGTCTGGCAAGCCTTCACTGACATCCTTTTATTCACTCGTACAGTATCTGTCGCAAAGTTATGAACTCCGTTTTGCATTTTTGTTTTTAGATATTTCAATTCTTAGCTATATAAGTATATGTTAAGTATTAAAAACTTACTGTGAAAAATGCTCCTTTATATAATGCGAATTAGTCAATATTTTATAACAAACAACTTTTACTGGACAATGCGGAGATTTTCCTTATACAACATGTATATCTTGTATTTGCCACCTAAAATATACAAATAAAACAAATCATATAATAAGAATTTTACTTATTTAAAAAAAACAACTTTATAAAAGATACAATGTAAGATATATTTTAATTTATTTTGAAAAGTTTATTAAATAAACCTTTGTATCTTATAAAGGCCATGCAATTAATTAGATTATACCAATAGTCAATAATAATTTACTAAGAATTTAATTAACATATTTGTATAAATTTTCTTTGCTCCATTAAGGTGCTTATCAGCTCACTATCATAATCTATTCCATTTAAATGTTATTTAAAATTTAAAGATAGTTGTTAAAAATGTAAATATAAATCTATAAATTTACTCTTTTATATATATCATATTTTCGTGTTAACATACTGTTCACATCTTGTGGTTGTAATATTTATATATATACATATATATATATATATATATATATGTTTTTCATATTACTACATAGTTCAGACTTTGTAGTGACAATCTTAATGATAATTCATATCTTACTATGCTATCAGCATTTATATAATAATATCCACTTCTTATTGTTAGTGTTTTTAACTTTTTTTTGTTACTCCTAATGGCAAATGTATATTACATACTTATCTTATATTGTTGTTTCTATTGTTTTGTAAAAGTGTTTGGGAGGAAAGGAAACGACATGTGTTATGTGTTTGTAATAAATTCTGTAAAAATGTTAAAAATAAATATTTTATTAAATTTTCTTTAATTTGTTTTATTTTGTTTTAGAGACGTTATTCTGTTATTTGTTAAGGCTAAAATTTGGTAAATAATAATCAAATCAATAACTACCGAATTTAGAAAATCCCACTATATGTTTGCAAACTATTCACATATTCTATTTATTTAAATATATTTTGGTCTCTATTTTAAAGACCTACTGTGTTTTAAACCATCTAAGCGTATACGTAATTATGATTATTATATGAATTAATATTACGTATACGCATAAGGCTAAATCGTTATACTGTAAAACAGTAATGGTGTATGTATTGTGCAATGTCATTGTTATCAGAATTTGCAAGTGTCACACCAAATTGTTTAAAAAATGTTCACTGAAATCTGTCCAAAACTATTTGCAATTTTAGTGCGCCTCGGCTGGAAATTCTTAAAATTTTTAAATTTGCATTCACATTTAGTAAAAAAGTTGATTTGATAACTGTAGATAAGTTTGCATTATTTTAAACCGTAATTGTAATGTCCAATTTATTTTTTATAAACACGGATCAACTGTTAACGAAACGCTAAAAAAGTATTTATTACTTTAGATCATAAAAATGTATATTCTATTCTACACAGACAGGAAATTATTTGGTTGGAATTTTATCGGAACAACCAAAATTTTATCTTTATTCAATAATATTAATTGTGAGTACTTAAAATACATTATCATAATTAAAGAATATTATAATGCAAAGAAAATTTATAAAATTAACCAAAATACTTAAAGCTAGAAAATGTCTTTTTGAAACGTTGGCTTTTGGAAAAATAACATATTTATAATAAATAAAGTTTTTATGTATTGCTGATCTGTTGTTGTGGTAAATGAATATTATTTATAAGATTATAGATAATATAATCATATTTTTATTTATAATTATTTTTTTTATTCCAAAGAACACTTGAAATTTACGGCGAGGCCGGATCAATAAGTCCGTAACTTTTTGAATGAAACACAGTTTTTTTTTGCAAAAAAAATAATTTATTTTTCAACATAATCTCTTTTTAGCTCAATACACTTAGTCCAACGTTTCTACAATTTTTGTATGCGTTCACAAAAATCAATAATTTCATCGTTGGAGCTAAATCTCTTTCCACCGAGCCGTTTCTTTAAGTTTGGAAATAGGAAATAGTTACTGGAAGCTAAGTTCGGAGAATATGGCGGATGAGGTACCAATTTTTAGCCCAATTCATGGAATTTTGCCATTAAGACTACACACGTGTGCACCCGTGCATTATCTTGATAGAAAAGAATTTTTTTCTTGGCCATATGGAGTTGTTTTTTTAAATCCTCGCTAAATCGGTCCATTAAGTTGGCATAATATTCGCCGTTAATTGTTTTTGCCTTTTGAAGTTAATCCCTCGCTTCCCAAAAAACTATTGCCATCACCTTATTGGCTGACAAACTTACCTTGGCCTTCTTAGGGGCCGGCTCACCCGGAAAAACCCATTGTTTAGACTGCTTCTTGGTCTCCGGGGTGTTATAATGGATGCATATTTTATCCACAGTTACAAAACGCTGAAAAACTCATTCGAATTGCGGTTAAACAACTCCAAGCAATCCTTTGAAGTTGTCATACGATTACGTTTATGGTCAATTGAGAGCAAACGCGGCATCCATCTTGCAGGCAGCTTTCTTAAATCCAACTGATCATTTAAAGTTGAAACCACACTGCCATATGAAATGCCTGTGGTATCAACAATCTCACGCACTTTTACTCTTCGATTTTCTGGTGTATTGACCTCAATTTGCCGTCCAGAACATTCAGCGTCATTTGTACTTGTGCGACCACAACGAAAGTCAGTAAACAACTTTTTTACCATTGAAATTGATGGTGCAGAGACCCAATAGTATTTTTCAAGCTTTTCCTTGGTTTAATTGACGGTTTTTTTTTCGCAAAAAAATAATGTATAAAAAGCACTCAATTTTTTAATTTAATTTTTAAAAAAATCCACGAGGTTGTATGTTTTTAACTGCTGGTAAACGACAGTAGTCTATTGACTTGATGGGAGCAGTGTTGCATTTCATATAACTACGAGGAGAGTTCGCCCTCGTAAGGTTTTTTATTGAATACTTTAAAAATAAATAAAAGAAACTGTAAAAAAAGGATAAATATAAATTTTTATATTTCGTTGATGTTAGTCTAATTGTGTGCTGTTTTCGGGTTTGTTAATTTGTTTCCAAACACTCAATATAAAATAGACAATCATCAAAGAAATGACCCAACAAAGGGCATGGATATTGAAAAGTTATGTGGCGGCAACCGAAAATACTAAGTATTCGATCCTGCTGGCTCTGTGGATTTTTCTTAATTTTTATTCACTATAATTTACTAATAAAAATTTTCGTGTTTAAAACAAGTCTTATTATTAAGATTCATATTTATATTTTTCAAAAATTGTTAAAGCATTTTGGAATAAAAAATAGGGTATTGGGAATTAAAAATAGGGTAAAGGAACTTGAGAAATAAAATTCGGTCAGTAACTGTGTATAGTAGGGGCAATCATTTATTTAGTGAATGTATAAGAAAATTAGTACAATCAATAAAATTTATTAAAAAATTGCCGATATTTAAAAGTAGTAACTACAAATATGGTTATCCTTATAAAATATGCCATTAAATTAGCGTTTCAATGGAAGCAACCGAATTGTGGATTGTATTGATTATTAACGCCACTAAATATTGGTATGGTTAAAGAATTTAAAATTATTTTCCAAACGCATTAATTAAATTCAAAATTAGCCATAAACATTTACAAGAGTTTATGGTGTAGTGGTTTCAGAGATAGCCTTGTACTTCGAATATCCATGTTCAAATAACGGAAAAGGCAAACAGTTAAAATTTTTTTTAATTATAATTAAATATTAAATTATTTAAATAGCAAATAAAGAATTGTTGTGCTTTCGCTGCTCACAAATACTAAACGAATTTTATTTTTAAAGTTTATTGTAAATACCAATAATTGAATATTAGAATTGATTTTAAGTTACTTTTCGCTCTTTTTAATTCCCAATATAACATTATTACTTTATTAATGGATTCCAAATAAAATAACATCTTTACAAATAAATGTTAATGTTTTTTATCGGATTCCAACCAATCTTTTCTCTGGGTGGATACTTTATTATTCAACTATATTTCATTGCGTAGTTTTTACTATTATAATATGTATTGGTATGTATTGGTGGTTTTCCAATGATGAAATAATATGTACTACCAGAATACAGCAGTTTTCCAAATATAGAGGAAAAAAAGTTTGGAACCTACAAAAATATTTTTATAAATTCAAATTAGATTCCTAACAATTTCTCTGTTCTTCTGCAAAAATAAAAAGAAATCTTGAAAAGCAAATAAAAGGTTACAAACACCTAGGTTGGGTGGCCATGGAAACTTACTATTGAGGAAAGGGTAAAGAACATTACAAATGCGCTATATGCATGTAGGAATATGTATTTTATGGGTTTTATTTTATGGGGTACTCGTTTGGTGGACTGTCTACTGCAAGCATCTGGAGAGCACTCAGAGACTTGCTAAAGTATGTACAACATACGTCAACTACCGCATTAGATGTAATCCTGAATACACAACTAATAAATCTGGTGGCGGATAGGGCCGCGGTGAAGTCTGCTATATGCTTGGAAACTACGTGGCAGTTTGTGTATACGTCTTATGTTCATGAAAAGATCATTGAGAATGTAAATTGTAGCAGTGAGTACATTATTCCTAGGTTAGGCTTCAATGACTACAGAAACTTAAATTTTTTCACGGATGGTTCTAAGATGGGCGAGGGAGTTATTGCTGTGGTCTTCTGTCAAGAGCTGGTTATAGAGGAGTCATATAAACTCCCCGATTATTGCAGCATTTTTCAAGAGGAAGTTCTGGCGGCCAAAATTGCTGCTGACCTGACCTTGCTTTTGTCCCCAAGACAATTGGTTCCTACGTTAATTTTTATATAAATAGCCAAGCGGCTATAAGGAGGATCTCCACCGATTTGACATATTCATCGATTGTCCAAGGGTACAAGGACTCTTTAGGTAGACCTTGTGCCAGCAGAAGAGTGCACATTTATTAGATTCGGGGGGTACAGTTGGCAATGGACATTTGTGTGCCGCTTTAGTTCTTGTAACGTGACGTAGACTGCGCTATAATCGACAGATCTGTGGCAGTTTGGTGCAATACGGGAATGTGCAAGGTATTATGGATTTTGTGAAAGTCTTACGATCTGTTATCCTTAATCAGAAGCGATTTTACAATTCTGGTGGGGGTACTGACGGATCAACTGCGGTTCTAGCCAAGAGAGTGGGAAAGCTGGCGAGTGATAATTGTAGGTTTTGTGGAGTATCAGGGTATAGAGAGTCCCCCGATTTTTGTTTGGACTAATCAATAACTGCAAATAAAATTTCTTTCATTTTATTAATAGTCTAATGTTTAAATAAAGAAAAATCAAATACAAAAATAATTTTCAACGCTCTTTACTCAACGAATTTATTATAAAAATACTGCATTTGATTAAAAATCGAGTATTTTTAATTTTAAAAACTACGTTTTTCTTACCCTAAAAAACATGTTTTATTTTAAAATATGTCTAATAGTTGTTATTTAATCTCACTACAAAGCTTAATATATAAAATGTTAACTCATATTGTTGCATGTAGCTTTTGTAAATAGTTTATAGTTTTTTTTTTTGCCAAACAAAAAAAATATTTATAAATATTCTGTTCATTTGGATTTAAAGAATATCCCAGCAAAATTTGTGTAGTGTGTAATTATTATGCTGGACACAGACGATCTAACATTATTGGAAACATGATCATGTTCCACCTAATGTTCCATCGTCTATAGCAATGTTTCCTGTTGAAATTCATGTTTTGTTTTTGGTTCCTCAAATATAAAAGTTTTTTTTAATTTTATTTTTCCAAACACAATGTTCCATCGACTGTATCGATGTTTACTGTTTTTATATCTAACTTTGTTGAGAGCAGTCGTTGTGTGCGGTGCTTTTGCAATTTGCGGAGGGAATAAAATAAAAGAGAGACGAAAATGGTAACAACATATAATAATAAAAATTGGATAAATGCATATAAAAATTTATGAAAATTATGGGACATAAAATGTGATATCATTAAAAAAAGTAAAAACATCAGCATATGAAAAATTAACAAAAGAATATAGAAAAATTTTTAAAAACAAATTTTTAAAATTCGCTTTTCGCGTATATTTGTTCAGTATTCGAACACACAGAATTGATGTTTCTTTTATGGTAACGTTTTTGGTTCCATCGTCTGTATTAAAAAAAAAAAACAGCATTAATTTTAAGTAAATAATAAGCAGTAGTATTAGGGTCCGATGCATATAAATCAGTGTCAAAACTAGTTTTGCCACTTTTTTGGATAATTTTTCAATAAAGGGACTGATTTCTCTATCGTTGAATAATTTTTTAATAATGACAATTTTAACAAGTTTAACAGATATTTTTGCAAATTACTATTTTAATTGTTTTTAATTTTCACAATAGTGATTGCTTATAAATAGAGGAATTAGTCCCAGAGCTTTTTAGTAAATAAAAAATATGTCAATATTTAGAAAAAATTTTCAATTATTAAAACAGTTGCTAGAGACAAATTTACCGTCTCTGGTGAGTGGTTTGTCAATCCTAAGCCCAGTTCAGAAGAAACAACAACACGGTTTATGATATGACATTAGCCAATCATTAGCGATGCTTTTAACTCTGTACATACTAATGGTTTCATAGTATTTGCTTAAATCAATATATTCGAAGTTTTACGTCAAAACTTGGTTGGGTGGCTTAATGATTGGCTCGATAAATGTCAGATTAAGCACGTGAAAGTATTTCATAATTTACTATTTTCTTATTTAATATTACATTTACACTTACTAGCTGATATCTAACTAGTTAAAGACAAATTAAATATTATTAAGGAGTATTTTTTTGTGCGATGTACAAATTCCTCTTACGATCACAATAAATAATTATGTACTTAACAATTTTAATTTTAACCACTAAATTTTCTCACTCGTATTAATACTTTTTTTATTATACTACAGTCTTTGTATATTTTCCTTCCAATGTAAAACTAAATAAAATAAATTCTTATACTTCATGCATATTTATCAATATTTATATTAAAGTTGAAGAATAAAATTGACAGAACTCATTATTAATAAATATTGATACTACTGTAGGCATTGTTATTATATTTTAACAATAAATAAATTGAATGGAGTGTCTTTTGTGGTATTTTAAACTCATTAATTGCGAAGATATTTATCACAAACAAAAATTATTCTTCACTTGCGCGATAAGATCATTCGAAAGTGCATAGAAATAGTGACACTTTTGGTTGTTGTGATATTGATTTTCAAAATGCTGAATCAAATTAACAATTTTCATGGTATTTATTACAGTTTTATAGCCTTTAACCCATCTATAATGGAAATTATATAGAATTTCATATAGTAAAACTTTCATAATTTTACGATTGATAAGGCAAGAATGATATTAGAGCAGGAAACTTGGCCCGAAGACCAAATAAATGGTTCAAAGACCCAACAAATGTTTTCCTTGTGAATTGGTTGAAGTTATAGAACAAACATTTTTTTTGCAGCATTGAGATCCAACGTTTGAGAGTACTGAGAAAATTATCTGCAAGCTATTAATTAATTTTTTTATAAAAGCATTGCTGTCAGATAGAAACTCCTCCATTGAAACTTTTGGTAAATTAATGCAATATTTCTTAGAATTATTAAAAATATTTTTTTGTTTTTTACTTATTTACTATTTACTAATATTGTTTTATTTTGCAATCCAAAAAATCAACATTTTTTCAGAGAAGAAAGCCGAAATTTGTTAAGCTGACGCCGTATGAGTAATTTTTGTTATAAATGCAATTATTACGTATACGTATTGGTGTACTTTATTCCGAATTAAATATATACCCAGGGACCGGAAATATGAATTATTTTTCAATTTTTGAAGAAATAAATCATACATAAATGAACATCGTAAAAAACTTCTAATTACACCATCATGATTTTTAGGCGAAATGCATCTAACATATTGCATGATTTTTAAATTTTTGATTTTTATTTTAACACTCAAAAATAAGAGTTATTTTTGATTTTTATATTTTTAAATGAAAAATAAAAGTTATTTTTGATTTTTATATTTTTAAATAAAAAATAAAAGTTATTTTTGATTTTTATATTTTTAAATGAAAAATAAAAGTTATTTTTGATTTTTATATTTTTATATCAATAATAAAAATCAATTCAAAACTCTTATTTATTTTTTGATGCCGTATGTATTATAATATGCTGCTTCATCCAAATTTCTATATGAATATAATATATTATGTGACTTATCCATTATCAGCTATAAAAACATGAATGCATAGAAATAGCTTATAAGTTTTGGCTGCCATTCAAGTCAGTGTTAAGAGGTTGTTTTCAGCTGTTCAATTTTACCATCATAATTCATTTTATATGTTCCTCAGATAAATTATATATAATAATAAATTATATAACATAATAATTAATTATAAATATAAAAATCAAAAACAACTTTTATTTTTCATATAAAAATATAAAAATCAAAAAAAAATCTTATTTTTTTTTTTTTGATTTTTTTGATAAAAGTCATAACAGTTACGGTCCCCGTATATACCAGTGCATAATCAATATGGGGGGTATCAGTATTTTTTGAACTACAAATAATGATAACACCTTACCTTCTAAATTATTTTTAAAATAATATTAATAAATAGTAAATATCGTAAGTAAAAAGAAATAAAAAAATTATTGGAAAAACCTTCCATTTAAATATAATCAAAAAATCGCTTGACTCAATAGAAATCTAAATATATTTTAAAACGAGCTAACTTTCCAAAACAGAGTTTTGCCACTGACCAAATATTAAGATTATGTGTCCCAGGATTTGCATGTATCATTTTGGCGTACTTACTGTAATAATAGGCATCAGTAATAATTAGTCTTACATTTTTAGTTTTTGCCAACAACCTATGATTTTCAAAATTGAAATTTGGCAGGATTGCCAAACCAATGTTTAATGTTTAGATTTCTGGGAAAGAATTGGAAAGTAGGCAGGTATACCATTAAGATTTATTTGTAAGAATTTTATTTTATCTGGAATGACCTATAATCCATTATTATAACAAAAATATGTATGACATTGGGAATTAAAAAAGGGAAAATGGACTAAAAGGAATATTATTATCCAATTATTGGTATTTTAAATCACCTTTACGAACAAAATTCGTTTAGAAATTGTGCACAGTAGAAGCAACCGAATTGTGGATTGTATTGATAATATACGCCACTAATGATTGGTATTGATAACAAATTATATACTAACATTTCTTTTCCAAACAAATTGTTTAAACTTAAAATAAGCCATAAAAATTCATAAGTCTTTGTGGGGTAGTAGGTAGAGAAGTAGCTCAGTAGTCAAAATTTTCGATTTCAAATCCCGGAAAAGGCAAATATTATCAAATATATCAAAGAAAATTAAAATTAGTTGTGGCAAATATATCAAAGAAAATTAAAATTAGTTGTGGCAAGACCAAGCAAGAGTGTGAACTATAAATCCGATTGCCCAGGTTTGATACCGGAAAAAATTAAAAATAATTTTTTTTTTTAAATAAAATTTTGTGGAACGTAATAATATTTTTGTGGAATATAAATATTAAATTGTACAACTGAATATTGGCTTTCACAACCAAACATATAATTTAATATGATGATAGTTGTGGTAACCGACAGAATTCGATTGGCAACAAATTCGGTGGTTGTTTTCTGGGTGCATTTATTTAGTGAATATACTAGAAATTTGGTACAATCTATTAAATTTATTAAAAAATTATCGATATTCCAAAGTGATAGCTACAAATACGGTTATTCCGATCAAACGTATCTTTTAATTTGGGTTTCAGTATAAGTAACCGAATTGATTGGTATTGATAAACAAATTTTATACTATATTTTTTTTAATTAAAATATACAAATGTTTAAATGCCAAATATATCAAAGAGAATTTAAATTAGTTATGATGCAGTAAGCAAGAGTGTTCGGTACCGGAAAATTAATATAAATTTTTGTGGAACATAATAATATTTATGTGGAATACAAATCTTAAATTGTACAACTGAATATTGTCTTTTAAAACTAAAAATATAATTTAATATGAAGACAGTTGTCATAACCGCCAGAATTCGATTGGCAACAAATTCAGTGGGTGTAATCACGTTTAATAAAGCAAAACTATTGTATTGGGAATTAAAAATAGGGTAAAGGAACTTGAGAAATAAAATTCGGTCAGTAACTGTGTATAGAGGGGCAATCATTTATTTAGTGAATGTACAAGAAAATTAGTACAATCTATAAAATTTATTAAAAAATTGCCGATATTTAAAAGTGGTAACTACAAATATGGTTATCCTTATAAAATATGCCATTAAAGTAGCGTTTCAATGGAAGCAACCGAATCGCGGATTGTATTGATTATTAACGCCACTAAATATTGGTAGTGGTTAAAGAATTTTAAATTATTTTCCTAACACATTAATTAAACTCAAAATTAGCCATCAACATTTATAAGAGTTTATGGTGTAGTGGGTTGAGAGATAGCCTAGTACTCCGAATATCCATGTTCAAATCCCGGAAAAGGCAGACAGTAAATTTTTTTTTAACTATAATTAAATATTAAATTATTTGCTATTTAAATAATTTAATATTTAATTATAATTAAAAAAAAATTTACTGTCTGCCTCTTCCGGGATTTGAACATGGATATTCGGAGTACTAGGCTATCTCTCAACCCACTACACCACAGCCAGTTTGTGAACTATGAATCCAATTTTCTAATATATTCACTTAATAAATGGTTGCTTTCGCTGCTCACAAATACTGAACGAATTTTATTTTTAAAGTTTATTGTGCAATTGCAATTGCAATTTTTAAATCTGTCAACATTCGAAGTGTCATTGTTTGACATTTGAACAATTGTTATTGTTTGCTAGTAGAAGGTACGAGGTTACTAAAAATGGAGCGCTACACGAATGTGAAATTGTTTCACCAAAATGGTGAAAGTTTTGCGGCTACAGTTTGCAAATTGCGATCAATTTGGGGTCACAATAATGCTCCAAAAGAGTCAACTGTAAAGAGATTAATGTATAAATTTGCCGAAACTGGGTCTGTTAGTGATGTAAAGACAACAACGCGCCATCGACCAGGTCGATCGACCGAAAATGTCGCAGCTGTACGTGATGATGTCGCTCAAACTCCATCCACCTCAATTCGACACCGAGCTCAGCAAATTGGTGTCTCCAATTCCACTTTGCACTTTTTGACGAAAGACTTGCATCTTCATGCATACAAAGTTCAATTGACTCAGGAACTGAAGCCAGCTGACCATGGACAGCGAAGGGAGTTCGTTAATTGGGTATTGGAGAGACAACATGAAAATGCTGATTTTGCCGATAAAATCATCTTCAGTGACGAGGCCCATTTTCATCTTGATGGCTTCGTCAATAGGCAGAATTGTCGCATTTGGGGTGAGGAAAATCCTCGAGTGATTCACGAGAAGCAAATGCATCCTCAACGTGTCACTGTGTGGTGTGGTTTTTGGGCTGGAGGAATCATTGGACCTTTTTTTTATGAAAATGAGGCAGGTCAAGCGCAAACAGTCAATGGTGTTCGGTATCGTGAAATGATAACCAGTTTTTTCTTGCCTAGAATTGAAGAAATGAATGTGGAGGGCATGTGGTTCCAATAAGACGGCGCCACATGTCATACAGCCAGAGAAACAATTCAATTGCTGCATCAGTCATTTCCCGGTCATGTTATTTCGCGTTTTGGAGATCAGAATTGGCCGCCTAGATCGTGCGATTTAACACCATTAGATTTTTTTCTTTGGGGTTTTTTGAAGTCAATGGTTTACGCGAATAAGCCGACGACGACTCAAGCCTTAAAAGAGGAAATTGGACGCTGCATTAATGAAATACCGCAGCATTCATGCAAAACGGTCATTGAAAATTTCATTAAAAGATCACGTGCATGCCAGCAAAGCCGCGGCGGCCATCTGCACGATATATTGTTCCATACATAACCTCATTCTGTCTACTTTGCGATATAATAAAGTTTCACGATTTTTTTTTAAATATCTGTGTTTTATTTAAATTTAAAAATTGCGTTCTTCTTGGGACACCCTTTAAATACCAATAATTGAATATACGAATTGATTTTAAGTTACTTTTCGCTCTTTTTAATTCCCAATATAACATTATTGCTTTATTAATGGATTCCAAATAAAATAACATCTTTACAAATAAATGTTAATGTTTTTTTATCGAATTCCAACCAATCTTTTCTCTGGGTGTATACTTTATCGTTTAACTATATTTTATTGTGTAGTTTTTACTATTATAATATGTATTGGTATGTATTGGTGATATATACACAGAGAAAACAGCTATATTGTGATAACCGAATTTCTTGCCAACTGAATTGTTTGGTTGCAGCAACCAAATAATTCGATTGTTACAAGCAAATGCATTCCTGAACCAATTAAAATATATTGTGTCAACCGAAATTCTTTTGCAGTAACTGAATTTCGTTAGGTACTATACAATATGTTTGTGGCTCCTACCAAAACATTCGGTGAGCAAGAAATTTAGTTGTCACAATGAATCTTTTCCTCTGTGTATTTATATTCGTTCGGCTTTTTATGTCTTTTTTATGATTTTTAACGTTACCCTAAAAGGTTTAACTACCCCGGTTATGGGGTATCGAAGAGTTCATGTTGCACATATATCATGCTATAAATACAACGGTTTGATAGAAAGCATATATTTTCATTAAATAATTATATGGATGAATTTTATTAATTTGGAATTCAATAAAAAGATTTTACAAAACATCTTCAATTTTTAATTGAACGAATAAAAGCAAAGGCTCTCTTATTAAAAATACATCACTTTGCGACAAATTAATGTAACGTATACCTCTATTTAAGTTATACAAATTTATACTTACAAAACTATCACGTTTGGTGGTCAGGCGTTTATTAAAAAGAGCGGAAATCGTAAACTCTCCAAAAATGTTTTAAACTTCATTAAATTTTTTTTCCTAACAGTATTTTAGGTTATTTTGTATTTTTGTATATTTTTTAACAACATATGAAAGCGAAGTGTTATTTTTTGAAAAAGTTATCCAGAAATTAAAATTTGTTCAAAGTGACTAAAATAATGGTCTATTAATAATAAAATGGTAAGCCAAAAAACCTTTCAAAAAATTATTTTATTAAAAGCCTTGCTCCGCACCTACAATACGTATACGTTTCGTTCTAATTGGCTCAGTACTCGTAGTTAAAAATTTCCGCGATTATTATTATGTTTTTATTTTTGGCTTAAAACCACTGTGATTGTATTAATTTGTATTAACTTTTTTTTATTAATATTTTGCTTTTAAAAAAATAACTAAATAATATGATCAGTTCGCTGAAAAATGTTAAATTATTTTAAAAAATTCTAAAGTGGGCCTTTGCAGTTGGTTTTAACTTTTGAAGTGAAAACCTTATAAAACATATGATTTTAGTTTCAAGGTATCAACTTGTTTAGTATTTTTTGGAGCCATCAAAAATAAACGATCTCAGTAAATTTTTAAACATGGAAAATATTCCCCGTTATATAATCCAATACTTTGATTTGAAAGGTCCAAGAAATATTAAAGCCGAGCTGGATTCTACTCTGCGGAGTCTGCTCTTTCGTTAACTGCTATAAAATAAAGGGTAGCAGAGTTAAAACGAAGCCGTACGAGGGATGCGCGTGGGATAAATTTTATTGATTATCTTAAAAAAAAGAAAAGCAATAAACGGCTAGTATTATGCTAACTTATTACAGCGTTAAAGTGACGAAATTAAGGCGGAAAAGAAAGTGTTCTTTCACCAAGAAAATGTACCAGTACAAACATCTACTATTGCGATGACCAAGATCGATAAATGAAGGTTGGAATTGGTTCATGACGCATCTTATTCGCCAGATATAGCTACCTAGGATTATTTTCTATTTTCAAACTTCGATGGTAAAATATTTGCCAACAGTGAAGAGAAGGAGTCTTCAGTTGATGGATATTTTAAGCTCTTACTATAAACAGGGTATCTAACATATTGAATATCGTTTGGAAAAGTGCTTAGAGCTAAAAAGAGATTATGTTGTGAAATAAAGAGTTTTTTTCCAAACCTGTTGTGTGTTCTTTGTTAGGTAGGCTAATTTTGGGACCGCACTCGTATATACAATTTTTTTGTTGTTAAGGTTTAAAGGTATTTTTTCTCAATCCGACGTTAAGGGAGTTACATTTTTGCCATTTAATTTAGTTTTTTAAACCCTGAATTTTTCGTGCAATCCATAGCCAAAAATCAGTACCCCTACCGAAAATGTAAGAAATTTTGACAGTTTTAACGAAAATCAATCTCATTGTTTTTTAAATAAATATACACAATACTTTTTATACATTTAATTACATTTAAATTTTAATTTTTGTATTTTAATTGAATCAAAAGTTCATAATTTTGAATTTTTGTTTTGGTTTCTCTTGACACAAATTGTGAAGAAATTACTAATTGTATATTACGTTCGCCCTAATTAATTTTGTTACATGTAACCAAGTAATGTTTGATGAAAATAATTAAACAAAATATTAGAGGTTAGCAATACAAGTTTGACATATTTTCAGGATTTAACATAACAAGTATAGTTGAATGCATAGCAGAAATTGTTATAATTTGTATTATATAAAATTTCTTGTTATGTAGAAAGTAATTTGGGTTAATCTTGAAAATACAAAAACGTAATTAGCATAATGGTTAATAAAATTTATGCAAAACTTGCTAAAATCCACAGAATTTTAACACCCAGAATATAATATAGTTTACTGTTTGTAGTTGAATTATAAAATTTTCAGTTAGGAATATAATTACATTCAATTTTCAAAGAAATATTTATTTTAATTTTTTTATACGTGTGTTCAAAATGATTTACTGTCATTTACCAATATTTTTCAGTTTCGTATATTTTTTTTTTTTTTTTGTTAATTTCTTTGATATTTAATAAAAACTAAAACAAAATTCAAAAAATCGAAACAATTCAAAATATTTATTGTTAGATTTTTATTTAATGATTCGGTAAAAATAAATGATTATTATTTAAAATAGGTAAAATTAAAATTGAATAGTCATTTGTTTTTACTACAGAAATTTTTTGCATGTAGGGAATCTGTCAAAAGGCGTTTACAGCTATATTTAAATCTAGAGATTATATCGAAAATATCGTATAGAAATATAGACCGTTTGCATTTGCACTTAGCGAGATTTCGTTTTGATAACCAAAGTTTTTTGTAAACAAACCAGCATTAAAATAAACTCAAATTTAAAATATTTCTAAAAAAGCACTTTTTTCTTTGGCGGAGTACAATTTTCATTAATCAATGTAAATTTTTTTTTTTTTAGTTTGGTTCGAGATTATAGAAACTATTTTTCAGTTGAAAAAATTTATTCATATTTTTTATATAGTAATCATGCAAAATGCACATAAAAAGTAATTTAAACACCATATGAATGGTATGCATTTTGTAGTCAGTTCTGAACTTTAAGGGCACGAAGAAAGTTAATGAAGGTCGTACCTGAGTAGAAAATGCATTCCATTCGGCTGGTGACTAAATAACTTTTTCTGAGTATTCTACGTGATGACTAAATAAAAATTATCATTTTGCCATTAACAGATTTATTCAGTTTCATTTATTTTTTTGCAACAGAAACAAATTTAAATAACTAATCAGTAATTTTTTACATGATAGGTAGGTAAAATTTCAACATTTATTTTTAACCTAATAAATCGTTTGTTTTTTACTGATCTGTAAGTTGTTTAAATAGCATCCAAAAATAAATAACAAAATTCACTTGACTTAAATAAAAAGTAAGTGGATCAGTTTTTAAATGAAACATTTTTCCTTTCAAACGATATTTTCTGTTATTTTACCTTACAAATTATTTTAAGTGTAAAAATTCTTTAATTTTACAGAAATTGTATAAATACAAAATGTCTACAATTCCCTACTTTATTTTATGATCAAGGACATATGTAACTACATAATAGAAACATTTTCATATGTTTTAATAACGAAATCATAATTACAAAAAAATGTGTATATAAAATACTTCATATTTTGCGGCTTTTGTTTTCCATGAATATTATGCAGACATTCATACAATATATGATTATGAAATAAATTATATTAATTTTATAAAACGTAAAAACAGCATTTGTAAAGTGGTTTCACCATAATGATGTCACTAACGCTGTAAAAAAAGTTTGGGAATGGGGAATTTTTATTGAAATTAGGTAAATTTGAAAGATTGACAGGGACATTTGCTCAATATTTTTCCATTTCCTTTCATTGGGGAGCCCCTTAACGAACCTGTCTAATCTGCACAAATTTGTGTTGAAGCACTGGAAATGAAAGTATCTTTTTAACATTTCCAAACCAAGCTCCTTGGGTAATGATTGGCTCGATGATTTTAATTCTGTACATACTATTGTTTTATAGTCCTAGTTACACGCAAAGAAAAAACATGGTTGGGGCAATCGTATTCGAAGAGCATCATATATTTTTGGGTTTATGGTTATGTTAACCATAGTCGTACTGTAATATGGTTATCATATTATGATAATAAAATAACCATATTCTTACCATAATATGGTCCTAAGTAACCTTGTTATATTGAATTTATCATAATATGATCGCACCTAATCATAGTATGCTCAAAATGTTATCATACTCTGAATCCTGAATTATAATTATATGATCCATAATCTAAATTTCTTAAAGGAAAAGTTCTTAGAAACTTTGAAAAAGATCTTTAAATTTAAATTGTTAAGGAAAAAATTATAGATTCTAAGAACTTTCAAGAAAACTTTGATTCTGTGAACTTTTTTTAAAACAAATACTTTAAACTTTTTTTTTTAATTCTAATGACTTTTTTAATAAAAAAAATCTTAGATATTTTTAAGATTTTTTTAGAAAGTTTTTAGAGATTTTTCTTTAAGAAAAAGTCTTTAGAATCTAAGAATATTTCTACTAAAAAAAGTCCTTAGAATCTAAGTATTTTTCATGATAAAACGTTTTCAGAATCTATGAATTTCTCTTTCAAAGAAAGGCCTTATAATCTGAGTTTCTGTAGAAAATATGAACTTTTATCTAAGAAACAGTTCGGAAAAGTCCATATAATCTAAAAAAAGTTTTATCAAATAAATTTATAAATATTTATTATTTTGTGTAAGAAACCTGTTCATACAGACTTTTTCTTATAAAAAAAACATTTTATTAATATTTTGTGCACTTTTTAAAAGAAATGAATTAATAAACATATTTAAAAAAAATCTAATTGTTTTTATTAAAAAGAATTAAAAAATATAAAATCTTTCAATAATAGTATATGTACGAGTATAAGAAATTTTAAAAAAAATTTTCTAAAGCTAAAGTTTTAGTAAACAATATATGATTGTTTTTTTAAGACATTTTTTAATAAAAACAAACTGACTGAACTGATAACCTTTTGGTTTTTATGAAAACAAGACAATATTATGACTGTAAATGTTAAAGTCATGTTCAATTTGACGTATAATTATTTATTGATTGTTGCCAGCATTTTATCGAATTTTTCTTACCACAGTATAGTTACAGCCAATCATGTTATAAAATATAAGGTGCCAATCATACAATAGTAAAATATTTACTAAATAATTATGGTAGCGACCATGTTGATGGTTAGAAAACCAATAACTTGGTTGTGATAACCATACCCGATTGCAGCAAGCACAATATAGTAGCAATGATTATATTGCAACCATGTTTTTTCTCTGCGTGTAGAATCTGTATCAGTGGAACCTTAGCAGCCTGCAGGTGCATTAGGTCTAATATCGTTAGGCCTATGCAACTCAATATCAATAATCCGTCATTGTTTTCGTTGAATGAATTTTCTTTATGTTACATTTAGCTGCATACTGCGATTTAAAATAAGAAGGTTAGTGAGATTGCCTATTTTTAAAGAACAAAAACTGATAACGTTTCTATAGTATTAGATAAATTACAATTTTTATTTGAAATTTTCAGAAGGAATATTAGACTTTGTTAAAGAAATAATAGATTCGGAGTTTCTTGTATTTTGAAGAATTCACAAATCATTATCAGGATAATTATCTTAAAGAGTCGTTGTATTTGTCTCTCTTATATAAAAGTATATTTGTATTCCATAAGATAGCTGCATAGTTGATAATTTTGACATAAGACAATTCAAAAAAATAAAAATAAATTAATATAAAGGGTGTCCCAAGAAGAACGCAATTTTTAAATCTTAAATAAAACACAGATATTTAAAAAAAAATCGTGAAACTTTATTATATCGTAAAGTAGACAGAATGAGGTTATGTATGGAACAATATATCGTGCAGATGGCCGCCGCGGCTTTGCTGGCATGCACGCGATCTTTTAATGAAATTTTTTGCATGAATGCTGCGGTATTTCATTAATGCAGCGTCCAATTTCCTCTTTTAAGGCTTGAGTCGTCGTCGGCTTATTCGCGTAAACCATCGACTTCAAAAAATCCCAAAGAAAAAAATTGAATGGTGTTAAATCGCACGATCTAGGCGGCCAATTCTGATCTCCAAAACGCGAAATAACACGACCGGGAAATGACTGATGCAGCAATTGAATTGTTTCTCTGGCTGTATGACATGTGGCGCCGTCTTATTGGAACCACATGCCCTCCACATTAATTTCTTCAATTCTAGGCAAGAAAAAACTGGTTATCATTTCACGATACCGAACACCATTGACTGTTTGCGCTTGACCTGCCTCATTTTCATAAAAAAATGTCCAATGATTCCTCCAGCCCAAAAACCACACCACACAGTGACACGTTGAGGATGCATTTGCTTCTCGTGAATCACTCGAGGATTTTCCTCACCCCAAATGCGACAATTCTGCCTATTGACGAAGCCATCAAGATGAAAATGGGCCTCGTCACTGAAGATGATTTTATCGGCAAAATCAGCATTTTCATGTTGTCTCTCCAATACCCAATTAACGAACTCCCTTCGCTGTCCATGGTCAGCTGGCTTCAGTTCCTGAGTCAATTGAACTTTGTATGCATGAAGATGCAAATCTTTCGTCAAAATTCGCTGCAAAGTGGATTTGGAGACACCAATTTACTGAGCTCGGTGTCGAATTGAGGTGGATGGAGTTTGAGCGACATCATCACGTACAGCTGCGACATTTTCGGTCGATCGACCTGGTCGATGGCGCGTTGTTGTCTTTACATCACTAACAGACCCAGTTTCGGCAAATTTATCCATTAATCTCTTTACAGTTGACTCTTTTGGAGCATTATTGTGACCCCAAATTGATCGCAATTTGCGAACTGTAACCGCAAAACTTTCACCATTTTGGTAGACACAATTTCACAATGAGAATGCGTTGTTCATTCGTGTAGCACTCCATTTTTACTAACCTCGTACCTTCTACTAGCAAACAATAACAATTGTTCAAATGTCAAACAATGACACTTCGAATGTTGCCAGATTTAAAAATTGCGTTCTTCTTGGGACACCCTTTATAAGAAGTGATGAAAATTAAAAAAATATATTATTCTTGACCATACTTCCGACCGGTAAAACACAAATATCGGTAAAACGACAAAAAAATCTGAAAAATGCTAATATTTAAATAATTTTTTTTTGACAAATAACTTTTTTCCGCCAAATAACTTTTTTTTGTGAAAATGCTATAAAAAAAACTACTGAATATTTTCTCAAATTTCTTTTTTTATTTGAAAGTACAATCCTTCCGGTTAAAATGGAAAATAATTTAATTCAAATGGCTGCCTCCGCTGGCCGTTACAGTCAATGGCGATCGTTATCGGGCCATGTTGAACGAATTTTTGTTCACAAAAATTGAAGAGGAGGATATTGGCAACATTTGGTTTCAACAGGACGGCGCTACGTGCCACACAGCCGAAGCTGCACTCGATGTTTTGCGCCCTGTTTTTGAAGATCGCATTATCAGCCGCAGAGCTGATGTCGTTTGGCCACCTCGGAGCTGCGACACCGTTGGACTATTATTTGTGGGGTGCCGTCAAAGATAATGTTACGCCGACAAGCCAAAGACAATTGACGCTTAAAAGGACAATATTCGTGATGCCATTGGTGAAATACAGCTGCACACAATCGATAATGTGCTTAAAAATTGGACCGATCGTGTAGGCTACTGCATGACCAGCCGAGGCAGCCATTTGAATGAAATTATTTTCCATTATTAACCGGAAGGATTGTACTTTCAAATAAAAAAAGAAATTTGAGAAAATATTCAGTATTTTTTTATAGCATTTTCAATAAAAAAAAGTTATTTGGCGGACCCTATACTTATAAAAAAATATTGTAATTAAACTGACAATTTATTTATAGATAACGTTGTATACGTATTTTCACAGAAAAGCAATTAAGATGTGTTTAATAAAATAAATATTTAAATTACAAAAAAGATAAGTTTATAACTTCTTCTACCAATCATTCAGTTAATTTATTAACAATTAAAAATAACTAACTGATTTTCGATTGTGTTAATAAGTGTATTGAGTAGATTTTAGGAGGTTGAGGGAATGCTTTGACTTTTTAAAAAATTTTTGCTGGGCTATTTGTTGGTTTGTTTTAAAGTCCTGTTATGGGGGTTATGTTTTCATATATGTATATGTTTGCTAAACTATTTTAAATGTATGTTGGTTGATAAACTTTTGTTTTCCACAACTACTCCTAAATAATATGTATAATAAACACACTCAAACCAATTCTAAGTTTAACAAGTTTTCCTATATGACAGACGTACATACATTTATATAAACTTTTAAATATCACATACTGTAAAACCTTTAAAATAATTGCACTATATTTTATGGTCTAAGTTTAGGCATCTATTGTTATAAAGTATAATCTACAATGTAAATTGTAATTTACTAATGTTTTTAAGAACTATAAAAAGAGATTTATACAAATAAAAAAATACTATAAAATTATTTTTATGCTGAAGTATATTTAACAAACAAATTGTTAAAAGGATTTGTTGAAGTACCCTCATTAAATAATGTGCATTTAAATCCACAGAACCTTCTTATGAGATGAACAATTCTTAAGGTAATGCTGAAGGGTGTTACTTTAAGGTTGATAACTTTTATGTAAAATAAAATACATAAATACTTACAAAATTACTTATTAAAATGTTTATATGATACCTTATTATATGGCATTTAGTTTAAAAAAAAAAAAAAAAAAATTTTGCACACATGTGCACCTTTTTAAAAAGCATTCGGAAGGAACAATTTTAAATTTTTTATTCGGCCAAAAACAGCCAAATATTAACTTTTTTCCATCATGATTAAATAACCTTCCCGAAGGATTTTTCAGACAATCTTGAACAAAAAAAATACCTTTATAACAAATAACTTCCATTTGACAGTTTAGTCGTATTGCAAATACAGTACAGTAGATCAAATTACGCTAGAGTCTAAAAACCATAAAAGTTTTCAGCACTTTTGCTCATAAGTTGGTCCATACAAGAAAATTAATTTTAATAATGAGACTTAAGTATTTTAAAAATTAATTTTCATTACCCAGGTGAAAATGTTCATATATGTCCATATATTATCATATATGGTTACATGTATGAGCATATATGGTTTCATGTATTAGCATATATGAACATATATGCCATGTATGTAAGCATATATGGGCAAAAAATTAAAAGAAAAAGTTCATATATGGTAATATATGATATCATATATGGCAATATATGATAATGTATTGCATATATTGATCCATATATGTTCATGTATGACTACATATATTATTCCATACATTGGTAATATGTTTCCTTTTTTATCATATATGGCCATATATGAAGGCAAACTTTTTTTCATTTTCAATTCTGGAGGCGTGAAAAAATTGTCGAGTTTAAACGGTAGTCATAATATGTCGGTTGTAATAATCAAATTTGCGTACTTATTCTTTACAAATCACTTACTAAATATTTTCTTTCGAATAATAGTTACATGTACTATTTTAAAAATATGGTCTTATAGTTTAATAAAAAAAATTCAGTTGGCTTTTACCAATTCAAAAAAAAAAAAAAACAATAATATTTGTTTTTAAAATGTTGGTCAACGTATCCAAGAAAAAATAAATACAACCGAAAAACATTCGTCTTCTTAATTGTCAAAATTAAAAACTCAAAATATATTTATGACGGTGCAATAAATTAAAGGTAATTGAGATAAAACAATTTTGTACACTCTAAACTTTTATTGGTACAAGAGCGTTTGTCCACAACACTAACAATTTTTTTTCTTTTTGGAAAATTTCAGTATTTTTTAAAGAAATAAAGCAGTGGAATTGTGTCGGATTTTACTGTACAAAAAAAATTCTTACAACAGAGGTCTGCTGGGTCTGTTCCTCATATCGAGTCTGCTGTAGAGGAGAACAAATAAGCGACGTTTATATGTATATAGTTTAGCTGCACAAACTCATATTTAGGGGTTACATTTTGGTCCCATTTTTTATGTATTGCGTTTCCTTCATGTTGATTTCAAAAACCAAAATGCAAATTACTAAAAAGTTCTATAACGAAAACTTCATACAATTTTTACACACTAAAAATTATATTAGGCCCTCAAAATCTTACTATTTTTTTTATTTTTTGAAACTCGCATTGACTTTAACGACTTTTTTTAAAAAACCCAAAAATTCGAGGTACCTTTTCCAACAAACGAATCGTAAGATTCTAAGTTTTTTCCTTTAAAAACTAATTAATTCGGTAAATTTTTATTATAGAATAGCCTTCAGATTCTGCTATCTTGAAAATCACTCAGATTGTGAGCAGATTTCTTGAAAATTTCTTCAGATTTTGAGGCTGTTTTCCTTTAAAAAAAATTCCCTCAGGATCCGAATTATGTTTTGTGTCGGAATAAATTCTCACATCTCAACGCTTTTTAAGGAAAACTACTCAGAATCGAAGGGGTTTTCTTTATGAAATAGTTTTCAGAATCATAGTGTCTTACTTTAGACAATGTCCAGAGAAATGTGACTTAAGAGTCAGATGCATCGGTTCCTTAATTTGTCAGAATATATATTTTATCTTTACTCTTGTAAAAAATATCTTTAATATTTCATTTGAGTATTTCTTTTTTTACTTTTTTTTGTAATATGTATCAATTTATATTTTATTCTCTTCTAATTAATAAAAACTTAAAATGGAAACAGTGTTTTTAATAGTGTATTTAATTCAATAGAAAGTACAAAAAATTTGCTAAGGTCTACTGAAGGTTCAATTTAATTAATTTCTTCAAAATGTATGAATTTATTACCATCATGTTAATACGAGTAGAAGTATAATATTTACACTTAATTTAAATAAAAAACAATATTTTTGTGAAAAATAAAAAATTAATATGCGGGCATATAGGAAAAGTACTCATATATGACCAGATATGAACATTCATATATGTCCATATATGAGCATATACGGCCATATACCCTCAAATTACGGATCCAAGCATATATGGAATAATATATGTACCCATATATGACCATGTATGAACATTTTCACCTGGGTAGATATAATTTCATTTGGAATAAAAATTTTGTTTTCGTAAGTTTTTCTTTTAAATAAAATTTCTCAACCTCTATAAAAACACTCATTGTTTTAGATTACTTAGGTAAGAGTATTTTAAGTATAACGCTATTTAATATACTCCGGAATCAATATTTTAAGTATTGATCCGAACATATTTGTCAATTATTATTTTTTTTTTTTTTTTGTTTTCTTTTTGTGCTATTTTTTTAATAAAATGAAGGCAACACGACTAAAGTTCTTGTTGTCTGTTCATACTTTAAGTCTCGTCCTTTTAAGGTTTTTCCTCAAATTTTTACATAGTTTGTAAAAAATTAAATAAATTATACTGACCCCGTAATTTGAATTAGACCCTATAAAAAATTTGATTCTAATATCGAACATCCACGTAGAAGGGATTTTGGAAATTCCTACAGAGAGGTGCAAAAAAAGGGAAAAGTTCCCCTTTGACTCCCTTTCCAAACCCCTTTGGCAGGAAACCTGGAAAAATATGGTTTTCATGGAGTGTGCGCTAAATCACTGTTAAGTTATATTTTGGAATTGTTGGAAGCAACGTAGTAAAAATTGGGGTTCAAAGGGCGTTAAATCTCTCTCGGCATGACCAAAGTGAAGCTAAAAAGTTTAAATTTGGTATAAAGGTTTCTCCTCCAGTGTAGACAACAGCTAAGATGGTGTTTTTTGTAAAGCCTACGGGGGGAATCAAAAAGTGGGAAAATTTCCCCCCTTGGAGGCCGCTGGAGCTGTGGAGTTCAAATTTGGTACATTGGATTCTCCATGGGCGTATACAAACACCTAGATAGAATTTATAAAAAATCCTACCAGGACGGACAAAAAGGGGAAAGATCTCTCCCCTAACTGTACTTCCAAACCCCTTAAGCTAGAAGCCTGAAATTTAAAATATGCACTCAGAAAAAAAAGTTAGTAGAAAAATTTGTAAACGGTTTTCAATCCCACTCTACTATTTTTGTACTGATTTTTAGTAAAAAATTATTATTTAGCAAATCTTTTTGCTATTTACATTTTACAAATTACAGAATTTTTACAGAATATTAACAAATTTTTGTTGCTAATTTCAGAAATCATTTTACGAATTTTTGAAAACCGATTTGCTAAAATTAGCAAAAAAATATTACTAATTTTAAAAAAGTGGTTATTGAAGAAAATGTTATTTCTAATTAAAACTTAAACCTACAAACTTAAATTTCCTTAAAATGTTACATATATTAAAAAAGGGATTGAAGTGAAGATATCGACTGATGTTTAAAAAAAGGACATCCACTTAAAATAGCACTAAAAAGGTTTTTTTAGTTCTAAAAATCCGCCCTAAAAACAATTAAAATTTAACCTTAAAAGTTAAAAAAAAAAATTACCAAAATATTTTTCAAACAGAAATTACCAAATTAAATCAAAATGATTAATTCGTTTTTTAAAAAATATATTCAAAATTTTTGATGCTCGATAAGAAAAAAAAAATCAAAGCCTTTTACTAATATTAATAAAATTTAGTATTTTTTTCTGCTGATTTTAGCAAACAGATTTTAAATTCCACTTTACCAAAAGTCTACTAAAATTTAGTAGCGGCTACTAATTTTTCTACTTATTTCATTGTACTACACCAGAGAACTGCATTTGCTGATTGCAAAACGTTCATACGCAATCAACACAATAATAAATTGTGTTTGCGTTCAAACGCTGAATATACTCCAACACACATATTTGTTGATGATTTTAAATCAATCAAACGATGTGCAAATTGTTTTGTCACTGGTTTATAATCATCGGTCGTTGTTAAACCATTGTTTTATTCTGTTCATTCGAGCCAACAATAATTATTTTGATGTAGAATAAATAAGAAAAAACTACAACGTGTATGAGTGTAATCATAATTAAAACAAAAAAGTTTCTTATCTATAAAAAGGGGGTGGTTTTGTAAAAAAACGTTTTATGTATATTAGGGTGGGTCTAAAATATGTTTTTTTTATAATTTTCATTAGGAATAACAAAAATATTGTTCTTTGTGAATTTTTTTTTTTTTAATTTAGGTCGACATCTCAGGCTCGCCCAATTCTAAAAAAGGGGATTTTAGACCCACCCTAATATACATAAAATGTTTTTGTACAAAACCACCCCCTTATAAAATGTGTTTCTATTTTGTTTTAATTATGAATAAACTCATACGCGTTGTTTTTTGTTGTTTTTTCTGATATATTCAACGCTGACTTTTTGTAAAGTGATTACATTTGCATAAAACATAAACGACAGATGATTCACACTGATTCCAATTACGCGTTCAGTAACATGATGCCGATTTTATTCTACAGTGAATTTTGTTGAATTATTAAAAGTGAACAACAATTTTCGTGTATCATTAAATCAAGAAAAAAGTTGATTTTGCAGTTCTCTGTACTACACGTCAACAGACATGTGTTGCTAAGATTAGCAAAAAATACCGCTGGGCTCAAATTAGCAGAATTTCCCGTAATAACAGCAAAATTTTCAGTTGCCATTACAGACTTTTTTTGGTGAGTGTGTGTTCCCTGGAGTAAGAGCTAAATCACTAATGAGAAACATTTTAAAATTTTCGCCAGGAACTTTGAAAAATTATGGTTCTACGGGTTTCCCCTATAATGGCCTGCTAGGAAGTTCAAATTCGGTATGAATATTCCTCCTCTGGTGTAAGACGGGATTTTTTGAATAGGGCTAAAAAGTACGGTTTAGCTACTAATGTTTCGAAATTCCTACGAGGATAAGAAAAGTCTCCTATTGGCGGCTTCAACAAACCCCTTTTGCCTAGAAATCTCATGTAACTCATTGCGTTTGTAATACAGTCATACGTTTACTTCTCGCTAATTCAACCTTAAAACTGTTGAACAGCAACATTTTTTTATTACGTGAACGTTGAATTTTTTAAACCATTGCACATTAATTATTTTATATCACTGAATGGAAATAAATGGTGATTTTTTTAACCGTTTGGGTTTCGAAAATCAAAAAAAAAAAAACTCACAAAATGTGCAAAAGAAAATGAAATATTTATTTTGGGCCATTTAATTTCATGTAAATGTTGCCCGCGCCTATGCCGTAGGCTCCAATTTTGCCATACTTTTTCCAGCATTTCGACCGGCAGCTGCAACTGTTATGTTATCTTTTATGACTTGAATTGTGGCTGGCTTGTCCCTGCAGACGAGATACTTCACGTATACTCACAAAAATAGTCTAGTGCGGTCAAATCGCAAATCGCCTATGGACTGCTCCAAAACGTGAGTTCAGTCGCTCACCAAACTCGCCTCTTAACAGGTTCATGGTACCGCGTACTGTGTGGCACCGTCTTGTTGAAACCACATGTCAACCAAGTGCAATTCCTCAATTTTGGGCAAAAAAGTCGGTAATCATCTCAAGTTGACTGTTACGTTGAAGAATTATGGTCCAACCCCAAAAAACAGTGCATCTTTCAGGGTGCATTGGTTGATCTTGAACTGCCACTGGCTGCTCTTTACACCATATTCGGCAGTTATGTGTGTTGACGTACCCATTGAGCCAAAAATGAGCTTCGTCGCGGAAGACAATTTTTCAATAGAAAAATGGATCTTCATTCAACTTTTCGACGTTGTGATACGTCACCCGGTTTCAGTATTTTCTATGATTTAATACCGAGGTTCTTAAGTAAAATCATCCAGGTGGACGAATAACACAAGATCAGTTGCTGAAAAAGGCGACTGTTTGACATATCGCAATTTTCATTCACACTGGCCAATACAGCAGCAATATTCTCTTTGGTACGCACTCTTCACATACCAGTTGGTGGATTAATGTCCAATAGAGTGAAACTGGTGCAAAATTTGGTCACAACTGCTTGAATAGCCTGTTCGGTGGCTCGATTATGACGACCATAAAATGGATGTAATTTAGGAAAAAAATTTCTCCCACAGCACGAATTTTGATAATAAAATTCAATGATTTGCAAGCGTTTATCGTTTGTAAGTCTATTTATGTTAAAAACTGTTATAAGTAAATAATTATTTCTGTGTCATCAATTTGGTTTATTGTATTATTAGACTCTACTGAAGCCTAGATTGATAAAAAAAAACAATATATAAATAAATACTTAACGCTTTGTATGCTTATCCCTTAAATTCTCCATCGGGGTGATTAGTATAAAAATATTCTTTGTAATGCGAAATGGTGAAAAAATAAAAATTGCACACCACGTTTAGAAAAAGAATGAGCAAAAAATCTATAATAATATTAATTTTTTTATATCTTACTTTAACTCAAAATAAAGCCATTAATAGTTATTAATAAAACATAAATAACCCTGGATATGCTCTGTATAAATGTTTATATTAAAATTAAACTTTAAATTGTGGTATCTTGATTAGAATGCGGCAATTAGTACATAATTAAAAATTTAAACTACCTGATATTAAAACGACCGATAAAATAACAACAAAAGCAAATCGATTAAAATGTATTTTTCAAAATAAAAAAGTCATATCAATTAAACTCCGATAAATTGTGTTCTCTAGCATTACAACGGCCATAGAAACTATCTGTCAATTATTTCACTCATTCGGTTTGTTACGTTAGAACAATTAGTGTGAATTTTCATTGCGGTCATTACGGTATTTTTCAATTAAAAATAAAACTAATTTGTGAACATATGGAATTACCATAATATATATATATATACATATACATATATATTTATAATTATTCTTTTTTAGAAAAAGTAACTATCGTATCGCAACAATTTTAGAGACTGTTTCCAAAAAATCAAAGAAATAAAATCAATCTATCAAAATGCTGATGGATATTAAAATGTGTCGTTTTGAAAATGTACCATGGGGTTTTCGTTTGGTCGGTGGCTCCGATTTTGAATTTCCATTGACGGTGGTTAAGGTTAGAATGTTCTTAATGCTTAAAAAAAAAAATAAATATAAAATAGCGTTTTCATGTATTACTGTGTAAATTTAAAATAATGCCAATCTAAAGTGATATAATACTTCTGCTGTTATATTTTTTTTATTATTTTGTTTCCATGTTATTCTTTATGGCGTTTAAGAGAAGAAATTTATTGATGAATAAAATTGCATCTAATGCATTTTCAATGTTGTTACGTAATAGAGATATGGATTGTACAAAAAATACAAATAATACAATATCAAAATTTTTCTTTTAATGTTTTTATTTTTTCAACTCGTATATTGTATTTTAGTGTAATGCGGAAATGTTTTATATTTTGTACAATTTCTTAAAGTGCTCAAGGTGTTCAAGTTCGTTAAGAATAAAAAAAAAACTGTCAAAAGAAATATAACTTAATATGTGCTGCATTTGTTCGTGTATAACCTAAAACTGAAAAATATATATGTATTTATATAAATACATAATATATGATAAAATTGTGTTGTTTTAAGAAAATATAGTAAAATTACAATAGTTAATATTAAGGGCTTATTTATAATTCCCAAACAAATTTTTTTTTTTTCGTAGTGAAAATTATTATTGATCATTAACAAGTGATGTGGGATGTTCTTGAACTAATCGAAGATAATCTCACATAACATTTATACAGATCAAAAATAAAATACACTATGAAATCAAAAACAAGGTACGGTGCCAAATCGTTTAATATTTTCTTATCAAAACAAACAACATTACCAACAAAATATTGTTGAAAAAATAATCAAAAAGGGGTAAAGTAATCAACTCGTTTTGATGTTTCCACTTGCATTTACAACGAGAGAAACAGAAAACTAACGAATGTCTTTTAATAGGACCGTTCAATTACATTTTTCAGTGCAGAATTACTCAGTAACAAACTTACTGAGAGTTATACAAAATTAATCTCAATAAGAAAATTTCCTAGAAAAAGTATGCAAACGGAAAATTTGCAACAATTTACAAATTTGTTAAATAGCTGATTGTAACGCCAAATGCAAATATAAATAATAACTGGTAAAAATGGAAAATATTAAGCAAAAACATTTGCTTAATTTCGACAATTAATTTTAAAATATTTATTGCTTTGAATTTGCAAAGAAAAAAGAGAGAAATTATTTAAAATTCGAACAAAGTCATTAAAATTTACTTCTTAGGACATTATTGAATATATATTTACCTATAATCGATTAATATTTATTATTATTTATTTTATTAAACATATAATTACAAATTATATCTTAATACCCTAACGGAGCACTAGCAACGAAGACTACCGGCTCGTTGTACCAGAGCCCCTGTTGGGAATCGAACCCACGACCCCCGCACTGATAAGCTAGCACGCTACCAACTAGCCTACCGGGGCGCTCAATCGATTAATAAAGCTTAGATATTGTATTGAGAAGTAAAAAAATGGAAAAGGAATTAAAAACAATCCTATTATTTACAATCAAGTTTAAAATAAAATTCGGTTAATAATTGTGTACAAAAGAATCAATTATTTATTTATTGAATATGTCTGAAAATTGATATAATCTATGTTATATAATTTATTTAAGAAATTATCGATATTTAATAGTGGTAACTACACTTTAAATAATTTTTAGTTTAAAATAACATTAAATATCATTTAAAAGCAATGATATTTCACTTAAAAGCCGGTCTTCTTATTTTTCGTTTAAATTAAATGGTTTTGTTATTTATTTTTAAATGTTGTTTAAAAAAACTGTCACATGAGTAAAAACCAATTATTAATAAGTTAAAAATAAATGTTAAATAAAAGTTTTCCCTACCAATTACGTAAAAAACAACTGATTATTCAATTATTTGAAATTGGTTAAAGTATTTTTTTTTTTAATCTTGTAAATACTCACACATATTTTGTGTGAATGAACATATGTGTGTTTATGAAGTATGTACTTGTAATTTGAATTTAAATAACTGTGTATATAAAAAAATTTAAATCAAAGGTAAATTTATTAAAATTTAATAAATTTGAAACAAATGCAAAAAATAAATGAGACTGAAAATATCTGTAAATGACAGTAAGTAATTTTAAATAATTTCTTTTTAAAATAAATTTATGTATGTTTCTTTATTTTTAACTGACCTGAACATTTTTTTATTAAATTACAAACAGTGAACTTCATAATATTCTGAGTTTACATATATGATTATTCTAATCAAATATGCAATTAAATTAGAGGGTCTGTAGAACCAACCGAATTATGGATTGTATTGATTATGGACCTAATTTAAGGTTTGCATTGGTAAACGTATTTTAAACTGTATTTGTTTTTTTAATCAAATATTTAAACTCAAAATTAGCCAAAAAAAATTAATAAGTGTTTGTGATGTAGCATGTTAGGTAGATAGGAAGCCTAGTACTTTGAACTTCCAAGTTCAAATCCTGGAAAATCCAACATTTAAAAAATATTTTTTTTAATTGGAATTTTATCTTTATTAAAAAAATGAAGCAAAGCAAATTTAAAGTAATTGTGATGCAGTGAGTGACAGTGTGAATCTGAATTCACAGGTTCGATACCGAAAAATGGAAGAATAAAATTTTTCTTAAAATAAAATTTTGTAAAACGTCATAATATTTATGTGAAATTAAAAACATAATTTTATATGCAAACATTTTTCGTAAAAGTTTAATTGACAAGAAATTCGGTAGCCACAACTTATACAGTTTTCTGGGTATACCACAACGTAGTTGTTCACTTTTTGTTAAAATTTATTGAATAGCGTTAGAGTTAAAAACATATCGCTCATTTTCTGCAACGTTTTCATCGTGATTTTTCAGATTTTAAATTAATGTATTTTTTTTTAATTTAAATGTAATATTATGTTCCAATTTGGTCTCTTAACCAGATGTTTAAGTCAACGATGTAAATAAAGCTTGAAATGTACCCTGAACCGTTTTCTATAGCTTTAGAAGTACTCTGCGCCTTACTTATGAAATCCTTGATGCAAGAATCGATTTTATGATTTCACATAATTAAAATTGTTACTTTACTACAAATAATAAAAAATTGTATAGACCCAAACTTATCATAAATTTTGACTTGTGTTTGTATTCTAATTTTTTTGTATTAATTTCATCATGTAAAGTGTTCATCGTTAGAAGATACTTTGAATAAAATGGTGTTTGGGGATTCGCCCTAAACTCGCAGAAACTACACAGTGGAAAGATTTAGCTGTATCATATTTTGGACTCCCATTTCAGGTGCTAAACCCTTCATATCGAAAAAACCTTCAAAGTATATTCACAAAACATAAAATAGTTTTTCCTACTTTCAGTGCAACGCATAGCAGATTTGAGTGACTCAGGCATGTATATTGTACCTCATTTCAGTTGTCGTTTTTTTTTTTGACGTTCAAGAGTGGGTGGAATTTCTCTCATTTTATGTGTGGCCTTTAATTAGATATTTACACATAGAAAATTGGTTGCTGCAACCAAAATAAACTTTTCAATTCGGTTGGCCTTTTTAATCTGTGTGTATGAGTTATGCTTTTCATATTAGGATGAGATACGGCGTAGATGTAGAGGTCCCGCATGAACTAATTTTTTTGCTGGCCCGAACAATTATCAGAATAAAAAATTTTGTCTTCATCATCTCAATCGAAGTGAAAAGTTTATTTTAGTTGCGACAACCAACCAATTCCGTAGGCATAAGCATAATTCAAATGAATATTTTGGATGTTGCAACCACGAATTTTGTTGTGGAAAACAAGTTTCAGTTGTATCAACCGTTTGCAGTTGTAAAACCTGAATTTCAGATAAAAATTGTCCTAATTTTTTACTTTGTGCTGAAACGACCCTTTTATTCAAAACCCGAATAATACACTAAACCAATTCTTTAATACCTCTATGTCCATTGCATTCATAAATTACAAATTTAAGTACTTTAAATTTTGACTTATAATAAAAAACTGAGGCATCACCCTTAGGAATTTACATTATGGCTTGGCTTTCTGACTAATGATACTCATATATGGCATTATTATTGGCTCTTTCTTTCGCTTACCACATTCACTCAAATACCAATGGTTAGACTGAATGGGCTCCATATTATTATAAATGAATGGTCGGTGTTTTATAAAGTCGCCTAAAACCCAATACGAACTAAAAATTACCATCCATTCTTCTTTCGCAAATTTTTCGAAACATTTTTGCTTACACTTATCTGTATATGGAGGTAACAATTTTCTCTCTTTTCGAAAATTCTATGGGAACACCGAAGGAAGACGTTGTCCTATGAATGAGGAACATAATACTAATACATTAATATCTTAATTTATGTTGTCGTCGCCGGGGATCGAATGCCCAACCTAATGTGTAAAAGTCCAATTTGCTAACCATTACACCTCAACTTCCTCATAGTCTGATAGTTGAAATAAACAAAATAAATGAAAAGTCGCTTATTTCTATGTAGTTAATTTTTTATGAAACTAATAAAATTAAATAAATATAATTTATATTTATGGATTTAGTAGTTAATTATTTGACATTTAAAAGAAATAAATACAGAAAATATCATTTGTTTTAACGGATTTGTGGTTAGTTCATTATCATTATTTCAAACAAAAGTAATGAAATTTATTTCATTAAATTAATTAGTCAAATCAATGCATTAGTCCCATGTATGAAAAATAGTATACAAAAAAAAATACAAAATTCTATTTGAAATATTAACCATCTATCATAGAATTTTTGTTATTTCATATATGGAACCACATAAGCTCATACATGATATCATGTCTGTTCATATATTCCAATACATTATTATTTTTACATGGACCCTGGACATTTTTATTGATGAAACTGCAGATTAGCCAGGGTACATAAAAAAATAATATACTGGAAAGCACTATTTTTTTTATTTTTAAAGTACTACTAGTACTTTAGTACTACTTAAAGTGTGCCGAAAATATATTTATTTAAATTTTATTTTTATCTATCTTTTAATGCTAAAATTATATTTCTTTCTATGACAGAGGATAGTTAAAAATAAGCACTTACTTCCATACAAATTATTGCCTTTTTAAATGAGATCATATGTATGTGTTTATTATTTTTTAAACTAAAAATTTCGTTTACAACCATAATATTTCCGTTCCTAAGTAAACATACATACATTTCTAGGATGAGATGTCTTAAACTAAAAACCATAAATATAATTTAAATGCTTTAATAAAATTTGCAAGAAAATATTTTGCATTTCTATTCAGCGGGTACCTCAAGGGAATTGATGAAGTATTCGTTTGAAAAACTTGTAGGTTTCTGTAAGTTTGTACAGTATATAGAGCAACCAATTTTTATGAAATCAAAAGCAGAAATTTTTGATATTGTCAACATTTTTGGCAATATAAAGGATGATTTTTTAGCAACTTTCTTTTTGGCAGCTAAGCTGTTTTCGTGTAACATGTTACTGTCAAACATGTTCAGTTTGGTCAATAATTTAACCATGAATCTACTTGAAAACAAACAACGCTTGCAGACTATTGAACTTTATTCTCAAAATTTGTGTTGTGTGAGAAAAATCAAAAATCGAAAATTTGTCTTCAGCGAAGAAGCTAATTTTTGGCTCAATGGGTACGTCAACAAACAGAATTGCCGAATTTGGTGTGAAGAGCAGCCAGAAGCATTGCAAAAACTGCCAATGCATCCGGAAAAATGCATAGGCCAGTAGCATCATTGGACTGTACTTTTTCAAAGACGACGAAGGCATCACTGTGAATGGCACGCGCTACAACCTTTTTTGCCCAAAATGAAAGAGCTGGACTTGACTGACATGTGGTTTCAACAAGACGGTGCCACAAGCCACACACCACGCGAAACAATGGCCCAATTGAGAGTCGAGCTCGGTGAACAGTTTAATTCACGTTTAGATTATCTTTTGTAGGGCTCTGTCTATAGGGACAATCCTGCAACGTTTGATGTACTGGAAACCAATATTAAAGAATTTATTTGTGAGATACCGGCCGATATGTTGGATAAAGTATGCCAAAATTGGACCCAGCGTATGAACCATTTGAGGCGCAGCCGTGGTCAGCATTCACATGAAATCATCTCTAACCATTGAATTTTATAGACCGTTCTATCAACTCAAATAAAGATTTCATACATTCTCATAAATTCCATGTGTTTTTCTTTTTAATCAAATCCGAAAGCTCTTAAAAAATCAGTCATTATATTGTAATTATTCATTGTTTGTGAAGAAGGTTCATATCCATGTGACATTAGCTGTCAAACCTTTTTAAAATATTGTTTTCTTATCCGGCTAAAAATCAACACATAAGTTTAGTGTAGGTTTGCGCAAGCTCATTAAGGTCGTCCAAAACAAAAATTCGAATTCTCGAACTCCACAACCCTGCCGTAATGACATAACGGCATAAAATATAATCTGCCAAAAAAAATTTCAAAACATTTTGATTAGAGGTAGCAGACCGATATAGAAGTTTCAAAGTTCACTTAAAAAAAGTTAGTAAAGTTAACAAAAAATGTTGCTGAGGCAGCTAAATTTTAGCAAGGATGGTGCTTGTAGAAAATTTTCTAATTTCAGCAAAATCAAGCAGATTTTTAGCAAAAAAAGTTGTAAATTGAGTAAAAGTTGTGCTTAGTTGATTGAAAATAAAAAAACTCCTTGTTAAAACCAATAAAATTTCGTAATGAAATACATCAAATAATTTAAAGAAAATTATATATTTCAAAAAATTTAAAGAAAATTATAAAATTTTAAAAAAGTATATTTAAGATAATTTATGAAAATTCTAGTAACTGTTTTTTTTTGTGATTCTGAAAATAATTTACAAAACTCTATAAAATACAAAAATATCTTGTCTTTGGCTTAATTAAATTGAAAATCTAAAAAAATATAAAAGACATAAATATACGAACGACAATGTTATAGTACAGTGCTTTTAACGGTTGTGTCAGCGTTGACACCTTAAATCTCTTTCATATTTCTTTAAAATTTTTCCCTAACTATAAGATCATACTTTTGTAAATATATTACTAGCACGAATTTTTAATATTTAAGCTGAAAAATTATGTATTAATTGATCTCTTAATTATAAGATACTATATTATTGTGGATATGAATATTAAAAATACAATAAATGGAATAAAAAAAAAAAAAAAAAAATAAAAAAAAATGTTGCGATTTAAACTTCATTCAAATAAATAATTAATAAATAATGAATAAATAAGTATATATTTTCTACGATTTTTTTTGATTTTTTTGCAGTTTAGTAATATTCAGCAAAAAATTTTTATTGATTTTAACAACATTTTTTTTTTTGGTTGCAATCGACTAAGTGCTAGCGCAACGCACCCTTCTGACTAAAATTTTGCTTACACAGCAATTTTTTTTTTTTGTGTAGTACATAATGCATGTGAAAGAGAATGATAACAATGAGAACAAGTGACAAAATTTGATTGGTTGTTAAACGAGGGTTAAGTGTAATTATAAATTGATAAACTCTATAAAATACTAAATAAAAGTCATACATAATGACAAAGCTAAAAATGTCTGTGTACATAATATCCAAATATTATTTACTCTAGTGTTGAAATTTGCTTGTCTATCAAATTTGACATTTTTACCCAAAGGCATGTATAAACAAATGCCAATTGCAAATCACTTAAAATACTAATTCAAAATAATAGCAATAGTCAGAGGCGGAATATTTGTTTGCGGTTTTAAATATTTATTCTTTCGTATTTTTTGTTGTAGATTTTTACTTTTTTTGTTGTTTTAGTTTTTTTTTTTATATGTATGTATGTGTTAGCATTTAAAATGACAATTAAATTAGACGCGTGCTAAATTGCTAAGAATACATTTTGCGGAAAGATAAAAATAAATGAAATATTTTTATTATGCGATGTGATGGTGTAGAAATGCAATTGAAATTTATATGGCAAAAGCAGACAAACTCTGATAGTCAGTCAGTCAGTCAATTGGGCTAACAAACAGGCGTATTTTATCATCAAAAACATTCACATAATAGTATTTTAAACTATTGAACTAGAAAATTGAAACAAAATAACAAAAGTAACATTTAATTTGGGTTTTTTTTATTCGCATTGTATTTTGTGAATTTAATGTAGTACAATGAAATTAATTGTGGTACACACAACACAATATGAAACAATGAAAAACACACAAATACTAAAGAATAATGAATAGCCTTTATAATTTGTGAAAATATGCTGAATTCATTCTTTTTTTTTATTTATTTGTAAGTGCAAATTTTTAAATTCAGACATTAAGCTCCTCATATGATGTGTGTTTTTCACGTGTTTTATATAAATTTAAATTAAAAAGAAAAGAAATCATAAGAATTTTTTAAAAAGAAATTAAGAAAAATTTAAATTTTTGGATACAGAATTTATGGGTATACTCTAAAACATAATTTTGTTAAAACAAATTTAGAATTTGATTGTCTTTTAATTCTAACTGGGGTTTTAGGTTCAGGAATTTCCGGAAAAATGAAATTGAATTTTTTATTATTTTTTTTTTTACAAAGGATAAGAAACACTCAGGAAATTATTGCTCCTATTCAATGTGTTATTTTCTTCGAAAAGGGGATAGAGTAGCATTGAAAAGTGGTGAAATGTGAAGGTTTTCAAGTGTGTCTACATTGTAATTGCGCGAGATTATAAATTTTAAAGCATTTGATGCTCGTCATGTGATGGATAATTGGTGAAATTGTTGAAGCTTTTTAGTTCATAGCCCTGGTTTGATATTTTACTTTGGTGGGGGTTAAGTGCTATATGAACACCAAAGTCAAAAAGTACAAAAAACTCATATATTACTAACTTGATGTTGTCGCTGCTGGGAAACGAACTAGCAAATTTCTGCTTACCACAACTTTCTAATGAAAAGTCCCGGGAAAAATTTGACTTAATATCCGGGAAATCGCGAAATGGTAAAAAATCTTAATTTAATAACTTTTTTATACCCTACACCATATATTGTGGGGTATACTTCAGCTTAACATTCTGTTTGTAACAAGTGCAAATATAGGCCTTTATATTCATTCAATACCGCCTGGGCCCCATACACAAAAAAGAATTATTTAAAAAAAGGGGCTAATTTCCCAAAAATATTGAAAATTTTTCAGAAAAAATGAAATTAGCAAATCGTCCCTTTTTTATTTCATCATTTGAGTACCCACACTTATATGTTACTACGCGTATCGGTTTTTGGGGTCCCGGCCCAAAATATAGAAGATAAAAAATATGTATTTTTTTACTCCAGAGGGGGTCATATATTTTGTTTTTTATAAAGTTTTCGTGCAGTCTTAAATGTACCTAGGGGGAGTCACATATAATCCATGGTATGAAACAAAATGCATATTTGAGATTCAAAGGAAATGTATCTTCATTTGAGTATCAGCACTTATATGTTACTGGGCCTCATAGGCTCTGACCCCAAGTATGGAAGATAGAAAAACATTTTATTTTTTTTTAAACCAGAGGGAGTCACATTTTATTATTTTTCAAAAAATTTATTTTTAAAAATTTCCCCTTTAAATTTTTTTTTTTTTTACTTATACCAATTTTTGTGATATAATTTCCTTTAAAGGCTGTTTGTAAAATAACATAACAGCGTCATTAACTAATTCGCCAACTCTGCCTCAGATGATGTGCAACAACTGCTGCTGAAACACTTCAGGCAATTACAGTATTACCATATTTGAAACTCGTAATTTTTCACTACTTTCGATTTATTCCTCAACCCCTTTTCAATGATAAATATTAAGACAAATTTCCAGTGTTGCTTCTCTTACTAAGAAATTTGTTTGTTCACATTACAATTTCCTGTTTTTAAACCGATCTCACTTCAATTTTTAACATGTTTGGACTATTAAAGTGTCCCCTATATAAAAAATTGTCAAATTTCAATACTAACATTTTTGTTCCACTTGGTCCCAAATTAAATTGTATTTTAAAAACCTTTAACCGGTGCCTGGTCGCAATCAAAGTTTACGAGTTTTTGAAAATTACCAAATTTTAAGATATTTTATATAAACCTTGGCACATAACACTTATTTATAACTTTAGGAAATCACAAAAATATTTAAATTTTTTAAATTGGTCCAAATTTTTTTGAGTTATAGTTACCTAGCGTTAAGGTGTTTATGTAGCCAAACCCTAAATTTCAAATTCGGATGATGTTATGTTAGATTTAATGTATACACCAGCTTACTTTAAGAGTATTTCCCATTAATTCCTTCATTTTATTAACTTTATAGGTTACTGAAGATAGCATAGCCGAAAAGGCTGGCCTACAAGTTGGAGATGTAATTGTGCGTATCAATGATATTGCAGCTTCCCCTCTAACTCATGATGAAACTAATCAAGCCATAACAAGTTGTGGAAATGTATTTTATTTTGGAATACAAAGGTATATCAGTTCAAGAAAACACCTCTAGAGACTCCATTAAAAAGAAAAACAAAATTAATGACATTTTTCTTTATAGAGAAAATGAAGAAGACCATTTAATACCTAAAGCCGTTCCTTCGGCTGATGAGGGCCGTGTAGCATCACCAAAATCTTTTCTTGAAGTTGGTGCTATACCTACCTCATCTATTGTTGAAGAACCACAACCCGGTAATAGCGAAGAACATGAATGTGAAATTGAATATGTGTCAGAGCCGGAAGAAAGACCGTGCTCAGTAATGTCGGAGGACACTGAACGTAAATTGGTAGAGGAAGAAATTGCAGCAGTTTTATCTGGAGAATCAGAGGTTCTTAAGGAACACAATACCATAGGGTACGTACTTTAATGATAAACAATTTTGCATGATTTCTTTATTAAAACGAAAAAAAAAATGTTTCTATATTAATTTAGCGTTAATTTCTATAGAATTTTTCCAAAACCTGGTGTTTGCATGAGTAGTGATGTTTTACGTACTCTTAACGAAGACGCTACTAAAACAAAGGCCGAAAAGGATAAGGAGAATCGTAAGTGGACAACATTTTTGCAAAAACCCGATCGTCCAATACCAAAAAGTAAACTTCAATTAGAGGCAGAGCGACGTGCTGCTAATGCTTATAAAGTTACAATTGTCAAATCTGCCCCAAGATCACGTTCGGTAACACCAGCACCACCAGTAAGTTGTTGAAAAAAATATGTACTATAATTAAACAATTTTCACACATCATAATATGAAATCAATCAATAGATGGCTCCTACATACTATTAAAAAAATTGAGGAAAATTGATTACAAACCTTGTTTTTTTTAAACAAATACTATCACAAAATTTCTCTTCTAAAGCCCAATTATACAGTCTAAAAAATTAAAGATTTTTAGGAAAGTCTATAAAATTGCCCTTAAATAATTTATACATTAAAAAAATATTAAATTCTGTTAACATATACTAAAAAATCATAGAGCTAGGTGGCTGAATGATTTTAACTCTGTACACGCAGAAAAAAAACATGGTTGCAATTTGATCACTGCTACTATATTGTGATTGCTGCAATCGGGTGTGGTTGTCACAGCCAAGTTATTGGTTTTCTAACCATCAACATGGTCGCTACCATCATTTTTTAGCAAATATTTTACTATTTTATGATTGGCACCTTCTATTTTATAACATGATTGGCTGTAACCATACTGTGGTAACAAAAAATCTGACTATAAAATGCTGACAACATTCAATAAATAATCATACATCAAATAAAACATGACTTTGACATTTAGGCCCATTATTATAACTTGCCGATAGCTAAAGTTAGGATGTTAACGGAGAGATTATTAGTTTTTCGTTATTATAAGTATACTTTAACCTAAAAGTGACCGATAAGCTAAAGGTAAGTTCATCTTACCTTTAACTTTTAACGTAAGGTTTAAGCATTTGAAGTTGCCACATTTTCTGCTCTGCAGTGTAGTTGCCGTGTAGTTTTTTGCTGTTTGGTTTTTTTCTGTGTTCACCGTCGACAATGTAAATTTTATATAACAAACATTTTGATCTTTTACACAATTCGAAGAAATTTTGTTGTTCGTTTGTATTTTTTGTTTGTTGTAAGTAAATAAATAAATAAAATTACGTCGTTGCCACGTAATAAAAGAACCATTTTAATTTGTCAAAAGTAATCGGTTTTTGCTCTAGTAATGCCATATTTTTAAAAAACTTAATTTTATTTTATAAGGAAATTGTAATAACCAAAAAAAGTTAAAGGGGACTTTATTCCTCACTTTAGCTAAAGTTACCTTTAACTAACACGCACCTTAAAGGCAAGTTATAATATAGGGCCTTACAGTCGTAATATTGTCTTGTTTTTGTAAAAACCAAAATTTTATCAGTTCAGTCATTTTTTTTTTACTACAAAATGTCTTAAAAAACAATCATAAAGGGTGTCCCAAGAAGAACGCAATTTTTAAATTTTAAATAAAACACAGATATTTAAAAAAAAATCGTGAAACTTTATTATATCGTAAAGTAGACAGAATGAGGTTATGTATGGAACAATATATCGTGCAGATGGCCGCCGCGGCTTTGCTGGCATGCACGCGATCTTTTAATGAAATTTTCAATGACCGTTTTGCATGAATGCTGCGGTATTTCATTAATGCAGCGTCAAATTTCCTCTTTTAAGGCTTGAGTCGTCGTCGGCTTATTCGCGTAAACCATCGACTTCAAAAAACCCCAAAGAAAAAAATCTAATGGTGTTAAATCGCACGATCCACGCGGCCAATTCTGATCTCCAAAACGCGAAATAACACGACCGGGAAATGACTGATGCAGCAATTGAATTGTTTCTCTGACATGTGGCGCCGTCTTGTTGGAACCACATGCCCTCCACATTCATTTCTTCAATTCTAGGCAAGAAAAAACTGGTTATCATTTCACGATGCCGAACACCATTGACTGTTTGCGCTTGACCTGCCTCATTTTCATAAAAAAAGGTCCAATGATTCCTCCAGCCCAAAAGCCACACCACACAGTGACACGTTGAGGATGCATTTGCTTCTCGTGAATCACTCGAGGATTTTCCTCACCCCAAACGCGACAATTCTGCCTATTGACGAAGCCATCAAGATGAAAATGGGCCTCGTCACTGAAGATGATTTTATCGGCAAAATCAGCATTTTCATGTTGTCTCTCCAATACCCAATTAACGAACTCCCTTCGTTGTCCATGGTCAGCTGGCTTCAGTTCCTGAGTCAATTGAACTTTGTATGCATGAATATGCAAATCTTTCGTCAAAATTCGCTGCAAAGTGGATTTGGAGACACCAATTTGCTGAGCTCGGTGTCGAATTGAGGTGGATGGAGTTTGAGCGACATCATCACGTACAGCTGCGACATTTTCGGTCGATCGACCTGGTCGATGGCGCGTTGTTGTCTTTACATCACTAACAGACCCAGTTTCGGCAAATTTATCCATTAATCTCTTTACAGTTGACTCTTTTGGAGCATTATTGTGACCCCAAATTGATCGCAATTTGCGAACTGTAGCCGCAAAACTTTCACCATTTTGGTAAAACAAATTCACAATGAGAATGCGTTGTTCATTCGTGTAGCGCTACATTTTTACTAACCTCGTACCTTCTACTAGCAAACAATAACAATTGTTCAAATGTCAAACGATGACACTTCGAATGTTGCCAGATTTAAAAATTGCGTTCTTCTTGGGACACCCTTTATATTGTTTACTAAAACTGGACAAATATCAGATGAGTAGAAAATACCTTTCATATGGCATTGAATCATATCATCAATTAACTCATTTCGATCCAGTTAATTTTTTTAGCTTAGACGATTTTTTTAAAGGGGGTTTTCGAAAATTCCTTATACATAAAATATTATTTACACTAATCAATTCATTGTTAAAACGATTCTATATAAAGATTTTAAATCTTTTAATTATTTTTAATAATAACAATTAGAAATTTTTTTTAACCCTTTGGGGTCTCAAAGAGTTAAAAAAAAAGCTTAAAAAAAATATATTTTTTGACTTAATATTAAAATATCTCGAAAACTAATTTAGTCTCTGTGAAAACTAATTTTGTAAATAATCTGAAAAAAATAATTTTATAGAAATTGACCAACTAGTTTTGAAAATATTTGCATTTTTCTGATGAAACATCAAAGCTCTGGGTCTCAAAGGGTAAAAAAATATTTTTTTAAATTCATTTCTTGTAAAAAGTTCTCAAAATATTAGTAACATATTTTTTTATAAGAAAAGGCCTGTAGAACCTAAGATTTTTTTGTACGAAAAGGTTTCTTATATAAAATAATAGATATTTACAAATTTATCTGATAAAAACATTCTACTTAAACTAAAACTTTCAGATTCTCCAAACTGTTTCCAAATATTCCAAAAAAAAACTTAGATTCTAAGGCTTTTCTTTGAAAGAAAAATTCAACATGAAAAATACTTAGATTATAAGGATTTTTTCTAGTAGAAATATTCTTGGATTCTAAAGACTTTTTCTTAAAGAAAAATTTCTAAAAAAAAATTTAAAAATGTAGTTAGAATCTAAGATTTTTTTTATTATAAAAAGTCATTTCAAATTAAAAAATATTTTTTAAGTATTTTGCTTACAGAATCAAAGATTACTTGAAAGAAAAGTTCTCAGAATCTTTGAATTTTTCCTTAACAATTTTTCTTCAAAAATATCAAATTTTTTTTTAGGAAAAACATTTCTAAAGGAAATATTCCTTAATTTAAAGAGCTTTTCCATAGTTTCTAAGAACTTTTCCCTTAAGAAATTTTCTTAGATTGGGGATCATATAATGATAATCCAGGAATCATAATATAGTTATGAGGGACCATAGTTTGATAAGATTTTGAGTAAATTATAATTACATGCGATCATATTATGATAAATTCAATATCAACATGTTTATTTAGGACCATAATATGGTAATTTTTGAATCATAATATAACTGTAGGGACCATATTATGGTAAAAATATGATTATTTTATTATCATAATATGATAACAATGTTATTGTTCGACTACGGTTGGCACAACCATAAATCCAAAATTATATGATGCTCTTCGAATTTGATTGCCCCAAACAAGTTTTTTCTTTGCGTGTATATCCTATTGTTTCATAGTCCTTGTGCATACTACCCCAATATGATAATTAAGGAGTTTAAGAAAAGAACCGTATTGAACAAGAATATTAATTTAATATAATGCCGTATAAATTACTTTCAACTTAGAAATTTGTTTATTTAATTGAAATAATTATTAATAATATATTTTTATTATATGTGTAGCCCAAACGTGTAGAGGAACCTATAAAGGAACTTACACCTCCACCCATAATTGAGCCGGTGGATGAACCTGAATCCGAGTCAGAAGCTCCTACACCAGTTGATACTGAAGTGCCCAACTTGGAAGAAACCACAACAAATAAAGAAACTCCAATTGAAAATTTAGCGGAACAAGAAGAAATTGAAAAATCTGATAAAGAAAAAGAATTAACACCCGAAACTAAGGAATCTGAAGAAATTGAAGAAAATGTCAAAACCGATAAACCAACTAATGACAATTCATCTATTGGGGAACCAATAAAAGAACAAATCATGGAAAAAACTGAAGAAGAGTTGGCCCTAGAACGTCAATTAGCCGATGTACAAAAACAATTGGCTGCTTTATCAAGCCTACCCAGCACCATACAATCCACCTTAGATGCTGTTACAAAACAATTGGCCGATTTATTACCAACATTCAAATTACAACAAGAACGCAGAAACTCTGGTAGTGTAGCACGTGAAATAAGTTTGGAGAAAATCATGGAAGTAGAAAATGAAGGTATTTAGTAGGGGATAAATGAAATTATCATTTGCTATAAAGAACTGCTCAAAATTATAGCGCACTTACTAGCGGTACTTTGTTATTTGAATACATTTATGAGCATAGTTCTATTGGCAAATTTAAATGATTTTCCATAACATTGATGTAAAAATTCTAGATCTCTTAGAATGGATTTTAGCATTTTAAATAAAAATTACTACTTAGCTTATTGTGTAAGGTATTAGCTACATGCAGAAAAAAATGTAGTTGGAATATAGGAATCGAAACTATTATAATATGATTTTTATTACCATAAATATGACTCTTACTGAATATATTGTGATAACTGAGAAAAAGTTTTGTATCACTTAAGATCATATTATGATCATACTTTGATCATAAAGTATTTACATCATAATGAATAAGGTATGGGGAATTCTCAGGAAAACATTTACGGGAATTCCCAGGAAATTTATCTTCAATTGCCGTTTACCCGAGCACATCTTTAAGAACCTATATTTTTACATACAGCGAACATATTCGTTGTTCACCAACCGAATGTTCACATTACCGAATGTTCACATTATCCGAACGTTCACATTATCACATTATTCCAATTCAGCTGTAAAAATTTTCAATTTTACCTTATATATTTCTGGATATAAGAAAGTTGCTCCAGCCGAATTTATTTGGTATTACTACATTTATTTAAAAACTCCCTTTAATAATATAAAACACTGTAAACATTTTTTTTTAAATTTTCATAAAAAATTAAGGATATTTTTTTAAATTTTCATAAAAAATTAAGGATAATTTTTAAATATATAATAAAAAAAAACACCAAAAAAACGTACCTGGAGAAAAACAGTAAGATCTCCTGTTTAAACGGACCCTTAAACCAATATATAATTATTTGTTGATACGCATTATACCAAATGAATTCATCTTGAATGCTTTACATGTTTATATATTTTTTAACATGGGCCTATTACATATATGAATTAATATTTCAACTTATTTTTTTAACTTTATTATACATATATACATTGTAATAGAATTACATTTATAGTGTTAATTTCATAGGCTAATTTTTTTCCCCCTTTTTTTGTATTATTTTTTTCGTACCGTAATTATTATTTGGCGTATTACACCAACATGATGATTCGGTCATTATTCCGTTAGATATCGAATGATCAACATTAAAGAAAAAAAAAAACCGCACAACGTGCTGTGAATAAAAAACTGAAGTTTAATATAACCATCAAAGTCTTGATTAATTAAATTACGGTATCCTGATTATTTAAACCTAAAAGTATTGTCACTTCTACGAAGTTTACTTGGTTTAATTAATTTTGTTCCAAAAGTAAATTGGTTGCATAGAATTGAGGCTCTCCGAGTCCAACAGTGGTCCTCCAAACCTTCCTGAACCGTTCTTTGGAAGCATCGGAAAAAAATCTGTTAAGAAACTAAAGGAAGAACCAACCCTACATCACTTTCAAGGTTTAAGTATAAATTCCTAAAACAAAAAAGTTGTTAAGAAAATTATCTTAACACATTGTTCAAAAAAAATGAGTCAAAGAAAACAGTGAGTATGAATGATATTAATAAAGGATAGCAGAAAGTATTAAAAAGTGTACATAAGTGTGAAGAAACGCATGGCGATAGTGTAGAGTAGCGAAAAAAAAATAAATAATTAACAGTAAATTTTTTACGTAACTTCATTATTTATTTATTACTAAACTCCTAAAAACAAAATTGTGTTGGAAACCTTCCCAAAAGTCCAAAAGGAAAAAATACCTTCCAATTAAACGAAAGAGACAAGTGTGGCTTTATTTGTTATGACAGAGGCAACGGCTAAGTGTGCGTTACTTTTTTTTGCCTGTTAAATGGAAAAAAAAAACCTTTTCCAATTACTCTCTTCTTTCCAAATATCATTGGAAACGTATAGCAGATTAAGTGTGCTTCCATTCTCTTAGCTTGTTAATAAAAACAGAACTCTTTCAAATACGCTCTTTTTTCAAATACTCTTTATCCATCGGATAGCCTTAAAAAAAAAAAAAAAGAAAAAAAACCTTTCTCCGACTGTTTTCAATTATCGATAGTTAACTTTGTCAGTAAGGTGATTTAAATAAGAAAATAAATGACAAAGCACAAAAAAAAAACAGGGAATTTGCAAACATAAACTACAGCAAACAGAAATAAACAGTTATAATAAATCCAGTGGGGAAAGGAAGAAAATATAAATAAAAAGAAATAAAAAAAAATATATTTGTGTACAACATACACATACCAATATTGAATTTGGATAAAATAGGCAAATCCAAATTAAAGCAAACCAGACCAACCAGCTATTTTGTGATCCATAACACTTTTCCTCGGGACAAACGTACACTACAGCAGCCAACACAAAGTGAAAACTTATACCCTTAACAGTGGCCACAGACAACATTTGTAGGACAACGGCACAACTCTAGTAAAGGTATGAAATTTAACTTTGTGTTTCTTTTTTTTTTTCTCGCAAAGAATTTAAATAAAACAAATAGTAGTAGCTTCAAGAACACAGAAAATATAGTCAACAATAACACGCAAAAAGTGCAAATTGAAATATCAATTGATTGGCATATAATGGAAAACTTCATAGGAAAAATATATATTTACTAAGTACTTATATTTAAAAATAATAGAGATTCCATTATTTGAGAACATAGGAAATTGTCAAGAATCGACGCAGAATTTAAATTCTCCATTGTCTTGTGAAATATTGGCCGTTTAGACAGTAAACTTTTTAAAAATTTTAACATTTAGTTATACACTCACGTATACTATTTTACTACCATCTACAATAAACGGCGATATATATAATAATAGAAGATTTCCCTACAGGGGGATTTGACAGTAATTTATTTTAAAAAGCTACTGATTGCTTTCAAAACCTTAATACTTGTTTTGAGCTTACTTGTCTGGATAACGTAAGAATTTTATACAAAAGTGGAGGAAAAATAATTTAAACTGTGAATTTTTCTTACTGCCACATTTATTACTATTTTCTTTGGGAAGGGACTTCATCATGAGTCTTACGGTACGATTTATTTTTGCATCGGATCACTTAGTAGCGTTCTGTACCATTTTTGAGAAATGCCCTACAGAGGACCAAACTCAGAACCTGTTAGAAGTCAAACTCTTGGATCTTAATGAACGGTGGGACGCGTTAGGGGCATCTTATCATGAAGTAATGGTATCAGATGACGTAGGTATCACAGAACAATTTAGGGAATCGGCTATAGAAAAATTCGAAAAATGTGCGAACTCGTACTATACTTGGAAATCTCGAATGCTTGATTTATTAGAACTACGGAGAAAAGAATGCGAACAATTGCCTGAACCCCTTGAAGGTGCCTCAGTTGCTAGGCAACAAACGACAAACAGCCAACGTATCAAGGTACCGCCTTGCGATGTACAAGAATTTTACGGTTCCGTTGAAGAGTGGCCATCGTTCAAAGATATTTTTACTGCGGTTTATATAAACAATACAGAAATAGACGATTCGTTAAGATTGTATCACTTGCGTAATAGGACCAGAAAGCAAGCGGGCACGATTGTAAAAAGGTATGGTTTAGCAGGGGAAAATTTTAAGCTAGCCTGGAATGCGCTCAAGTCGAAATACGAAAATAAGAAAGTATTGGTTGATAATCAGGTAAGCATTTTGCTGAATATCAGAGAGGCAAGTGTAGAATCAAGTGCCGAAATCCAACGAATTCAGACTGCAATCAATGATTGTCTAGCTCTAATATCGGCTCAAAAAGTTAACGTTGGGAGCTGGGACCCTATAACGGTGCACATATGTGCATCAAAGCTTCCCGAAGAAAGCCTTAAACTTTGGGAACAATCTATCTCTACCAGTAGGGAGCTACCTAAATGGGATGAAATGAATAATTTTTTAGAATCTCGCTACGAAGTATTGGAAAGAGTTAATAACACCAGATCAAACGCTCGTAGGGAATCCCAAAATAGCAGCAGCTTTCCGATTCAATCAAATAGGAATAGAGCTAACCAGAATCAGTACCAATCACGTTCTCAGAAGTACCTAACTGATAAAAGTTTTCAATTTGACCCAAAGCAATGCAAATTGTGTGACAAATCACATATTTTACGATCATGCCCTCAATTTAAGAATTTATCGGTACAAAAGAGACTTGAATTTGTATCACGGAACGAGATTTGTGAAAATTGTACTTCGGCAAATCATGACGTTTCGCAATGCAAAAGCCCATATACATGCTTAATATGTAAACGGAAACACAACACATTGCTCCACTGCGATAATCAGGTGAACTACGATAAACCTTGTACCTCAAGAGCAGGCAGAAGAGCAAATGTTCACTTCACACAGTCTCAAGAACTTGAAAATGTTACCTCTTCGGATAACAACGAAGACGAAATACCCCAAGCCCAAACATATTTTACGACCAAGCGGTCAAACACCATATTTCCCACAGCTTTAATAAAGATCGAACATGAGGGAGAAGAATTTGTTGTTCGGGCTCTGTTAGATTTTTGTTCGGCTAGCTCTTTCATAACGGAAAGGCTTCAGAATCGATTAAATTTACCGTCCACAGATTTGCGCACTAATATCTCAGGCATGGGAGGAAATCTAACTGCTAGATCGAACAAAATATGTGTTTTCAGAATTGTAGAAAAATCAGTAAATCTCAAAATGGATGTAGAGGCCGCAATTCTGAAAAGACTTACCAATCTAATACCCTCATACCCTCTTAATGATTTGAATATCGGGGAATTTGTAAATTTAGATTTAGCTGACCCCAATTGTTTTGTCCCAGCTCAAGTAGACGTAGTACTGGGCGGAAAAACAAGCTGTAAATTATTAGTGCCTGGCAGTCAAATCAAAAGCATCGGGCCTCTAAGAGCCTTCAAGACTGTTTACGGCTGGATTCTGAGTGGAGAAAACGATACGGTGGATGCGTATTCCACCTGGATCACTCAGGATAATGAGGAGCCAATAAATAATTTAATAAAAAAGTTTTGGGAAATCGAGGAAGTTTCTACGGAAAGACCAATATCCGGGGAGGATAAATATTGTATGGAACTCTTTGAGAAAACCACTATTAGGTTACCTACGGGGCGATTTATGGTTCGTCTTCCCTTCAAGAAAGAGTTCCCTTCAAATTTAAGTCTTGGGACTTCTCGATTTGCCGCTTTGGCACAATATAAGAGAATGGAAAAAACTTTACAGAATAACCAAGAACTCGAAGCAAAGTATAGCGAGGTACTATCAGAGTACTTAAAGTTAGGTCATATGGAAAAAACTTCAAGTTTGGAAATAACTCGAAATGGGTCACACCTTTCTTTTTATCTACCACACCATGCGGTGGTGAAGCCTGACGCTAAATCAACAAAAGTTAGAATTGTCTTTAACGCTTCAAAAAGAACGAGTTCGACATCATCCCTAAATGACGTTCTGCATATAGGACCTACTCTACAGACAGATCTAACAATGGTTATTTTAAACTGGCGTTTATACCGTTTCGTGTTTAATAGTGACATGGAGAAAATGTATCGTCAGATATGGGTACATCCCGCTGATCGCGCTTTTCAAAGGATACTATTCCGCCAAACAAAACAAGGCCCAATAGAAGACTTTGCTTTGAAAACTATCACCTTTGGACTAAATTGTGCACCGTATCTCGCTATTAAAACTATACATACTTTAGCGAATGAGACCTTGGGTTCTCACCCTTTAGCCGCAAATATATTGAAACACGAGACATATGTTGATGATGTTCTTTCGGGGGGTCACAATCTAGCGCAAGCAAGAGAAGCCCAAAATCAATTAATAAACGTTCTAAAATCTGCAGGCATACCGCTGAAAAAATGGACGGCAAACCACCCTGACTTGCTAAAGGGAATTTCGCAAGATGACAAAGTCGCTACGGATTTCTTAAAGTTTTATGACACAAGTTCTACAAAAACGTTAGGTATAATGTGGAACGCGTTAAGTGATACGTTTTGTTACTCCATTATTCACATGAAACCACCCACAACAGCAACGAAACGTCAAATATTGTCAAAGGTTGCCACCCTGTTTGATCCAGCGGGATGGTTAGCACCGATAATAATTCAGGCCAAAATATTACTCCAACAATTGTGGCTCGAGGGAAATGATTGGGACACAAATGTTAAAGCACCGTCCCTTCAAAAGTGGAACAATTTTCTCGAAAACTTACCTGATTTGGAGAAAATCAAAATCCCTAGATGGCTACAATATGCTCCGGAAAACCTGACTGAACTACACGGTTTCTGCGATGCATCAGAAAAGGCATATTGTGCAGCAATATACATGCGGAGTACAGATTTGAGTATCAAAATATCTACTGCACTACTAATATCAAAAACGAAAGTAGCCCCTCTACAAAGAACAAGTCTACCTCGTCTAGAACTCTGCGGTGCAGTTTTACTGTCGAAACTCGTTAAAAGTGTTCTCAAAAATATTAATTTTGAGCCCAAGAAAATAACGCTATGGTCAGACTCTTCCATAGTGCTTGCATGGCTAGACAAGCCTCCACATGTGTGGAAAACATACGTAGCTAACAGAGTGTCGGAAATACGGCAGAATGTCAACAACGCAACGTGGCGCCACGTCCCAACAGCTAGTAACCCAGCTGATTTAGGTACACGAGGTTGTACACCTAGTGAACTCAAGGACAATTCCCTTTGGTGGGAAGGCCCTGAATGGCTGATTGAGAAGGAATCACAATGGCCACTTAATCAGACTGCAAGAATCATTGCACCCGAAGCTAATACCATAGAGAGCTTACTAACTCAGGAAAAATACTTATGTCCGTTTACCGAAATGATGCGAAGCAGCAAACCCAAGCTAGACAATATTAAGTGTTCGTGCACCACAGTAGAACATGACCTATTAAAGAATTTCTCATCGCTCCCTCGAGCACTGCGGGTTATGGCTTATGTTTTTCGCTTCATTCATCGTGGATTTTTAAAACATCGAGATACAACTAAGGTTCCACAGGGAAATATTACCCCAGATGAAATCAAACACGTAAAAGACCGTCTCATAAAAGTTTCGCAAATCATGTTTTACCCAACGGAATATACTAACTTGAAAACACAATTAAAGCTACCAAACAAAAGCACCCTCCTTTCGCTAACACCTTTTTTAGATAACTCGGGAACAATGAGAGTGAAAGGAAGACTCATTAATTCAGAGGATCTAACGTATGACGAACGTCATCCAAAAATAATTCACCCGAATTCCCAGTTATGTGAATTGGTAATTCGTTTCATTCATATTCTTCTGTTACACGCGGAGCATCAACTTATGCTTTTCAATGTGCGACGTTTATTTTTTATCCCCCTTGTCAAAAATAAAATAAAAACATGTATAAATCGTTGCAAAATATGTACAATATACAAAAAGAAAGTCCAATGTCAAATAATGGGCGACCTCCCTTCCGAGAGAGTTACTTTTGCTCCACCATTTACCCATACGGGGATTGACTTCGCGGGCCCATTTCTGTTAAAAAGTTCGGGAATTCGAAAATGTCCTACGTATAAACGTATGACGAACGTCATCCAAAAATAATTCACCCGAATTCCCAGTTATGTGAATTGGTAATTCGTTTCATTCATATTCTTCTGTTACACGCGGAGCATCAACTTATGCTTTTCAATGTGCGACGTTTATTTTTTATCCCCCTTGTCAAAAATAAAATAAAAACATGTATAAATCGTTGCAAAATATGTACAATATACAAAAAGAAAGTCCAATGTCAAATAATGGGCGACCTCCCTTCCGAGAGAGTTACTTTTGCTCCACCATTTACCCATACGGGGATTGACTTCGCGGGCCCATTTCTGTTAAAAAGTTCGGGAATTCGAAAATGTCCTACGTATAAAGGTTACGTTTGCGTATTTGTGTGTTTCACAACCAAAGCTTTACACTTGGAAACATGCTCGGATTTATCATCCGAAGGTTTTCTTGCAGCATTGACCCGTTTTGTTAGTAGAAGAGGTTTGCCAAAAAAGTTGTTTTCAGACAATGGTAGAAATTTTGTAGGTGCCAGTAGACAACTTCTCAGGGAATATAAAGCTTTTATTAAAATAGTATCCGAAGATGTAACCAATAAGTACCAAATCCATGGAATGGAATGGCATTTTATACCCCCCAGCGCTCCCCACTTCGGCGGACTATGGGAGGCTGCAGTTAAAAGCTTTAAGCACCATTTAAAGAAGGTTGCGCAGAATAATATATTTACCTTTGAAGAATTCGCAACGCTTTTAACACGAATTGAAGCCGTCTTAAATTCTCGACCCTTATCCCCAATAAGTGATGACCCTTCTGTAATATTGCCGCTTACACCCGGACATTTCCTACGAGGAAATCCCTTAATGGAAATTCCCGAACCAGATAAACAGGATCTACCTCTTATTAATCGCTGGGAAAAAGTAAAGATCCTACATCATCATTTCAGTCGTCGGTGGAAGGCTGAATATCTACGAGAGCTACAAAAGAGAGTAAAATGGAAACACACCCAAAAGGATGTTGCTATCGACGATCTAGTCGTAATCATGGATGATGCTCTTCCACCTGTAGAATGGCGACTTGGTCGAATAACTCACGTACATACGGGAAGCGATAACCATGTCAGAGTTGTTGACATTAGAACCCAAAATGGGTCAGTCACCAGACCTATTTCGAAAATTGTAATTTTACCCAAAGGTTAAGAACAAACATATATATATATATAAAAGCGTTCGCATACACGAACACACTATCAAAATATGTACACTCGCATACAATTTACTTCTCACACATCTTGTCATTGTTAAGTTTTTTTTTGGTAATGTAATTTAAATTATATATTTACAGACGAACAAATTGTCATCGGTGTCAAGTGTGCAAAAACCATCATTCGATCCGATTTTGCGATAAATTTCTAAACATGTCCGTGAAACAACGAATGGAAGCAGTTAAAAAAGGTGGAAACTGCTTCAACTGCTTGGCAATATCGCATAATGTTTCTCGGTGTGAATCGGACAGTTTTTGTAAGATCTGTAAAGGAACGCACCACACTTTGCTACACATCTACAAAAATCCACGAATTGAACTTGAAGAACAAACTGATACCAACAAACATCGCCGAGATTACCAATCCAAACGCAGCTCTAACCGACGTCAATATAATCAACCTCCAACCCATCGCAATTCTAACCGGAGCAAGGGCCGATATGCTTCGAAAAAACCAGATAATGACGCATTGAACAAGCTCAAAGCCGCAGTACGAGCTTTGGAAATTTTTAAAAAACGCATTTTAAATTGCAGCATAGCAAGGCCGGCGCTATGTTTAAACGGACCCTTAAACCAATATATAATTATTTGTTGATACGCATTATACCAAATGAATTCATCTTGAATGCTTTACATGTTTATATATTTTTTAACATGGGCCTATTACATATATGAATTAATATTTCAACTTATTTTTTTAACTTTATTATACATATATACATTGTAATAGAATTACATTTATAGTGTTAATTTCATAGGCTAATTTTTTCCCCCTTTTTTTGTATTATTTTTTTCGTACCGTAATTATTATTTGGCGTATTACACCAACATGATGATTCGGTCATTATTCCGTTAGATATCGAATGATCAACATTAAAGAAAAAAAAAAACCGCACAACGTGCTGTGAATAAAAAACTGAAGTTTAATATAACCATCAAAGTCTTGATTAATTAAATTACGGTATCCTGATTATTTAAACCTAAAAGTATTGTCACTTCTACGAAGTTTACTTGGTTTAATTAATTTTGTTCCAAAAGTAAATTGGTTGCATAGAATTGAGGCTCTCCGAGTCCAACATCTCCATATTGTCAGAACTTTGCCTATAGACAAACCCTCCCCTTCTATAGACTTTTTCCTGTAGAAATACTCTCAAATCCCGAGTATTCATCTATAAAAAAACATTCAGATTTTGATTCTAAACCTTTTTAGAAAACTCTCAAATTTTAGGAACATTGTGGTACAAAAAAAAACCCTTGAATCCTGAGCAGTTTTTTCCATAAGAGAAATCTTATCTTATTTTGACGGCTTTTTCCTACAGGAAAAAACCTAAAATTCGGAGGAATTTTTGTCAAAAAAAAAAGAAACGTTAGTAACCTGATCTATATTTAGAAAAATCTCCTTAGATTCTGAAAAAGAAAAATTTGAGAAGCTTTTCCTATAAAAAACCGTCAGATTCTGAAGTATTTTGTCTTTCTAAATACTTTCTGAAGAATATTTCCTACACACAAAAAACAAATTCATACTATTTATGAATATTTTATGAAAATTTGCCAATGTACTAATTTAAGAACTTTTTCACAAAATCAGGTTGTATTTATGAACAACTTATTAAAAAAAATACTAGGAATGTTTGTGTACTCGTTTGTTATGAAATGGTTCTTAAAATATCTTTAGATATACTTATTATTTATGAAAAAGTACTTAAAAATTTTAAAATGTACAAAATCTTATTATTAAGGAACGAGTGCATAAATACATATAATACTGGGAATTTAGTTAGGAAATAATTTATATTATAAATAAATTTTATGTAGCTATTCATACAAGCAAGGAAACTCTTTATAACATAAATCAAAATGCTTTGTGTATGAATTTGAATTTAAAGTTAAAATTAGGTAAAACAAATATGAAAACAATAAAATAAGATATATAATATCAAGTATTTCATAATATTTTCTAATTCTGAACCCGTTCTTAAAACATATGAACATATTTCTATTATGTATATCCGCCGTCATCGAATAACGCAGGGAATTGTAGAAACATTTTTATGTTATGAAATTTTCATAATATTTAAAAATTAAGTCATGTTAAATATGATTTTGTTTCTTTATGAACAAAGTTCATAATAATTATGATCGAACTCATAAAAAGACACTGGGAAGTTAGGAACACTTTATAAATAGTAAGTAAACTTCATATATAATATGAACCTTTTAAATTATAAAAAATTTTCATAAAAAATTATGAATTGTTTTTTTTTTGTGTGTATTAGAAGACATAAATTTTGTTAAAATAGTTTAAATAGTCCTTCAAATCTTAAGGTTTTGCTGTAGAAAATATTTCTTAAAAACTTGGGGGGTTTTGTTATACAAAATTTCTTTAATTTTAATGGGTTTTTAGTAGCCGAAGGTTTTTGAATCTCAGGATTTTACCTTTAAAGTACAATGCTCAGAATTCTAAACATTATGAAAATTTCCTTTTAATCAAACAGGTTTTCTTTAGCAAATGGTTAAACTTGAGATCATGTTGACTTATGTTTCAAGGAAATTTATCGATGCTAAAGTGTTTAATAGATTCAAGACCAAAATGACTTACAATATGTTGACCTTTACATTATAATTTGTAATTCATATTCATGAGATTTAAAAATACTATTTTTTTACAAAAGTGGATAAAAAGTAAATTGGTTTCCTGCCATCCTGCCAAAAAAAAATATAAGAGAATTAATATCTCAGTTCTATGTTCTTATATTACAGAAAAATTTTTTTATGTAAAATTGTTACACTTAAACGCACCATCCGATACATATCTAATTTTTTAGGAATAATAGATTTTCTTAATTATTTTTATAGAAATTTAATATTTTTGAATTTGTTTTTGAGTTTCTGATTGTGTTTTAGTATAAAAATTAAATTTATTTTTTGAAGTTAATGACATTTTGTTGGGATTACATGCATGTGACTTTAAACAAAGAATTGTATATATAAAGATAGAGCAAAATACATAATTGTTTTAGTGTCTATACTTAGAAGTAGATGGCGCTCAAGTAAATAAAAAACAATACCCTGCGCCATGCTTAAGTCGGCATGGCCTTGGTCTTGGCTTTTAATTATCTTAGGAACCACAAATATGACATTTAATACATATTTAAAATTCTAGTACATTAAACTGTCACTAGCAGACTTATTTAATAATACTAAAGTCAATTTTTGAAATGTTCGACGTGATAAAAGCATTTGTTTCAAGTATTGAGCCATTGCAAACTGCATAGTTATGATAATTCTTTCTTTCAAAAAAAAATTAATACACATACGAAAAATTGTAATACTGTATTCTTTAACATCTAAATGACTATTGATTTAGAAAATAGAAAATCAATAATACCCTCTTGCATATTGTAGCAGAATATGCCTAATAGGGATTAATTATTTTCAGATGCGCCATCTATTGGGAAATAGTTTCAACTTCTTTAATAAATTAATGTCTTTGACTTTAAACTTTGCCATAATTATAATATTTATTAAAATTACAATTCGATATCTAACAATTTTTTGTTTAAAATGTTATATATTAAATAAAAATTCTTTAATAATAAAAATTAAAGTTAGAAAAATATAACAAAAATTTGTTAATATTTGCAAATTTTATTTTTTGTACCTTTTTACAAATTTTTTTAATTGTATTTACAAAAATAGTCTTGGAAGGATGTTTAATATAACAAACAGATTTTTGTAATTTTGTTCTGTATATTATTCAAACAAACAAATTATGGCTGGTGTGCTATAATTATGAGCAAAACTTTATATAAAATCAGAAAAAGGATGAACTTTAAATAGTTTATAAAGCAAGCATAAAATCTCAGCAAAAACTTGTTATTTTTTTTTTATATTATTTATAAAAATCAATGAATGAATTCCCAAGTAAAAGATATTTTAAAATATTATAATAGTATTTTATGGGCCATTTGTAAAAAAATCTTTTTTAAGTCAGAATTAGTTCTGCTTTAAAATCGTTAAAAATTTATTTATTTTGTTGTTTTTTTTTATCGATAAAGAAAAAGTTCAGATGTGTTTCCATATCTTTAGATTGTTTTAGCATTTTACGACACCATGTCAATGTCTCTCACGTAGTAAAAAACGTTCTCTTGGTTTTTTGCGATTCCAATTGATTTTCTTTGCAAATCCAATTAGTTTTTAGCAGATTTCCCAATTGGATTTGCAAAAAAAGAGGTTTAAAGACATGGAAATTTACTCAAATTTTTACAGAAATCAGGGAATTTGCTCAATTTTCCCCTGTTTGCTCTCAGTTTCCGAACCTTTGTATTCTGTATAAAATTTTATTTGGCCGCTGCCGGCGTTGCATCCTACTACATACTATTCTTCCTCTATGATTTTACTCTGTTGTGTTTTTGTTTGATCTATATGTTTATAAACAGTTAGGACATCAGCGCGTATACTTAATGAATATTTATCATACGTCCAGTTGTTCCTAATAGTATGCAAGTAGAACATAATTATAAGGCCTTACAGCAGTTAAAGAATATTTAAAATCAATTTTATTTCTAAAGCATACAGTTTACTTAATTTTGTGTATGGGAACCCTACAAATAACATTTATTTGTTTAAACATTTTGTTTAGTTAATAATAAAAAATTTAATCTAAAAGCTTTTGAAATAAATCAAGTCAATGCATACTACAAACCAAAATTTTAATTTAAACTTCAATACAAAATGTTTTGAAATCATAATTTTCTATAAAATTCTTTCCATAGTTTACTAATGTATGACTGTCATAGAGAAAGGTGTGCCTTCAATTACGAATTATTGAATTTCCATACTAACAACCCTAGTTTTGATCTATTTGGTTCGAAATGAGCGGAGCTCCATCGCCTTCAAAAACTCACGACCTTTAAAAATTTTCAAAAAGAGAGGTTTTTAAAAACAATTTATATCCAAGTCAAAGTCAGTGCAATGAAACAAAACTGGGGATGTTAACAATGAGATTTAATAATTCTTAATTAAGACGTATCGTATATGTTGTAAAAAGTCATTATTAAATATGTTCACAGAAAATTATATATATATATATATATATATATATATATATATATATATATATATATATATATATATATATATATATATGCATAGCGCATGTTGCGGGGACCGGTTTTCGTTCCACAAGTTACTATGAAGACATTTTGTTACTTTGGGGACTGTCCACAAACTTTTCATTATTCTACTGTTTACACTGAAGACATTTTACTGGATACAGCGCATATTACAGGGACTTTTTTGGCTGTATATACAGATGTCTTCAAAGTATGTGAAATGCATATATATATATTCATTGCCCATACTTTGAAGACATCTGTATATACAGCCAAAAAAGTCCCTATAATGTGCGCTGTATCCAGTAAAATGTCTTCAGTGTAAACAGTAGAATAACGAAAAGTTTAAGGACAGTCTTCAAAGTAACAAAATGTCTTCATAGTAACTTGTGGAACGAAAAACCGTCCCCGCAACATGCGCCGTGCACATATATATATATATATATATATATATATATATATATATATTCTTTGCCCATACTTTGAAGACATCTGTATATACAGCCAAAAAAGATCCTATAATACGCGCTGTATCCAGTAAAATGTCTTCAGTGTAAACAGTAAATTAATTAAAAGTATGAGGACGGTCCCCAAAGTAACAAAATGTCTTCATAGTAACTTGTAGAACGAAAAACCGTCCCCGCAACATGCACTGTGAACATATATATATATGTATTCATTGTGCATACTTTGAAGACATCTGTATATACAGCCAAAAAAGTCCCTATAATATGCGCTGTATCCAGTAAACTGTCTTTAGTGTATACAGAAGATTAATTAAAAGTTTAACGACGGTCCTAAAAGTAACAAAATGTCTTCATAGTAACTTGTGGAACGAAAAACCGTCCCTGCAACATGCTCCCTGCACATATATATATATATATATATATATATATATATATATTCATTGCCCATACTTTGAAGACATCTGTATATACAGTCAAAAAAGTCCCTATAATATGCGCTGTGTCCAGTTAAATTGTCTTCAGTGTAAACAGTAGAATAACGAAAAGTTTAAGGACATTCTTCAAAGTAACAAAATGTCTTCATAGTAACTTGTGGAACGAAAAACCGTCCCCGCAACATGCGCCGTGCACACACATATATATATATATATATATATATATATATATTTGTTTAGAAACTATCATACATCCATATGTTTGAAATATGCTTCGAATTATTATATATTAATACATGTTTCCAGTCAAACATTGTAAAGTCTCTATTTTCTCTCCCAAAACAGAAATATATTTGCGATTGTAATTTTTTATAATTGTGGGATGCACACATAATAAAGATAAACATATATATGATTGCCGATGAATAAATTTTTGCTGATCGAAACATTTATACATTCAGAAAAAAAGTTTGTAGAAAAATTTGCAACCGGGTTTCAATCCCACTTTACTATTTTTGTACTGATTTTATGTAAAAGAATTTTTATTTAGAAAATTTTTTTGCTATTTACATTTTACAAATAACAGAATATTAACAAATTTTTGTTGCTTATTTGAGAACACATTTTACAAATTTTTAAAAATCGATTTGCTTAAATTAGCAAAACAAAAATTACTAATGTATCCTGGTATCTAATTTTTTCGACCTTTGAAATAATTATATATAAGTAATAAAATATTCTAGCTTGAGGTCAAGCTCAAGCTTAAATATTTTATTACTTATATAGAAAAATTACTAATTTTAAAAAAGTAGATATTAAAGGAAATTTTATAATTAAAACTTATACTTACAAACTTAAATAGCCTTAAAATGTTACATAGATTGGGAAAAAAGGGATCGGATATGAAGATACTTTACACAATCGACTCATGGCCAAAAAAAACAATAAATATTTTTATTAATATTTTTTAAGCCTTTGATTTTTTTTTCATTTTGTGTAAAATATTTTTGAAAAAAATAAATAAAATAATAAAATGTTGCTCGAAAAAAATATAAACTAGAATATTCGAATTCGTAAGGGAATTTCAATTGAAATTAACAGCGTTAAAGTGAAACAAGTGTATCAAAAAATAATTGAGTTACTTTGTGCATTTTAAAAATATTTTTTTATGAATTAAAATTTTGCTATATTTTACAACTCATTGAGTTTACAGCAATTTACTAAAATTTAGTAGCGCTTACTAATTTTTTATACTAATTTGATTGTACTAATATAAATGATATTTTGTATTTTTTTTTGCTGATTTGCACGTCAGCAGACATGTGTTGCTAAGATTAGCAAAAAAAATACCGCTTGGCTCAAATTAGCTAAATTTCCCGTAATAACAGCAAAATTTTCAGTTGCCATTACGGACTATTTTTGGTGAGTGTATACTTTGAGGGGAATATATTATGTTTGCAAGCAAACATATTGTATTAGATAAACGAGAAATCCTCTGTACATGGTTTCCAAACATTTGTATAAGGTTAGGTTAGACCAAAAAGGGGAAGGGCCCATTTACCATCATGATTACCCAAAACTGGGTGACATACTCGTATACCTATGCCAGAGAATCAGCATGTTCTGCGCTGTCTTAAACTGCTTGAACAAATATTCCAAGCTACTTGAATAATTCAGTACCCCTCAGGTATCCCTTCAGTTTTCTCAAATCAACCCCCAAAGATTGTATATCGTCCCCGTGCTAGTGTTTTACCCTACCCTTTGCGAAAGCCGAGCAAAAACAAAAGAACAAAGGTCCTATCCACCACAGAGTCACTCCATACCAATTTCGAAAGGTGTAATTATTGTGAAGAATTTCTATAATTTTGGCCAGTTCCCTTTTCGCGAGCCTTAAATTAACCATTGTCCTGTTCCAATCCGGGTCACCCCACAATACTTTTGTGATCGCACCAACATTATCCCTATTATAGGTCCCCTTGTGCATATTAGTGGCCCATTGTCCAAGCTCCGTTTTCCTCATCCAAAATGGTTTACGATTTTGAAGGTTTACAGAGACCAGGTTCCATCCATCTCTGACCAGCTCGTCAACCCTCCCATTCCCCTACACTCCACAGTATCCGGGTGCTCATATCAAACTTGAATGTACTCCAAATAACCCCAACCTCCACCTGAAAAACCATGTGTCGGAAGCACATTTCAACTCCCAGATCTCCACAAGGGAAAGCAAAACCTATTCTTCCGTCCGGTTAAGACCCATCGGTATAGAAATTCATTCCATTGATAATATCCATCATCTCTGCACCGCGCCCTGACCGTAATTATAATATCGCTCTCCGCCACTACACGTTTTACCGCCACCCTATCACAGTCCATATCCAAAGTGTTATGGCATGGCAGATTTTCAAGGATAATCTAAAGCCGCGTTCGCCGCCGCCAAGAAACCACTGCCCGGGCACCACCAGTCTGTAAGCCGCAATTACAGCCTCATATCTAACCTGAACGTATATCGGTCTGATGGAGAGTATCGTCTTCATTGCCCCTGTAGATATCAATATAATCGCGCCAATAATGCCCAGGCATCATAGCCGCTGAACCCTTTTGAGTTTTCTCACATTACATGCCCTTAGGATCGAAGGCCACATAATAACGGTCTAACGACACTTGTTTCAAGCCACGTAGTATTTCCATCAAATTTATATTTCCAATATATTTATTTGGGATAATACAATTATATACAATTATTTTTATTGCCGATCAATTATTTAAAAATTCATTGCTGCCAATAAATTTTTATGAAATCGGGTGATCTAAATGAAAGATAACATAATTTTGACATTTGCTGCAATATATAAAAACATATTTATCGTCAGTCTAGACTGGGGTAATATCTATTTGTTTTGGTAAATTCAAAATATATTGAATAAATAATAAACTCCTTTATGAACATTCTTTATTTACAAAAAAAAAAAAATAAAATAACGTACGTGTTTATGTAGCTAAAAAATAACAACGAAGATTTATTATTATAATACAAAATTTTTACAATACCTTAGAGATGTATGACTACTGTCTGTTAGAAAAATTACTGCAAATAAATATGGAAAACAGTTTTATTCTTTTCCTTGAATTAAAATCATTTCTATCACTTATTTTATCTTTTGTTTTTTACATAAATTTTTTCATTACCCCAACGCTTTTTACATTCACAGACCATGAAAATAAGGATATTATACAAAATGACAACGAAACTGAAAACTGTCATGAATCAGTGGAAAATGTTGGCATCCACCAACAACAACAGCAGCAGCAGCAGCAGCAGCAAGAGCAGGATAATAAAGCTAACGAACAAATTGCGAATGACACTAATGAAGCGCGTGATACAATTGACAAGAATCCAATTAAGCAACAGGAAGTTACTACCAAAAGCAACAGAAGCAGCAATGATGAAACCCTTCAAATGGAGGAAGAGCAAAAATTAAAAAAACAAAAGGTAAGTTACCAATGACAAAATAACAAACATTTATTTGTTTTCCTTCAATCATAACAAACTGTAACCTAAATTAAAATATTTACTTACAAAAAACCTAAAAGTGAAGAACACTTAACATGAAAAAATCGTTAGTATTTAATCCAATTAATAATTTAAAAAAAAAAAAAGTTTTGAAATAAATCAAATTACAGTAATACTTTATTTATTGGGGTGATTATTTCAGGAGATGTTATTTGTTTAATTTAGGAAAGCTATCAAGTATTATATATTTTTATTTTTATTTTTTCTAATTAATTGACAGCAATGAAATTTATTTTTATTTACGATCATTTTAAAAGCATTTATTCCATATCTCATATAAAGGTTTAGTAAAGTTTCGTAACTGTTGTAATTTGGGGTTTTTTAATATGTCTGCTAAAAATAATAATGGAAAATTTCAAATAAGGTCTCTTATTATTAATGCCGAACTCCTACTCCTATTCTTGAGAGACAAATTAGTTTGAAAAAAAAGTGCGGCGAAATGAGACCAAATTAAGAAGATATATATTTTTAATAGTTTTTCTTACAACTCAAATCTACTTCCAAAATTAGTTGTTTCGTATACTAATAATAGTTAAATAAAAACAGCTGACACGATACTGCTAAACTAGTGGAGCCTTTAAACAATGCGGCATACAAATTTAAAATATTTTTTACCAAAGGATTATCAAATTTAGAACATTATGTATTTGCGAATAACTCAAAAACCTCATAATAATTTTTTTTTAAATAAAAATAGCACAAAGTATCTTTCAGCTGAATTTTAATTCCTCTTTGTGATTTCTGTGAAAATGTGAACTTATATACAAAATGAACATACTAAACATACATGTACCATGCTATATCATATATAAGCATACTCGTATATTTATGTGACGTTGATATATAAGTATATATGCCACATTATCTATTTGTTCCCGATATAAAGGGTGTCCCAAAAAGAACGCAATTTTTAAATTTTAAATAAAACACAGATATTTAAAAAAAAATCGTGAAACTTTATTATATCGTAAAGTAGACAGAATGGGGTTATGTATGGAGCAATATATCGTGCAGATGGCCGCCGCGGCTTTGCTGGCATGCACGCGATCTTTTAATGAAATCTCCAATGACCGTTTTGCATGAATGCTGCGGTATTTATATAATGCAGCGTCCAATTTCCTCTTTTAAGGCTTGAGTCGTCGTCGGCTTATTCGCGTAAACCATCGACTTCAAAAAACCCCAAAGAATAAAATCTAATGGTGTTAAATCGCACGATCTAGGCGGCCAATTCTGATCTCCAAAACGCGAAATAACACGACCGGGAAATGAGTGATGCAGCAATTGAATTGTTTCTCTGACTGTATGACCCCAAATGCGACAATTCTGCCTATTGACGAAGCCATCAAGATGAAAATGGGCCTCGTCACTGAAGATGATTTTATCGGCAAAATCAGCATTTTCATATTGTCTCTCCAATACCCAATTAACGAACTCCCTTCGCTGTCTATGGTCAGCTGGCTTCAGTTCCTGAGTCAATTGAACTTTGTATGCATGAAGATGCAAATCTTTCGTCAAAATTCGCTGCAAAGTGGATTTGGAGACACCAATTTGCTGAGCTCGGTGTCGAATTGAGGTGGATGGAGTTTGAGCGACATCATCACGTACAGCTGCGACATTTTCGGTCGATCGACCTGGTCGATGGCGCGCTGTTGTCTTTACATCACTAACAGACCCAGTTTTGGCAAATTTATACATTAATCTCTTTACAGTTGACTCTTTTGGAGCATTATTGTGACCCCAAATTGATCGCAATTTGCGAACTGTAGCCGCAAAACTTTCACTATTTTGGTAAAACAATTTCACAATGAGAATGCGTTGTTCATTCGTGTAGCGCTCCATCTTTACTAACCTCGTACCTTCTACTAGCAAACAATAACAATTGTTCAAATGTCAAACAATGACACTTCGAATGTTGCCAGATATAAAAATTGCGTTCTTCTTGGGACACTCTGAGGGTATATGACTGTATATGTCCTATAGCAAAAATTGAGCTAAGAATGTAAAATTGAGCTAAGTGTATGTAATTAAAGACATCTCAAAAATCATTTTGTCCGATTTAAATGTTTTTGTTGAATATTCGTATATAGCATTGCCGAAATTAATAGAAAATTGTGTGCTATAATAGATATGTTTTTAAAAAGCGACTATCCCTACTTACCGGACTTTTCTTTATTTTTGTAAACAAATACAATTTGAACATTTGGGGCCGCCTTTGTACAAAAGCTGTTTTCGTATATGGACTGCGCGGGAACGCAAAATAGAGCAATTATATTATTTGCCCAGCTCTAGCTTAACTTACAAACACATAATTCATTTGTTAGCTTTTGTGGTTTTTAATATTTTATCAAATTAATAACACAAAAAATTTCAAATATTTTTATAACAATTATTTTTGTTTACATTTAAAAGAGAAAAACCAAAAATTTCCAAGACTAGGCAGCATTTTTATACATTCTTAATTTTCAAGTAGCTATATTTATAACTACTTAGCAAGTCTATATCTACATAAATTTGTATGGAATATATATATATAAAAATCGAAAAAAATAAACCTAATATACCAATCAAAAATTAAATTTTTGATTTATTCGAAAAACCCGAAATTATTATCAGTTTGCTTTTTATATATATGTAGGATTAAATTTAAGACTAAAATAAAGTTATCATTTTAATTAATATTTTTTTATATTTATCCTAAGGATCTCCTTCTAACAATTTTGTATATACATGTATAACTCTACTAAAAAAAAATAATAATTTTACCAAAAAATAAATGTCCAAATTTAAGAATTTACTTTTTTACAGCGACACATACATTTTGAAATATAAGAATATTCAAGGAAGATACTTAATGTTTTCAATAGTTAAAAAAAAAAAAAAAACATTAAAAGCTTTATGTTATCAAATTAAATTCTTTAAAAAAATAATTAGAATTCATTTTGCTTTGATTTATTTACAATGTGAACCCTTCTGTCTCGTTTAAAATTCTACCCTACTTATTATGTTTGTTGGGATAAATTTACCCAATTTTTAAATCATTAAAGATTATACCTTAATTCATTTGTTATTGAATTTTACTTTCATATTTATTAAATTAGGATACCTTTAAGCAAAAATAGTAAAATATATTATCTTAATATAAACCTGCCTAGTTTGAGACTTGCTTGCTTATTAAGTAGCCAAAGGTTTTTGTAAAAGATAAATTCGGAGAGGAAAATAAGGAAGGTTTTATTTAAATCTTTTTTACACTGACAAAGTTTTTGACGTAATTGATATTTATCAAAAACAAGCAGTTTTAAGTATAGATTATTAAGTTGAAATTGGGATGTTTTAATCCAAACGAGACAGAGGAGTTGATATATTTTCATATTAACACAAAAACCAACAATATGAACACAATAATTAGCATAAAAATAGCACAAGTCGAACAAGTATTTAGTATATAGAATGACAATGTGACCAATATGTTATAAGCCTTGGCTTAAAATTATTACAAAGAATAATCCTTTATTGCCCTTTACAATAAAAATTTAAATTTATCAGTAAATTTAAGTTAAATCAATAAATCCCATTACCCAGGCGAAAAAGTTTATATGGCTTCATGTATGAGCAAATCAGCGATCTTAAAATGTAAAATCATAACAATCTTTAACGAATATTTTCTGTACAAGGAAACTTTTCGAATCGCTACATACAGAGAAAAAAAATTGTAATTTTTCAACTAAAATTCAGTTTCTACGACTGAATTTTGTTGATGCAACTGAATATTGGTTTCCACAATAAAAATCGGTTAACACAACTGAATTTTGGTTGGTACACACAAACCATTCAGCAATAACATTTGAATGTGGTTGTGAATATTGGTTGTCGCGACCAAAATACATTTTTCAATTCAGTTTGGTACTTTATTTTTATGTGTGTAAAAGATATCTAAACTTATTTTAATAATAAAAAAATGAGCTAGGTTAAGATAAATTGAGTTATTAATTACTCTTAAAATTTAGTATTAGACCTGAGTTAAAACAAATAAATTTAAATTGCCACAAAAAACTCTATTAACGTAGTCAAATTTTTACACTTAAAATAGCTGCACAGAAAAAATAGATTCATAGTGGCAACCGAATTTCCTGCCAACCGAATAATTTGGTTGCAACAACTGAAATATTAAGTTGTGGTAATCAAATGTACGTATTCCTGACAAAACTTAAATATTTCAAATATAATTTTTTTATTCTGTCTTCGAGGATTGGGATGGAATCCTAATAATGATTATCCACGGTATGAAGATCGTCTGGCTTTAATAAAATTGCCTACGTTAAAAAGTCGCAGACACATGCTAAATACCACATTTTTTTTAAATCTACCCAGTAAAAAAAATGGTAGTAAGTCTGTGACTATAACTTTTTTCATTGCTTCCTAAACTTCTGTTGATATTCTTTTATGATTTTTTGGTGTTATTCTAAGGCACTTCCAAAAGAATTCATGTGTTCATATTTCAAATGCAGTGATCTGGATATAAACCTGATGCATATCTTAAAAAATCACTCTTCATTACTTCTAAAGCATAAGTTATAGTATATCGTATATTTTTGGAATCTAAAGCATTTATTCAAATTGAAAAAATAGTTCTGTTGAATTTTTTAAATTATTTTATATATTTTAGTTTAAAATTTCATGAGGGTTAGAATTTATGCAGTTTTGCAGTTTTTATAAAAGTTTTGAAATACCAAGAAAAACACATTTTTTTAACCTTTAATTGAAACTAGCGGGCCTGTCATTTGCATTTTTCCAGCCTTAAATATTTATGACGACGCAATCTGTGTATTTTTGCATTACACTACACCATTTCCAGTTTTAATTTAGAATTTATCAAAATAATTTAAAATTGTGTAAAAATTATTTCAAATTGCCCAAAAATGTTTTAAAATTGTGCAAAAATTATTTAAAATTGTTCAAAAATATTTTAAAATTGTCTAATTATGTTTCCAAATTGTACAACCAATTATCCAAAAATATTTTAAAAAGTGTCTAAAAATTGATTAAAATTTTTGAAAAATGCTTTAAAAATGCTTTTTCACTAATTCAGAATTATTTATTTGTTTTAATAAAAAGTATTTGTAAATCAACGCATAAATTTCGCTTCTTCAAACTTATTCTTCTGCATTCTTATGAATTAAATTTTCATCAAAGTTTAAATACTACAAAGTATATGAACATTTTCCACTCATGCACCAGAATACCTAATCATTGTATTATCATTGCTTCCTTAGAGTAAAGTATGAGTAATACTAGTAGCTATATTTGAATACTTCCATCCTATGACACGCTAATGTTAAATTCATCGATGAAACCATCAGAAAAGAAGTGATGCCTTTGCCATAGTAGTGATGCTTTTATTGCTTCTTTGGCAGCTTCATTTTTGCTGGGTAATTAATGGCAACCTCAGTTCCAAATTCTTTTTCAACAAAATTAACATTCGAATTCCAAATCGCTCTTCTAAAAATATTGAATTTTTGCAAGTTAAGTATTATAGAAAAAATTATGCTAATTTTGATCCGTTCCGTCGTATATGTGTAGATTTTAATATTCTTTGTACTTATGTAGATTATAATAAAAGTCTGGATAACGTAAAGAAAGATGTCATAATATATCAATTAACCGCGATATTAAAATCTCCGTTGTAATTAGAAATTAATAATTATTCTTTTTTCTTTACCCAATTTTTGTATAACATATATATGAAATATTGTACTTTTCAATTTTTGTAAATAGTCTGTAAGGTAAACAAAAAAAAATTTTTGTTTTAACCAAAATTCTGTTGTAAAGGGTGTTTAAATTTTAAGGGCCGATGTTAATTTTGAATAAAGCACAAATTATTGAGGATATTATTGTCATTTCTTTTTATTATCCCAGCAAAAAAAAAGTAGCAAAAGAAGAGAAAAAGAAGCAGTGATTTTGATTCCGGTGTTGTGAAAATTTGGATCGGAACCAATGATTTTTACATAGAGGTGTCATAGGGTGGAAGTTTTCTTTTCTGATCCTTTTTCATTGCATCTAAAGCCCTTCTTATGGTTTAGTGAAAAATTAAATCTTTTGTTCTTCCCAAATAAATTTTGAATTTGAAATTTAGATTTCTACAGGACATCAGTAATCGAGCCTTAGCCTAAGTTTCACAATCTCCCGTTAGCTTCTACCTGGGAATTTAACTGACACATTTGTTGTTGTTTCCTATACAAAGTTTGAGTTTTACTGTTCGCTAAATTTTAGCTTGAAATTCAGCAATCGGGGCTTATTTATCTCTATTCGAAATGCTTGCAACTTTTACTACAATACATTTTTTTTAAGAATCACTTTCATTTATTTTTGCTGGGTATGATATGGTTCAATTATGTATGGACAAAATATCGGCCAAATATGTGCACAATAATCCCGATTGTGGACACATTTGGTCGATTATGCTGTCCAATGTCCATTTTTATAATAATCCTGAATAACTTAAACGCGTTGCTCGATTGTGTATCTTTCCATGGTTCAAATTGAGTTAGTCTGAAATTGAGAAATGTCAGATTATATGCAAAAAAAAATTTTGACGTTTAGGTGTGGTTCACAATCAACATCGGTCCTAAAAATTTAACCACCCTTAATTACCCCAATTTCTATTACAAAAAAAAAAAAATTATATAGGCGAATCCAACCAAACCATTCAGTTGACGAAAAATTCAGTTCTCACAATGTTTCTGTTTTCTCTGTGTGTTAAATTAAAATAACAGAAAATACCATTTATAGAAATGATATTTCATTTCAAAACTGGTCTACTTACTTTTCGTTTAAATCAAATGGCATTTTTTTTTATTATTTTAAAATGATGTTCAAATAATTGACAATTATTAAGTAGCTTAAAATATGTAAAAATTTTGTCTTCCGTAAAAAAAACTCTTTATTCATTAATTTGAAATTGTTTCCGTTTTTTTTTTCTTTGTTTTTTAATCTACAAAATGTATACTTACACAGTATATAAACACAATTTGTGTGAATGTGTGTATGAGTAGGTGTTTATGAAGTTCATATAATTTGAATTAAATAAAATAAAAAAAAATTAAATTAAAAAACAAAATATAATTTTTTGAATATTTTTTTTTAACAAATCAAATCTAAATTTGTAATAACTGTAACGGAAACAAATAAACAAAAAAAAACTTTCGTCTTAACAAATAAAAGAAAAAATAAATGAAACTAAAAAAAAAGGTAAATGAAAGTAACTTATTTTGAGCAAATATATAAAAAAATTGCAAATAAATATTTATTTGAAAAATAAATGTCTGTTCTTTATTTTTTACTGATCTGAAAACTTGTTTAATAAAAAGTATACATCTGTATGGGAAGAAACATTTTTAAACTGAAACTGCTCAGTCTACTTAACAATTATTATCTAGAAAAAGTTGTTGAAAAAAATTTATAATTTAAATTAAATTAGAATTACGTCTAATAGTTAAAGCAATTTGTCTATGCGTAATCTTCATAACAAAACATATTGGCCACATTGTTTACATAAAAATTATTAAAACTAATATCAATACCACACGGAGGTTCAAAATCATATTCTGGGAGTAAAAAATATTTTACTGGGTGCATATATTTTTGGGTTCAATAAATTCGAAAATTTTTTATAAAAGCATATAGTATTTAGTTAAAATATTGTTCCACCTTAAGTCCAAAAATTTAATATGCCTTTCAAAAAATGTTGATAATTTTCATGATAGACAATACAATTGTTTTATAGGCATCACCCTACTCATCAGTTGTCTGCATAAAAAAATTATGGTTGGTAAATTTTAACTTAGACATAATATTCAAATAAAAATATTAACAATATAAGAATTGTTTAAAGTAAAAAATGTCTGTATTCATTAACCAATCATCTTCTCAACACTTTTTGAAAATATTTTTGTATTTTTAAATACAAAAATTACAATTACTATTTTTTATAAAAAATATTTTAAAATTTCCAACATTTTAAAAACAAAAAAACATACCAAATTAAAGCCTAAATTAGTTTAAAAGTATCGAAATAAATATATTATAGCAATAAAAAAAAATAAAAATAATAAAAAAATCTATTTTTTATAAATGGAGAGAAAATTTCTATTTAAAACAGATATTTTATACGATTCTAGCTGACAACAGTGCCAATGCATACACAAAATGAATGAATATTTTCTATATTATTTTAACAGATTGTTTGACAGAATTGTTTACAGGTACGTTGTTTACTATTCGACGAAAGAAACTCGGTTTAGGATCCTTTTTTTTGACAAAAATATGTTCTAAATATGGTTCAAAATGGATTAAATTTATACGTGGCTGCATTCCCATAGTAGAAAAAAAAAATTAGTATGCAACCCAAATACAGTACACATTTATAGTCAGAAGACAAACGCAAACGCTACTGTACTTTAAATGCAAATAGGGGATGTGAATTTTCCACTATGCACAACCCGAATCTACTTCGTTTAGTGTATGTTCTCCTTTTTAGTTCTTGTTGTAGACAACCAAAATATACTACGTTTAGTATGCTTGAATTTTGTTGCTCACTATCGCGCACGTAGAAAATATTACTTTTTGTTAATTAGTCTGTTGTCCGAAAAAATGTATTTCATATCCCCTCTTTTCTGGCTAAATCTCCTATGATCAGCCCTGAAGGGATTTCAAAATACTTTGGATAGGATTATAGCTCTAAGTAAGACCTGCAATATATACTCAGTTTCCAAAGGCTTGTTCCCATGTGGCTCATGTACATACAAAAATCACAGTTATTAAGGGATTTCTAAGACTTTAAGACAGGATTATAGCTCTTGGGAAGACCTATTAGAGAACCTAGTTTCCAAGGGCGTACTTTGATGGCTCTCCTTATTATTGTATTTTTTTTTTCTTTGATGGACCAATTTTTCAGGTTCTTACTCTTCAATAAGGGACCATCAAATCAAAACAAAAAAATATTTTTTACCTAAACGGAAACTTATTATATATATAGTTAATCTTACATAGTCATATACCTACACTTAGAATAGCTTCTAAGTTAAAATAACACAAAATACCACTTAAACTTATATAAAAGAGATGCTATTTCATTTAAAACCGGTTTACTTACTTTTTTTTTTAAATCAAATGGTGTTGTTATTTATTTTTAATTAATGTTCAAACCTACTGAGATATAAGAAAAAACAAATGATTAATCAGTTTAAAATAAATTTTTAAACTTTACCTAGCAATTACTTTAAAATAAATATATTTATATATTTTTTTTGCATTTCTGTTCGATTTTTAATCTGTGAAATGTAGACTCACACAGTCTATAGCACATGTTGTGTAAATGGCCTTATGTGCGTTAAAATAATTTTGTATTTAAAAAACAATTTAAATAAATAAAAAAAAAATTGTAATTTTTTAATATTTTTAGTTTTTTTTAAAACAGACAGAAAACACAATTTTTATTTGTAATAACTGTAATGGACACAAATAAAGCATAAATTTCCATTTTGTTGGTAAATTCTTATTAAATTTTCAACAAATGAAAATAAAAAAATCGGCAACTGACGGTAAATCGGTTGGAACAAATCTATAAACAAGTTAAAATAAATATTTCTTTAAAAACTAAATGTATGTTCTTTTATTTTTAACTGAACTAAAATCTTTTTATTAGACTACATTTTTGATTATAAACTACATATTATTCTGAGTGTATTACATGAACTATATACCTCGATTTTTTACTATGTATGTACCTGTAAAATTAACTATATATGTCTCCGTCATCATACAATTTTTATGCCATTTTGGAAACATTTTTTTTTTTTAATTTTTGAGCAACCAGATTACGATTTTGAACCTGTGTGCATCATAAAAAAATCATAATTAAAAAAAAATAAAAAATAAACCAAACATACAAAACTGTGTTAAAACTAAGAAAAAAAATATATATAGACAAAAACGCAAAAAATAAATTCACTTTGTCACACAAATATATTGTAAAACAGAAATACGATGTCATTGAAGAACTTGAAGAACATTTGGAGCGTAAAAGCAATACAAAACAACCGCACTCAAAACGCTCATTTGGACCGTTAGTACCAGCATCGGATCGTCCTTTAGTATTACCAGGAGGTCGCCGTTGGTATCGTCCCAAGGATGCATATAATGATGAATTTATAGCGGAAACATTAAGTGCACAAGCTGAGCTTATTACCGGCACTACTTTGGGGTAAATTATTTTTATTATTTGTTTTTCCATACTACATGTTTTCTTATTTTGTCTTATTCACACTTACATTAATTTATTTAAATCATATTTTTTTTTTAATTTTCATCTATTCCTTTGGCCTTTTCATTATTTCTTTAAATTTAAATATTCTTGTAAACAAGTAGTTGATGGTTGCTTGATAAAGTGTATTCATGAAATAGTTTTTACATTTTATCGTCGATATATCACAAAAAACGGATATAACTTCTTTGTTCCTTTAATTTGATATTGGATTGAATAATAAAAAAATATGGTCTTTAGATTTGTCTCATCTATCGTACTATTTTATATTTAATATATAAACAAGAGATATTTGTTATATTTTCTAAATTTACCAAATCTTACTTTATTAAATAAAGTGTCTTAGTATTTAGTGAAAACCCCCCACTCATTTCCTTGAAGTATTGAAAGTTACAAATAAATTAAAAATATGGATTTTGAAATGCTTTAAAAAGTAATTTTCAGTCTAAAATAAATAAATTCACAGTTTTTCAAATCAAATCAAAAAAACAAAGCAGTTTAGTAAAAATTTGGTTACTTATTGCAATAATTTTTTACAGAATGTAGAGATTCAAATCTTTTGAAAAGTTTGTAAAAGCTGTGAAAAGTTTTTTGCAGGCAGCTGGAAATATAACTTTTTGAAATTATTGAACCTAAGCATCAAAAGTCATGCTGAAAATTTCTGATCAGCAGGTTACGTATTCCTGCACTTGACAAGGACAGATGTAATATATGTTGCCCAATTTTATTGTCGCCACTTTAGAAAAATAAGGTTTTGAGAGTTTTTCCTCAGAGAAGGTTATTCTACAGATTAAAATAAATCAACACGTAAGATAGTATTGTAAATATTTGTGTCCATCGACACATCATCTCTATATGGAATACCGACCAGCCTGTGCAGCACTATGCTGCAGAAATGAAACAAAAGTGATCACTAGTAGATATAAATTTAACCATATCCAATTATTGTAAAAACTATAAAGTTTTCCCTGTTAACACCAAAAATGCACAATAATCTGCACTACATAATTTGCACCACGACAGATTGCTTCAAAAACTAGGTCAAAATTCACATAAATCATAATTTCTGATATTTTGGGCTATAACAAAGATCTATGATTATAACCAGCACATTTTCGTGACATCTTATATAATCGTTTATAAAAATGAATGTTCCGAATTCATTCTCACATATATTAAAAAAAAACACTGTGATACAAAAGTGAAAAAAATATATATGCAGTGGTTCTCATATAGCAATGATTTTAAAAATTTTTCTTTTAAAGATTTGAGTTTTTTGAAAATCGTTTAAAAAATTTTTGAGTAACGGTCGTTTAAGTTTAATCTTTGAAGTTGTATTTTGAATAATACCGTTATTTCACTACATTCTACTAATAAGACGCAGAGAAAAAACATGGTTGCAACATCACTGCTACTATATTATGCTTGCAGCATTTGGGTTTGGTATTCATAATCGACTTATTGGTTTATAAATAGGTTCTAGCCATCATTATGGTCGTTATTATCATTACGAGAGTACTATTTATATTTCGGGAACTGGCAGCACTAATGTCAATAGCTACAATCTGGCAGCACCATAATAAAGTTTTACATTTTAAGCATAAACGTAGTCACAACGTTTTGAAGTACAAGTGGTATTTGGTTTGTTTACAGTGAGTAAAGAAAATCAATTTGGCCAAAAAAATGGAAATTTCAAGAGAAGGTTTTAGTTGAATTATATTTAACAACTTTTGAAGTGGATTGTCTCAACAAGAATGTGTTGATGAACTCAGTTCTTTGTATGGCTATAAAGCATTATCAAAAACCACCACAGTTTATCGCTGGTATAGTAAGTTCAATTATGGTCGTAGTTCGGTCACCGACGAATTACAAGACGGCCGTCCAAAATCGGTTGTTGTGCCACAAAACATCAACACAGCGCGTGAACTGATAATGCATAATGTCAGATATAATCATCCTTGCATATGAGTTCCACTTCAATATTTTCGAATTTGCATATACACTTAATTGTAAAAAAAAAATTGTTCTCGTTGGTTTATCAACCGCTCAAAATAAGGCTCGCGTCGATTTTTGTAAAGAAATGATTAAAAAGTTCAACCGTGGTGCTGTAAAAGACATGTATAAAATCTTGACAGGTAACGAATCGACCGTGTTGGTATTCCAAGAAGCACAGCGTAACAAATGGTCGCATGTTTCTTCGGCCGAATGGGTCATTTAGACACTGTTCCGCTTGATTTGATACCCAATGACTTCTTATTGTTTTCGAATATTAAACGTAAAATGCGTGGTCAATGATTTACGAGCGCCGAAGAAGCATTTGAAGCGTTCAATAACCATGTCTTGGAGGTGTCTTAAGTAAAACATTTTTAGATTCTATGGACTTTTCCTTAAAGCAAAATTCTCAGATTTTGCAAACTGTTTCTTAGATAATAATTCATATATTATAAAAAAAAAAATCCTGGATTACAGAAAATTCTTAGATTCTAAGGACTATTTCTTAAATAAAAACTCTAAGACTGTAAGGACTATCTAAAAAAATTCTGAAAAATTACCTTAGTATATAGGAATTTTTCTATTAGAAAAAGTCCATGGAATTTATGATTTTGTTTTTTTTTTACCAAAATAGTTTGTATATATACAAAATTATTTCAATAAAAATTACAAGAAATTATTAAAATATACATACACACAAAGCCAATAAAAATATATACATCTGTATGTTGTGTTTTGTAATTACATACCAATAAAAAACTATCAATTTGAAAAAGAAACCACAAAAGTAGTTTTTTCTAACTTTTTGTCAGTAAAAATTTATAGTTATTTTAAAAGACTTTCTATTGTTTTTACTACTTTTGTTGATTATAAGACAATGATTGAAAATAAACAACAAAATGGTCTGAATATAATGAAAAATCAGTAGTCCTCTTTTTGATTGTATTTTCGATTAATTTAATATGTATTTTAAGTTGTATTTAAGGAAATTATATTGTGAGTGTACTACAATAAAGTGATTTATCACATGATATACATTTATTGTTTGTTACAATAGAAAAGTCGAAAACTTGTGTCGCAAAAGAAGAAGGAAAACGTATTTCTTCAAACAAAAATGCCGGTCTTTAGGTCACGTTGATATGTTTTTTTGTACAAAAAAATTATTATTGTTTCAGTTTGAAGTTTTTTTATTATTTTCTTATAATTATTAGGTATTTTATTAGATTGTGTTACAAAATATCGAAAATTATCTATCAACAAAACGGTTATGGGAATTTTAATTTTACTTCATAAAAATACCAGGTGTAATACAAAATTTCAGCGGACAAATTCGGATTAATAAATCTAAAAGTTAATCAAAAAACAACTAAACACGTTCGCATCAAAAAAAGGTTCAAAATGTCACAATATGCTATTAATATATTAAATTTGTTTTTAATATCTGCCTTATCTAAAAGCTATTTGAAATAATTTACATAAATCTTCTTTATCAAGAATTTTTTATATATGGAACAAAAATTATACAGAGATTCTATGTCTGATTTTAGTTTTAAATTGTTCATACATTCATATTTATATTTATGTGTACCATCAAGAGATTAAAGTATTTTTATGTAATAACTGTATAGTGTTAACAAATCTAAAGGTTCTAAAAACAGTTTAATATTTTGCTTGTTTCTAGAAATGCTATATTAAATTTCGTAAAAACTATTTCATAAACATTTCTAAGTTCGTTGGTTGTTTACCACCCCCAATAGTTGTGTGCCTCAAACTACCAAAATGTTTGTTGGATTTTATGACTTGACACCTCCAGCAGCTTCCTTTTATAAAACCAAGTCATTAATATTACAAAACAGAAAAATAAAAAACACATAAAATGAACGAACTACGAAAAAACAATGTTTTCCTACATCTTTTTTTTTTTTCTTAATAAACATTAACTTTATTTCTCATGCTATACATACATATTTTATTTTTCTTATTTCATTTTCATTTCATAAATCTTTTTTGTTTCTTTTTTTTCATCTTCTCCATTTTTTTTTTTGCATTTTTCTGTCATCATCATGTAATAAATTGACACTGAAAGGTGTACCTATGAAAGTCCTTACCTAGGTTATGATTCAAGGTATTTTTCTCAATATTTCTTTCATCCATATAAATATGTATAAGAAATAATCATATTATATTATTTAATGTTCATTATTCATTAAAACTTTTTTGTTGCTTGGCTTTCATAAAGTGTAGTTTATTAATTTAAAACAACATAAAGTTTTTATTTTTTTTTCCTAAATACTGGCGTTTTTATCTTTCAATTAATTTTTCTTAACTTTAAATTTTTTTATATTATTTTATCCTGAATGCTATTCATGTGGCTTTGTATATGTGTGAGTGTTTTTATTTTTACATCATTTATATTGTGTTTTCATTAACGCAATTATAAAGCTCAAATATATCCCAGTAAACTTATTGTATATAAGATATGACATTTTTTAAATACTTCTACTGAAGAACATCATGTGTGCTTAATTTAAAGGATAAACATAATTATAGTCTTTTAAAATAAAATTTTTTTTGATGGGTTGCTTTATAAATACATTTATCATTATTTTTAATATTATTATGATTTTATCCTTTCACGTTTACTCTATTTAATTATATTTTTGTTTCACCTGAAATATTTATTCACATACTTGCACGCAATTCCGAAATACATATACCGTACCCTATGCCAACTTAGTAAATGGACGGATTTTGATTGCCAAGAGCTTGTAAATGACTGCGAAAACATTATTTTTTATTTGCTTTAATGGGAGAAATAGAGCTGATATATAATAATTTGTAGCTTATCAAATTTGACCCAGTATAACTTTAAAAATAAAATATTAAATATTGTGTAAGATATACCCTAGAGTATTCAAAAAACCAGCCTTTTGAAAAAACCGGTTTCGGTTTTCTTCGAAAGATCGAATTTTTAAAAAACCGGTTCCGTTTTTGGTTTTTGCGGAAAAAACCGGTCAACCATTTTTTTTAATTTGATTAAAAAGCTTATATAATTTGTTAATTATTTTTATTGTCATATTCATTTAAATTTAATTTTTTTTTATTGTATTTCATTTCAAGAAAAAATTTACTTAAAATCAAATATTTTTTAAATATGTAAAAAGAAAATCTATTTTTCACTTCTAAAATAATATTTTAGAAATAATATGCAATTTAAATGTTTCGTTTTAAGACGATTTTTTGTTTGCTTGCTTTTGATAAAGCTAGAAGTGGAAAATACTCTTTCACTAATAGTAGATGTTGGACAAATAGTAAAAAGACAATTATATAAATAGTCCAACTTTTAAGTTCTTTTGTCGCATTTATCAAGATATATGAAATCATCATATGTGACCTCCTCCGAGAAAAGGGACCTAGTGTGTCAAAAAACGTGTTTGGACTTAAGAGTGGATTCTGGTACCTAATAGGGTGTAGAATAAGATGAAATGAATTCGATTTCTGATAAAAATTTATTTACCCCATAAAAATGTACAATACGAACTTGGGAAAATCGATAAAAATGAGAAAAACATTAAAATTTTACTTTCTTGGTTTTAAATTGTCACTTTAAAAGCTAAAAAATACGTCACCACATAGGCATGAAGTCACCAAAGTCATAACTAACCATACCAAATCGCATCCCCCAACTGAAGGTGTGTTCACAGTGATAAACTTTAAATGCGTTTTTCTCAAAACTTCATTTTCACACACTAGGTCCCTTTTCTCGCAGAAGGTCACATATAATAATGAATGATTTTGTACAGTCTCTTTTTTAGAATTTTGAATACTGTTTATTGTGTTATTTAGATCAGAAATTAAACTATTTGAATTTGCAATATTCAAAGTTAAGTCTTCAGCGGAATCTATCAGACTTACATCTAAATCTTCATAATCAACAAACGATTAGAAAAGTGTTCCGAAAAAATAAAAGAGGCCAAATAACCCAGTTGGTGATGTAATTAAAAAAACCGGTTAACCGAACAAAAAAGACCGGTTTTCGGTTTTCTTTGAATATACAAAATATTCGAAACCGATCGGTTTAAAAAAACCGGTTGACCGGTTTTCGGTTTCGGTTTTTGAATACTCTAATATACACACAAAATAAATTAGTTGAAATTTAATCGTAATAACCAAAATTGTGTCGTTATGAAAAATGTTTATTTTTAAGTACTTAAAGTTCCTCATTAGAATAGAAAAATTTATTTATAAATAGAAAATATATTAAATGAACTGAAACTATGTTACTTCATCCAAAATATTGGTTTTTCAAATCAATATTTGAAAAAAATATTTTCTTCTACATTACCGTTAATTACAGCAACCAACAATTTATCGAAGATTTTGTCATATGAACAGAGTATTTGCTGCAAAAATCTAATCGGTTTAAAAATATTGCTCTATCTAAAATATTAGTTTTTCCAATAAATTTTAGCATACTGTCACATTGTTTATCAACATTACTGCAATTAACTATTAATTTACACAATTTTGGTTATTGGAATAAAATATTAAGATTAGCAATCGAAGTATTTTTTTTATAGCAAAATTTTTAAATGTATTAGATATTTGAATACATATTCAAAATTACACTACAACGTAATGTAAGTGTCTGTGGTGTAGTGGCTAGAGACACAGCAGTTTTTTTAAATAAATATTTTTTATTGATTTAAATTAAAAGACACAACTTATTTTATGTTGTAGCTGCAATGTTATTTTAAGCAAAACTTCTAAAATTTCAAACCCGCAAATATTCAAGTTTAAAAGTTGAGTAGAAAAAATTTAATACAGTTTAAACTAGAGGAAAAGCAATGGCCTGATAAACAGAAGGTTACCGGTTCTAGCACAGATCGCGGCGTAGAAAAATTTATTTTTAAAATAAATTTTGTAGAACGCGTTTCTATTTATAAAATGTCTGTTTATAGAATATTATAATTTATAAATAGAAAATCAATCAATTATTACAATAAATTGTAATATAAAATTGTAAATAAAATTTTGTAATTACAACATTATTAAAAATTAATAAAAGTGATAGAACCTGGAATTACAATAATTCGGCTGGTAAAAAATTCGGTAGCAACTACAAATTTCTTTTCTGTGGAAATATAGAAAAATTTACATTAAATACAAGTTCTGATCTTGATAATATAAGAACTTTAAGCTAAACACTAAATGTCTTTTATAAAATCATTTTTATTTAATTTTTCCATTTTAACTATTTTTCTAGCTTTTCTCAAGGTCATAAATATGTTATTGTATATAGAGTTTTATTAGGGACTATTGCATAGGGTCCGCCAAATAACTTTTTTTTTTTGAAAATGCTATAAAAAAAAACTACTGAATATTTTCTCAAATTTCTTTTTTATTTGAAAGTACAATCCTTCCGGTTAATAATCGAAAATAATTTCATTCAAATGGCTGCCTCGGCTGGCCATGCAGTAGTCTACACGATCGGTCCAATTTTTAAGCACATTATCGATTGTGTGCAGCTGTATTTCACCAATGGCTTCACGAATATTGTCCTTTAAAGTGTCAATTGTCTCTGGCTTGTCGGCGTAACACATATCTTTGACGGCACCCCACAAATAATAGTCCAACGGTGTCAAATCGCAGCTCCGAGGTGGCCAAACGACATCAGCTCTGCGGCTGAAAATGCGATCTTCAAAAACAGGGCACAAAACATCGAGTGTAGCTTCGGCTGTGTGGCACGTAGCGCCGTCCTGTTGAAACCAAATTGTTGCCAATATCCTCCTCTTCAATTTTTGTGAACAAAACTTCGTTTAACATGGCCCGATAACGATCGCCATTGACTGTAATGGCCAGCCGAGGCAGCCATTTGAATGAAATTATTTTCCATTATTAACCGAAAGGATTGTACTTTCAAATAAAAAAAGAAATTTGAGAAAATATTCAGTAGTTTTTTTTTATAGCATTTTCAAAAAAAAAAGTTATTTGGCGGACCCTATATATTGATTTCTTTTTTAAGATTAAACAATATCTAGGAGATAAACCCAGCAAACTCGATATAACCAGGTAATGGGAAATGGCATAAGAAAATAAAATTATAATTAAAGGGTGTTTTTTTAGAGGTTGAGGAATTTGATTTAAAATATAACACATAGACTTACGAAATGACTTATTTAAAATTTTTCTTTGATAGCTTATTATTTGTCATTTAGTATTAAAAATGTATTTTGGACACATGTGTACCGCAATCACATATTTTAAATAGCATTCAAAAGGACCACTTATCAATTTTTTATTCGGGTAAAAGTGACAGCCAAAAAATTTGTTTCTTCCATCATGGTAAAATTGCAGATAATCTTAAGAAAAAAAGAAAAATGAAGAAAAACTTACGGTATTTACAGACTAAAAAACATAAAAATTTTCACCACTTTTGCTCATAAATTGTCCTATACAAGAGAATGAACTTTTATGATGAGACTTAAGTATTTAAATAATTAATTGTTATTAAAAAAATGGAAAAAAGTTTTCATTTTAATTTAGTAAGTTTGTGCTATATTTCAAATAAACTTTTTTAACCTCTAAAAAAACACCATATTTTTGCACTCAAATAGCACATTATTTTAACATGCGGTGTCATGGGTTACCCAAAACTTACGAGAAGTGTTGTAGTTTATTTTTTTTTCTCATTGTATTTATAAAATAAGTTTTATAAAAAAAATATATGATATATTATTTTGTATACACCATTACACCATTTCCAATTTAATATAAGAAATTATTAATTATTTACAGAAATTTTTAATTTAGTTTTAGAAAATAACAATTTAAGAAAATTTCAATTTAATTTCAGATTTTTCAGTTAATCTCAGAAGTTATTAATTTCATTTAAGATGCTATCAATTTAATTTCACTTATTATTATATTAACTTTTAAAACAAAATTAGCCACTCTTTCAGTACCTATTGATAATGCGTTATTTGCACCCCTTATGTAACGTATTATGACGCCCTTTATAAGCAACCAGTCATTAACTACCTTCAAGCCACCATTTTCTATTATAAGAATTGCAACCAGTTATTTTTTGTTTACTTATAAGTAGTTACTTTAACCTTACCAGTAACTAGTTGTTTGACACCCTACTCGTAAGGTTGTAGGTAACTAGCTACCTTCAATGACACCCCTATGTTCAAATCATGATCTTAGCTGGCAAACTTTAACCAGTTACTGCTTCTTCTAAAACCTATTATTTGGCAAGGTAGTTTTTAGCTGGGTAATTTATTTAAAATTTAAAATAATTTTCTATATAAAGAAATAAAAGAAAATCATATAAATTTTATAGTTGACATTGTATAAAAATAAATAAATAGTAAGAGGGAACTCATGAATCGGCTCGT
>OX456524.1:80341978-80420748 GCA_949748255.1 Eustalomyia histrio
TTTGTAGTTAATTTGAATAACACTTATAAAAACGAAATGTAATTTATGTTTACGGATTTTAATGTTAATTTCTGGACAGTTAAAAAAATGCTATAAACTAAAAATTAATTACTTTTAACAAATTTTTTAGTTAATTTGTTGACAGCTGAAAAAAATATATATATGTTGTTTTCACAGATTTGTGGTTAGTTTATTAACATTTAAAATAAATTAAAAATTATTTAGTATTTGCCGATATTGTCAGTTTATTTATTTATTTATATTAATCATATAATTACAAATTATATCTTAATAACCTAACCGAGAACTAGCAACAAAGGCCATCGGCTCGTTGTAGCGAAAACGCACTGATAAGCTAGCACGCTACCAACTAGCCTACCGGGGCGCTCTGTCAGTTTATTTATTAACATTTAATAAAAAAGAAAAATAATTTTGATTTAAATTTAAAGGTAGTAGACCCGTTTTTAAGTTATTTTCCATTTAATTTAAATTATAATTGCAGTTAATAAAAATTAACAACTATTTTGAGGGTAATTTATTGCTAATATTGCCTATTTTTCGCTTAAATAAAAAAACTTTGGGCAAAACAAAACAAAATATACACCACTTTCGCCTGCTATTACGTCTGACTCCAACACAAAAATTGCAAAACGTACTCTGTAATATATCTTTCATTTTACATTCATTAATATTTCATACATTTTAGTGAATATCATAAAAAGTCTGTTACCAAACAGTTGGAACTACAAAGGTTTGTAAAACATTAATAATATTTTTATGTTATATGTATGTCTTAATAATTTTTCAAATTTTTTTTTTCAATTAAATTGTATGATTTTTTGTTTGCATCACTAGCTTGCGTTTGATACTACTCCGTGAAAAACATGAGTTCATTATTTTATTTGAATTCACTTTATTTATTTCTTCTATATATATTGTTGAAAGAATAAAAAGCATACAATTTCCATTAAAAAAAAAGCACAAATCAACGTTTGATCATTATAACATATTCAATATATTTATGTATATTTTATTTGTACGTATATCATTATAGCTCTTTTTTATCTAAATAGAACTCTTCTTTTTCTCTATTTGCTTTTTAAATATTTTTCTTTTTCTTTTTTACATAAACTCAATCATACCTATAAAAACACAAACATGTAGAGTCAACTTCATGAAGTATCAGAAACCAGAAAAAAAAATCGACTTGGATAGAAGTGAAGTTTACAAAGTAATACATCATTTGGACCGACAGCCAGTACGCGGCATTGAAGTACGACCACCCGTTGTGCCAGCAGAAGTCGATATAAGAAAAGCAGTACATTCTTAGAAATGTATATTTGTTTCAAAATATTGTACCTACTATGTATGAAGAGCGGTGGTATATATAAGATTGGTGCATACGTATGTGCGTCCTTATGAATTGGTGCAGTATTCCAATAGAAAACGATGGGTTTGTGTTAACAAACCAACAGTTAAAAATTCCACACAAAAAATATACATATACTGCTGGATTTGTGTCATTCTAGTTGTACTTTAGTTCTTATGGTATTTATATAAAAAAAAAAGTAAAATTTTTTATTTTTTCAGTTTTTCATTCTTAAAAATGTTTCAATGTAACATGTCAGGCAATCTAAAGAACTTTAAATGTAACTTGGTAAAATTAAAAAAAAATACATATTTTCTTTTATTATTCCACAATTGTTGGCAATAAAATGACTATAAGCATAACATAAGAAAAAAAAACATGATTTTTATTCTTATTTCATTCCCCTAAATAATTTCTTGTAAAAGGTTTTTAAGCTGCCTACAACAAAGATTTTAATATTTCAAAATGTTAATAGAGTTCAATTTGCTGTTGTTGTCAGTAGCTGAGTGTAAAAGTAAAATAGTACATGCTAACGTAATGGAATTGATAGTAGAACATTCTATTTAAAAATATGGTAATAGTATTTTTGTGGTAAGTATGTTACTGCTACAACTTTATTCAACAAAACTATATTTTCACAATGTCCAGTCAGTTACTAACTGGAACTTTAACTTACACCTTTTTATTGTTTCCTATGTAAAATTATTATTTAATTGTTAGTTAAATTTTAACTTGACCTTTGGCAACCAGGCCTTAATCTATTTCTACTCTTTACACAATATGCATTTGTAAAAATCAGCCTAGCCAGACTAGGAATTTTTTGGCAAATTTAGGGATTTTTCGTTGGTCTTAGTGACCAAAAATACTTCAAAACATTTTAAGTATATTTTTTTTTGTGGATATTTAAAATTTGTTATAAAATTTCTAAGATTTTCAGAAAAAATTATTTAATTTGGCACAAATATGCACCTTTAAAGAGGAGTATAAAACTAATCCGGTTGGTTAATTTCATGTGATTACTTAAAACTTTTCCAAATTATAGTGTGTATAAAATAAAAATTAATATTTTTCAAGATAAATTTTGTGAAAATTCTCCCTTAGTTTGCACTTCAACCAAATAAATATTTCTAGAAAATTAAAACCCTATTTCCTGACTATTCCCTCAATCAAGTATAAACTCCTGATAGGGACCAGCTTACAACAAATAAGTGTTCACAACTTGTTCACAAAGTTTTGGGATTCAACCGTATTTAATTCTTTTAAAACAATTAATATTTATTCGGATAAAAATAAATTTGAAATATTCTGTTAGCTTAAAACAAACTTATTTACTTTCGGTAATTTATATTGTATGAATTCGCTTTTAAAGCCTGAAATGTTTATAGGAAATACTTTGGTAAACATGCATACTAACCACAAGTTACTAGTTTCACTCCAACTGGAAAATTTTAATTGTACAAAGAAGGTAAACAAAATTTTCCGCTTGTAGTAAAAATAGTAAGAATTTTAAACGAAACGAACACACTGATTATTTAAAAAGAAAATTTTATAGCTCTAATTTTAAGATAAAATTATTTAGAATCTTATAGATTTATTACAAGCAACCGTAAAGTATGGATTTGTAGAAAAAAATTCAAAAAAAATTTTGAAATTTTTATAGGGAAAATGTAAAGTGGAATTTTAATTTTTTTTTTTTAATAACCTAAATATTAAAAAAAATAAAACTATGTAGTTTTTTCGAACAGTTTTAAATTTTAACACGCTATTGGGTCGTTCCATGTCAAACCACACAGCATTCGGGTTTGTCATCTCAGATTTTTATGAAGTTCGCCACAAATATTGTAAATGGGTAGTGTTTATCAAATCATTAACCTTTCGACCCTAAACCCTTTCAGTTTTCGAAATATGACGTCATGAAAATTGGCAAAAACGTCAAATTATCGAAAAAGTGTCCATACAAAGTCGCCCATAACTTCTAAACCATATAATCTAAAATTTTTCTATTGGTGCCATTTTAAAAGTGAAAACATTACCTTCAAAATGGCGTCCAAAAAGTTTTTTTATATTATAGGGTTAAAGGTAATTTTTTTAAGTTTAATCTTCAAAGACCCATATCTCAAAATCCAATTTATTTTTAAATTCTGAAAAAAATATATGTTAGAAGTTAAGGCCTCTCTACATTTGTGGCAAAATTTTAAGGTGGAGACTCATTTGGTTCCTGAGTTATAAAGGAAAACGTGGTCGTAAGCAAATTTGTTTTGACGGTGTCATATGAAAAATCATTTACATGCTATGAGTGTGTATGTGTGTCCAATGTTTTGTATACATATTGTTGTTGTGTGTAAGCTTTTTCATATGAACTTGTCGACGAAAATTTGATTACGACCAAGTTTTCCTTCATGTCTCAGGAACCAAATGAGTCTCCGCCTTAAAATTTTGTCACAAATGTATAGAGGCTCTAGTTTTTAACATATATTTTTTCACAATTTTAAAAAAAATTGGATTTTAAGATATGGGTCTTTGAAGATTAAACTTATAAAAATGGCATTTAACCTTTTAATAAAAAAAACTTTTGGACCGCCATTTTGAAGGCATGGTTTTCACCTTTAAAATTGTACTAACAGAAAAATTTTAGGTTGTATGGTTTTGAAGTTATGGGCGACTTTGTATGGACACTTTTTCGATATTTCGACGTTTTTCATGACGTCATATTTCGAAAACCGAAAGGGTTTGGGACTGAAAGCTTAATGATTTAATAAACACTAAAATTATTAAAATCGGAGATGACAAATCTGAAAACGACAGATTTAAATTTTTTTTAACACAGTTTTGTTTTTTTTTAATTTATATTTCAAAAAAATATATTGCAAAACTTAAATTCTTCAAATATTTTTATTGTTGTTTTATTTAATTTAAAAAATTGCTTTTAAGAAAGCCTCTGATTATATACATATATATACGAGTAAATATATATTTTTTGAAACAAGGCTTACGCGTTGCTAAAATATAGAACTAAAAATCATCTTCATAATTATCTTCACCTTCATCATAATCATCAAATTCATTATAATCGTCATCAACATCATCATCGGATATATTTTGCAGAATAAGCGAATCAAGTGTTGTTTGTGGTAAATTAAAATTATGTAGTTTTTTTCAAAATGTTTGTTTTTGCTTGAAATTAATGGATATGAAGTTATAAAAAACCGGTCAAAAATGTATTCATTCGATTTTTCACGACTGCATTTACGAGCATATTATTCTACAAAATTTTTAAAGTCTTTATTATAAGCTTCTTGTGCCTCCTTCGAAAGTTGGCCTATTGGCAAAAGAGCATGGGATACTGTTTCGGGTCCATGAATAAAGAATTTGTGTAAAGTGGGAGGCATATAAAACCTTGGGTAAAGTTTTAAGAAATGATTTGCGGTTTTATGGGTAAGGTCGCGAAATTTTTCGATGTGAATCTGGTGACCACAGGAAACAACAATAAGTATTATATGCAATCTTTATATTTATTCTATATCAATTTTTGTAATTTTAGCAGGAACATCTGCATTTCGAAAAAACCGCCTGGCAGTGTTACCATCATAAGAATTTCCAAAACCTGGTTCTGGTTGGTCAATGCCAAGTCCATTTTGCTCTCTGAATTCTTTTTGAATGCATGATTTTGTATCAAAAACTATTTTTTATCATCTGCCATTTTTTTATAGTAATTTTATACGATAAATGTAGCAGACACTTAAAAAATCTAATCCATCCATGAAGAATGGATAAAACAAACTTTAAATTATCCACATGTACTTCTTTCGCTGAATTAAACACTTAACTTGTTGCACTGTCTGTTACAAAAATCATACTTACAACAACAATAACTAAAATAATCACTTAAACAAAACAAAACAAATGTAAGTTAATGTGTTTTACAAAATTTCAAATATTTTCAAAAAGGGGCAAAAACGGGCAAGGTTTTTTTTTTTTTTTTGATTGTGCAAGCTGAATTAGCATATTTTGAGAATATATTAAAAGTTTTGCCCAAGTACTTTCACAAATATTTTGAAAATCAACATTTCTTTAATAAAAAACTAATTGTTTGGACCAATTTAAAAAAAAAAAAAGTTTAAAAATATTTGCGCAATATTTTTCTTTAGAAAAATTTATTAATAAATTAGTCAAATACCTGAAGTTGATGGATCCATTAAAAAAAAGTGATTTCTAAGAAACGATTCACACAAATCGTAATTAAAATATCTTGATTTTCTGTTTTCAAATTAGCAAATATTATTCAACTTTGGGAGCGTATTAAAAAGAAAGTAAACAGCATACATTCATAATTTTTACAGTTTTTGGTACCAAATACTTATATGAAAAACTAATTTAATTTTTTGAATAGATACTCGTTTTTGGGACTGTTCACCCCAATGTGCAGCGATTAAAAAGTTATGAGTGAAAATGTGAAGGTGCCTCTCCAGTACAAAATATATTTTCTAATATATTTTCACCAGCCGCTTAGAAGTGAATAATATTTTGTACTCACATCAAAAATTTTTTTCACCACAAAAATTTTTTTCACCACAAAAAATTATTTTCACCTCAAAATTTTTTACACCACAAAATTTGTTTTCGAATCCAAAAAAGTTTATCATCTCAAAAAATTTTGTTCACCACAATAATTTTACTACAAAACTTTTTTACATTATTTGTATTGAAAACAGTAGAGAACATTTTTAAGATATTGGTGGAGGGTATTCAAAGATTCGGCACAGTCGAATTTAACTCTTTTTTACTTGTTTTTTCATAGAATCTATAAATGACGGCTTTTGTAAAAGTATATCACTGTTTTTTATAAAATCTCTTAATTGAAAGCTTTCAAATAATTCTATTTTGTAAAAAAAAAAAATAAAAAATCAAGTATTGTTAGCTAAAAACTTTTTTTTTTGTAGGTGGGTATTTTTTGGGGATAGTTTTTTATTTGTTTGGTGTAACTATAAAAAAGTAACTGGTAATCCTGGTGAAAAATAGAAGTTAATTTTAAATACAAAAGGAAAGTTGCTCTCGGAAAAATGAATTGTATTTAAAGTCTTACAAAGGTAGGTTTGCTTAATTTAAACAGGCCCAATCACTTAAAAAAGTTTGTAAGTTAAAATTACTGAAAATATCATTTAAAAGAAATGATATTTCATTTAAAAACCGGTCTACTTAATTTTCATTTAAATTAAATGCCATTAGTTATTTATTTTTAAATGTTGATTAATCAACTGAACCATCCGTAAGGAACAAATGAAATAATCAGTTAAAATAAATGTCAAAATTTTACCTACCAATCCTTAATAAATAAATGTTTTTTTCATCTATTTGAAATTATTTCCGTTTTTTTTTAATTTTTTTTTTTAAACTCACATTTTTGAAAACCGGACAAAATGTAATAAGAATGAATCCAAAGTCTTGAACGAAAATTAGTGTAAAAACAATTCAAAAAAACACCTCGGTACACCGAGCGTATGATGAATATTATTAAATAAATTTTTTTAATTTTTTCTCTGATAATTTAAAAATATCTGAAAACAGAAATATAACTCGTTATCATATCGAAGTTGGTTTGAGGCCCCTAGATGTAGGATTCAATTAAATAAGTTAAAGCTATTATAAAAGATGGAGGGAAATTTAAGATTTTTAATTTAAAAACAAAGTATAAAAAATCTTACGCTTTGGGGCTTTGTGTTGCCGTTGGGTGTTGCAAATCTTAAATTTATTGAAAATACAAAGTTTGTTTAGATTTTTCTGCAGGAAAGTGCATCAAACTAACGGCTACTATTTTCAACAAGCACACAGCCCACAATGGCACCTCAACAAGTCCTGGGGACCGATTCCCAATGTGTGAAGCTGTGAAGTGATAGAAGTTTTCACTACCTCGCAAAGAATCCAATACTTGATTTTCCGTTAACTGTCATTAATATAACATATGAGTTATTTTTCTTCGCCAAATAAAAGTTAATAAAAAAATGAGAGTGTTGCACTATTTTACAAAACTTTTATTAAAATGGATATTTTTTAAACAATTTTATTATTTCTAATATAATTTTTTTTAATTTAATTACAAAAGTTTTTAACTTTTAATTGAATTTAAGAATTTATAAAATAAACGTCCAAATGGTATTTCAATAATTCATGTCTACAACACTGAAAACATAAAACTTTGCTCTTTTTCCAAAAGCATAAACGCAAATAAGGATATTCCTTTTAATAAAATTTTTATCTTTTAATGAAAAAAAATATATATTAATTAAAGTTTTTAATTAAATTTAGCATTTTTAGAAAATTTTACACTTTGATTACTTTTTAAGCTGCCATTAAAACACACGAAACGACTAAAATGAAATTAAAGTGACTGATAGTTATTATGGCAACATTTGTATTTATACGGAGAATAGAAATCGCTTAAAATGAAAACAAAAAGTGAAAAATGTCTGTGAAGTAAAAATGAGAATAAATTCGCAAAAAAATTTGATTCGGAATTGGTCCCATGACCTCAACCTCATAGCACATATGGGAAGATTTGAAATTAAAAACGGAGTAAACTCCAACTGAAACATGTTCTTCTCGATGAAAATAAGTACACTTAAAATAGTTTTTAAGTTAAAATAACAGAAAATTACATTTAAAAGAAATGATATTTAATTTAAAACCCGGTCTACTTAGTGTTGATTTAAATCAAATGGTTTTTGTTATTTATTTTTAAATGTTATTCAAGTGACTGACAAATCAGTAAAAAAAAAAACAAATGATTAATCGGTTCGAAATAAATGTTAAACTTTTCGTAATTCTGTAAAAAATAACTGATTATTCGTTTATTTGCAATTGTTTCTGTTTTTTTTTTTTTTTTGTTTGATTTTTATCTGCAAAATGTAGACTCACACAGTCTATAAGCATATGTTGTGTGAATAACCATATGGGAGTGTCTTTATGAAGTTCTTGTAAAATAATCTTGCGTATAAACAAACAATATAAATAAAAAAAATTTAAATTTTTAAATATTTATTTTTTTGAAACAGCAAACTAATTTTGAATTTTGTAATAACTGTAGTGGAAACAAATAAATCACATATTGCCGTTTTGTGGGAAAACTTTTATTAAATTTTAATCAAATGAAAAAAGAAAATAAAACTGAAAAAATCCGTCAATGACAGTAAATCATTTTGAACAAATTTATAACAATGTATGTTCCTTAACTTTTAACTGAACTTAAAAATTTTTTTACAAACATTTTTACACAACACGCCAACTAAACAGGTCGAATTTTTGTTATAATTGTATTTTTTTAAATTAAGTGTTTATTATTTTTATATGTTTACCTTATTTTATTAAGTACTTTTTTCAAAATAAAAAAAAAATAATTAAAAAAACAAAACTTAACAACATAGCTGTGTTCTTAGTGTGCGTGCCACTGTAAAACTTCTTAAAGCCTTTATTACTGTTATGCAGTCTTTATTTTGAAATTTATATAGTGTGAAAGAGGACCCTATTTCATCTACTTAATCCACGAGATGGCCGCAAAAATGAAAGAGGTTGTTTTTTTCCTTATCACATATAAAAATTTTATACAAATCGGAGAGTTTAGATAGGGGTAGACAAAGATTATCAACATCCAGCTTAATTTAATAAATAGAAATTTTTCAAATTTTTTTAAGGATTTCATATTTTTAGTGCATTTTAAGTGTACCGACTTGTTTCATTTAAATTTAAAAAAATAGCTTAATAAGCTTTTTTCAAAAACTTTGACAACTGTTTAGGGATTTACATTTTAATTTTTTTTTTATCTACTAAGGTTTCATTTGTATTTTTTTCTTGAAACGTCTTAAGAAGCTTTAAACCGTTTCAATGCTGTTTTCTACAAGAAAATACTTTCTATAGTTTGCTCTAGATATTGTACAAAAAAGCATAAAAAATTTCAGCGAAAAGAACAAAAATTATAACTGCAATTCATTTTCAATTGTGTTAAGCCAAACAAATTTTCGACTCTCTTTTTACATTGCTAACTAAATTAAATAGTATTTAAGAATATAAAGCTTGCTTAAAACAAGTCTTTCCTTGTTTACCCATGACCTAATCTTTAAGAATAACAACAGTATGTTGTTACATACACTTAAGCATATTCTATACCACATGCAACAGAAACCTCAAAAAAGCAAACGATACATTTTGAAAACAGGCCAGACCATAGTAAAATGCTAAAGTAATACTAACAAAATAAAAAATAACACCCGCTCAACTCTCGTCACCCATTACACCATCCGCCTGCTTAATTTTCGTACTTTTTGTACGTTGCATTGTACATTTATATTAAAAAATAACCACTTACCAAGATTTTAAACATTATGATGGCTGCTTGCCACGCATTTTTTTATATTAAATATCAATATCGTTGGTATGTAGTTTGAAGTTTGTTGGAAAAAACTAGCAGCATAAATACCATTATACTATATGTCATTTACAGAACAGCCACTTTTATGCTGTAACATATCGGAAACATACTCACTTACTATGTGTTGTTTTGTAAGCAGAAGTGTAATGTATATACAATTTATTTTTGTTTAAAACATTTAAATATTATATGCGCCGTTAGCTCAGTGGGTAGAGTTTTCGGCTGGCAATCAGAGTTCTTCAGTTTGATTCCCACCATGACTAATTTATATTTAATAACGTTTAAAATAATTATAATACATTTTTTTCTGAAAATTTATTTTAGACACATTACTTACTTACTTTGACATTTCTTAGGTAATAGGTTCATGCATTACCTTGGTAAGTGTTATATGAAAACGCGTTATACTACGGATCCTCTTTTAAATGGCATACACTCAGAAAAACTTAGTTTTCAAAGAAATATATTTTTTTTTAATTTTTTATACATATTTTTATAATGATTTATTGTCATTTACCGATTTTTTTAGTTTCATTTTTTTTCAGTTGTATGAAATTTAATAAAAGCTTATCCACAAAACAAAAATTTGTGTTTTTTTTTTTGTTTCCGTAACAGTTATTACAAATTTAAAACTTCTTTAATGTCTGTTTCAAAAAATTCTAATTTGGCATATTTATATGAATTGTTTGTTTATATGCAAAATTGTTTTAATTTATGTTACAAGAACTTCATAAACACACACACATATTCACACAAAATGTGTCTATAGACTGTGTGAGTATACATTTTGTCGATTATAAAACAAACAAAAAAAAAATAAAAAACGGAAAAAAACTTCAAATATATTCAATTTCAAATATATTCAAATATAATCAGTTATTTATAACAGAATTGGTAGGTAGATATTTAACACTTATTTTTAACTGCTTATTCATTTGTTATGTCAATGATGTCTCAGTTCTTTAAGCAACATTTAAAAATAAATAACAAAAACCATTTGATTTAAATGAAAAATAAGTCGACCAGATTTTAAATGAAATATCATTTCATTAAAATTACATTTTCTGTTATTTTAACTTACAAACTAAAAAAAGATGTTATTCCTATAACAAAAATAAAGTTAAAATTTTGGATTTCTTTAAATTTCTGGCGTCATTTGTATGATGTGTATTTTTTTCCTGCAGTGCATCATACCTAAATATAAAAAATACATGCAACATCACTATGTTTACAAACCATGTAATGCCTTAAAAGTTATTTAAATCCATAATGAGTGTACGAATGTGCGTTTTTCTGCATTTCATTTAACTTATAATATAATCAGTGTATTTTACTCGTTTTTCGTATTGTTAGTATGTAGTAGTAGTAGTTGTACATATAAGTACAATACTAGTAGGTAACCTACAAAACCAAAATGAAACCTCATCTTAACTTAACACGACTGTAAGCTAAACTAGTTTTGACAGTTACGCTGCTCAGACATACTAATATAATGGAGTGGCGTGTCTCTATGCAATACAACTTATACTCCAACATTTATGTTTTGTTTTAACAGTTTATTCTCTTCCGTTTCTAGTACTTATGTATGTAAAATAAAAAAAAACAGTATTTTCTTTTTAGTGTGAGTAGTGTAAAAATGTGTCATAAGTTTTATCTAACGTACTTAAATACATACTACCTCCACCCACAATTACAACAGTTCTTTCAAAACAGAGCTTCAACGAATGCATACCCTAAAAATCAAAATTGATTTATTTCTAGGTCGAATGAAGTCCCTTTGAAACAGTCACAGATAATTCATTCTATAAAATTAATTCGATAGAATTGACTTCTATCTTCTATATTTCTATCAATTTTTTACTGTTTTTATAAGATTGAAATGTTAAAACCAAATTAAAAACGATTTCTGAGGAAAAAAGGACTCTTCTGTATTATTTACATCCAAAATAATCTCTGTCGTATGTCGTTATTTTGGACGTATTTTCTCTCAGAGCGATAATTGCTACACGTTACGTTGTTATTCTGGGACAATACTTACATTTTAAGGGCCGATGTTGATTTTGAATTAAACACAAATTATTTATTGTCATTTCTTTTTATTATGATAAAATGGTTTGGTTCAATTATGTATGGAACAAAATATCGGCCAAATGGCTCATCTCCATCCGATAGTCCTGAGGCATGACGCTGAGGCATAATTGAGGTTCTATGCCATTAATGTGTCGACGTATCTCATCCTTTAGCTCTTGAATGTTTGCTGGCTTATCGACGTAAATCTTTTCATTCAAATAACCCCAAAGAAAGAAGTCCAACGGTGTCAAATCACATGATCTTGGCGGCCAATTGACATCGCCACCACGTGAGATAACAGAGCCATTGCTTCGTTAGCTGTGTGGCAAGTGGCACCGTCCTGTTGAAACCACATATCGTGCACATTCATATCATTATCATCTCACGATAATTTAATTGCCAAATTTTAAGGCAATTAAATAAATCATTTGATTTGATTAAGCAATTTGGGAATGACAATCGATTTATAAATATTGGATTATTTCAAATTATGTTATCTTATTATAGAAAATTTAACTGGTTTTTTAAGCTTAAACCAGATAAGGATAGTGGCGACCGCAGTGCGACAGTTTGTTGATAAAGCGTTTTTTATTTTTTTCATTTGAATAGTTTTTGGCGAAATTCGAAATAGAATTTTGACATCACTACCTCTGCTTACTGGCATTCCTTTTATCTGTTATAGGTTTTACAAATTCTAGATGAACACAACAAAAATGCTTTCATTGATGATTTACAGTTATTAATCATAAATTTGTAAAATGAAAACGCAAAAATTAAAAAAAAAAACGTCAAAATGGCGACGATCGCTTAAATTTCAAAATATCTTAAGCCTTTTTAGTTTTCGAGATATGGACAATTAAAATTTTATCTAATAATTTCAATTTGAGTGATTTTTCCCATTTTGCCGATTTCATTATTTGACATTTTTTAATTTTTGGTGATTTCTTAAATTATAGATATTTTTAAAGTTAAGCGATTTCTTCGATTTGCAATTTTGGTAAATTTTTGAAAATTGAGGGATTTTTTTTTTTTAATTTGGGCGACTTTTTTTCGAATTTTGGCAATTTATTAAATATGTACTGTAGATTTTATTTGATTTTGCCATTTTTAACGTTTTTTTTTTTAATTTGAAGATTTTTTGATTCTGAAAATTTTTTCAAATTTGACGATTTTTTACATTTAATAATTTAACTTTATGTGTTAAATTATTTTGTTTTTTTTTTATTTTTTTGGACTTGTTCTTCAACCTAATCGATTTTCTTTCGGTTTTGTAAAAAATTTGTCGATTTTTCAAATTTTAGCGATTTTTGTTTTTTAATTTTGGCAATGTTTTTCATGTTTGGCTATATTTTCCAATATTGATAATATTTTAAATTTTTGCAACTTAATTTTTGTATTGAAGCGATTTTCTTCCATTTTTAGCAGTTTTTTCTAATTTTAAAAATTTTTAATTTCAGCAATTTTCAATTTGTTCCCCTCCATCTTCAAGCAAGTTATATCTAAGCACATGCAATTCGCACATGTGATGTACCAAAATGTTAAATTTTTAACGATTGAAAAAATAAAAATTAACGAAGTCATACAAAAATCGTTTCAGACCAAATGAGAATTTATGCCATTTGTTAAATTATAGTTTAAGAATTTAAACCTAAAATCATATTCAATCGGAATTTAAAACCATGTTAAGGATTAAATTCTTTAAAAGCTCTGTTCCATATACATTCATCCCTTTTTTTATTTAATTCATGAACATGAATTCCATCCATATTACAATATTAGTTTTGCTTAAAGCTTACTAAAATGAAATAATGTTATTTCGTTAAACAGAAAAAAAGAGGTTATATTTCATATCACAATAATCCCCATGAACATATTTTTACCATAAAATTCCAGATTTCAGATTTGTGTTTGTTATTGTTGGAGCGCAATGGAGTTTTTTTTTTTTTTTGCTGATAGTTTTTAGCAATTGTTTTTTTATAAACTATTTTTTAACTTTCTTTAAATTATATTTTTGTTAATACGTATTTTTTGTACCTTTTTTTAATAACCATAATTATTGTAAATTTCTTTTTAACGAATGTTTTGTCAAAATAAATTTAAAAAGTAAAATTAAAGTTATGTCTAAACATAGATTTGGATTGGACATAAATTTGTTATGTTAATATATAAAACTATATTTTTAATGAATTTGATCATACTACTAATTGTTTGCTTAAAAACCAAAAAAAAAACAAATAAAAAAGGGCTAAATTCGGCTGTGCCGAATCTTTGAATACCCTCCACCATAGGGGCTGAAGATGATATACATATATACTAAATTTTGCATGAACTGTAATATGAATATGTTTTGTCAATTTATGTAACGAACTTTTGTTATTTAGTTTTAGTAATGTTATTTATTTAGTTTTAGCAATGTTATTTACAGAGGTCTGCTCTGTTAGCGACTTTAACATTGTTGATTTTTACGTTAACTTAGTTATCAGAAGAGTAACACACATATAGCTCAAAGAATGTTCTTATTTTCATATTATGTAAGACAATAAATGTAATCAAACAATAAGAAGACTTAGTAACATTTTTACTTACTTAACAGAAAAAACAAGTAAAAAGCCTTAAATTCGGATGTGCCGAATCTTTGAATACCCTCCACCAATGTTCTCTATTGTTTTTGATACAAACAATGTAAAAAACTTTTGAAGTAAAATTATGGAGGTAAAAAAAATTTTTGAGGTGAAAAACTTTTTTAGATGCGAAACGAATTTTTTTACGTGAAAAAAATTTTGTGGTCAAAAAATTTTTTGTGGTGAAAAAAAAATTTTAGTCGTCAAAAATATTTGAGGTGTACAAAATATTATTAATTTCTAAGCGATTGGTGAAAAAGTATGAGAAAATATATTATATACCAGTCGCTACTATGAAATTGTACTAAAATACACCAATTTCTATGGAAAATTTAGAGGTATCTTCACATTTTCACACATAACTTTTTAGCCGCTGGACCGATTTTGCTCATTTTCAATACCAAACTGCTCGGGAGGATGTCCAACAATCCAGGTAAAAATAGGCACCCCCACGTCTTCGCGTCGTGATCGCCATTTCAACAGACAGACAGACGGACATCGCTAAATCGACTTAAAATTGCATAAGGATCACGAATATATATACTTTATGGGGTCTTAAACCTATATTTCGACATGTTACAAACGGAATGACAAACTGATATATACCCTCACCATATATGGTGGAGGGTATAAAAATAGATACAGAAAAATTTTACAAATTTGTATGGAAAATTTAGAGGTACCTTCACATTTTCACTCATAACTTTTGAACCGCTTAACCGATTTTGCTCATTTTAAATACCAAACTGCTCGGGAGGATGTTCAATAATGGGTAAAAATAGGCACCCCTGCTTGTGTCTTCGCGTCGTGATCGCCATTTCAACAGACAGACAGACGGACATCGCTAAATCGACTTAAAATTGCATAAGGATCACGAATATATATACTTTATGGGGTCCTAAACCTATATTTCGACATGTTACAAACGGAATGACAAACTGATATATACCCTGACCATATATGGTGGAGGGTATAAAAATACGCAATATGAAATATATGCCAATAAACACAGTAGAATTACACAGTGACAAATGTTTGTGTTCTATGTATGTATGTGCTCTAAACTGAATAAAAATTACTGAATATAAATTACTAAATAAAATTTATGTTTTTTTGTGCTTTTATATTCACTCTACATCCTAATATTTTCAAACGAAAAAAACACAACAACATTCTTCATGATAACGGTAAATTTACCAAGAAAACCTAAATGAATCCAATTTTTTGTGATCAACGCTAATCAGACCAATGAAAGCAGAACGTAATTTTGGGTCGTAGAATCTAGTGGTATACCACGTTTTGAAAAGTAAGGTCGTTTTGAAAAAAAATTTAGATTTTAAGTTTGTTTTGACTCAAGTAATTTTTTGATTATATTTTATTGAAAAAACTTTAAAAACTATTTTGCAATGAATTAATTTATTATTATTTTTTTAATATTTATTAATATTATTTTTAGTTTGCAATCCGAAAAAAAAATCAACGTGTTTTATAGAAAAGAAAACGGCAAAAAGGTTATTAAACTCTGCTACACTAAGTGTAATTACTCGAAAGTCGTATGAGTGATTTGTATTATAAATGCAAATATTATGTATACGCATTGGTGTACTTTAATTCGAATTAAGGGGGGGGGGGGGGGGGGGTGTTAAGTTTAATTCGTAAGAAAAGGTCATTTTTGTGCCGAAACATTTAAAATCTCTTTATTAAAACATTAAAGTATGACATTTGAAGAACGTAGTATACAATTTTCAAGAAGAAATATTAAAAAACACTGCAATGGCAGCAATTATTCGGACGTGTCTCAAAACAAAAAAATAGAATTGCGGTGCCCCTCATTACTTGGTGCTGGGTCATCTAAAATCAAAAAATCAAAGTTCATTCGTTAGATAATAGTTTTGCCCAGGTAACACTGGGAGAAGTTTTCGAAATTTTATTTTTCACTTTTTTGGAACACTTTATTATTGAAAAATAAAAATTATTAACAAATTTTAAAAAACTCACCATTATGTACAGAAATAGTGTTCAAAATTTCAAAAGGATCGGTGCAGTAGTTTTAAAGTTATGAGGGACATCGACTTTGAAAATCGAAGTTGTGGGAAAAACGCTTTAAAGTTTTGAACTGGTATTAAACGTTTATAAGTAAATTTTATCGGCTTACCTCACACTGAATCATCAATGCCAGGTCTATAAAGGATGTTTCTATCATCTATGATGTCTAAAGCATCTTTTTGCTCCTGTCTACGACGAATCCTGCCTTCTTTAGTTTGTTTCTCAACTTCCTGCTCTGCTTTGCTTATACATATGGAGTCAGTTGATCGCGTTCAGTCATGAGCACTTGATGCACTACTGATTCCCATGTCTTGCATGAAGGTTAGTAAAGCAGAGGAATCTTCATTGAAGGCACTGGCTGCCACATAAGCTGCAATTTCAACGATGACAGAAATTCCATTCAAGTGCTTTAGTAATATTTTTCAAATAAGGTCGATGTTATCTCGAACCAGCTGATTTTATATCAGATCTTGTAATTTTTTTAGGCTTTTTAGTGATAGTTTAACACAAAACTTAATGAAACCAGAGCTAAAATGATACGAAAATAGGAATGCACGTCTACGTCTGCCCGAAAGAATATTTACTGCTACACTAAATTTTGTACTCTACACCAAGGGATCCCAAGCCCTATGCGCTTGGTGCTCATTTGTTTTTGTGAAAGCACTTAGCTATAGGCTGTGTGTTTTAATACACAAATAGCACTCAGCACTAGGAATACAAAATACACAAACAACAAAGACAAAGGTCTTATTAGTTTTTTTCTTGTGGTTCTTCACTGTATACACGCAAGTGCAAAGCATCAACACTTTCGTATACTTTGCTGGTAAATATTGACAACAGCGATCATCAATGTTGATTTTGTTTTTGTTTAACGTATGATATGAAATATTTTTTTTCTTTGTATGTATTGGTTTTTACAATAAACAATATTGAATCAAAATTAGTTATTTTTTAAATGTATTGGTGTTTGCTCTTCCATAAGGAACTGCTCTACACTTACATACTAGACATAAAAATACTCGCAACTTCGTCAATTTTGCTCCATTCGACTTGAAATTTTAACACAATATTTTTAACGTATTAAGCATTTATTTAAAAAATATGCAACCCCCCCCCCCCCCCCCCCCTTAAAAACCATTTAAGGAATTGCTGATGGAAATTAACACATACAAAACTTATTTTCTAATACACTTGCAGCAATTTTGTTGCTATCGGCGTTGCCATTGTGAGGTTTTTCATACCAAATTTCAACAAACATTTTGTTTAGTTTTCTCTTTTACTTAATCTTACTTTGTCATCAGTTTTACATACGTATTTGATCATCAGAATATGTTGTTTAATAGTTTTAGTTTAATTTTGTCTTTTTTTAAATAAATTTCATAAACATATTTTGCTTTTATATACAATGTTTTTTTTTAAACAAAACTTTGTTAATAAAAAATGTTACGCAATGCCAACGCTCACTGGTCAGCTAAGACGATGTTTACATCATTATTTATTAGTAAAATACTGTAGAGTAGGCAGTTCTTATATATGTTTTACTAATACATTTCACTAGTACAATTCACAAGTATGAAAGAGAAACAAAATCACACACGAATGTTTACATCAGTTTTTTCATATTGCCTTTAATAAAATTATAGAAGCTCTGATGTATACACCCATTAGTAATGACCATCAGATGATGCATCAAATGACCGTCATTGTTTTTGTAGGGCATATACCAGTGTAGAATCAATATTTTTTGTACTACAAATAACGACAACTCCTTAACTTCTAGATTATATAAAAAAATAATATAAATAAAAAGTAAATTAGTAAACAAAAAAAATAAATAAAGAAACAGGATGGTAGAATTACATTTCAGGATAGGTAGCACAACATTTTCCCCTATAATCCTAGGCTATCTACACTCTAATAAATTTCTGTTGAAATTTACCCAACTTATGGTAGGAAACTGTACTCCTACTATAAATTGGGTAAATTTACTCTGTGTGCGTAAATAAAAAAATACACAGATTATGCGTAAGTTTGTGAACACAAAATGAGTAAAATTACATTGAAAGTGCGTAAAAATTAAATGAAATTTTGAAATTAAAGAATAAATTTACCAATTTTAATGAGCAAGTTTTATATGTAAATGTACACATAACATGTGTAAAAATCAATGGTAAATGCGTAAAAATTAAAAAGCCCAAATTATTTTTAGTATGTGTTTTATTAATGGGTGATATAATATAATAAAAGCAATCAATATGTTTATGAACGTGTTAAAAATGATTTTGAATAAAAATAATGTTATTATTAAAGGAATCTAAGGAAAATTAAATAAATGAAATTACAGAATCAAAAGTATCAAATTTAAAACTATCCTGTAAGAAAGCCTACATAATCTTTATATGGAAAATAAACCTAAAAATCTAGAACTTTCTTTAATGAATTTAAAATAAGTATGCTGGTGGTAATACTTAATCGATTATAGTTGGGCACCTATCCGCTACCGATGCAAATTCTCGATTCACCGACATCAAATTAGACAACCCTGGTGGAAGAAAGAAACCTGTCAAACCAAAATCCTTTAAAAATAAATAAAATTACCTCTAGTGTTGATGTTGATGTTGCTTTTGCACATCCCAATAAATCGAACGCAACTACCAAATTCAGAAATATTCATGCTAATTACAATTTTTACAGGCTGCAAAAATAAGAAATATTAAAATCATTAAAAGTCAAAAATTATCTTTAGGAATCAGCTAATATAACATACCATGATAACACTGACATGATTACATTTAAATTTGATGATGTAACGTTATTTTTTTAATAAATTTAATTTTTCTTATAATTTTTTATGTTATTTTTTTTACAAATACAATATTTACATTTCTGACAGTTTAACAATTACTACTAAATGCTGGTACATTTACACACTTCATAAAAAATATTTGTTTTTGAGCACTAAATAGTAATTGTAAACACAAAATGCGTATTTATAAATAAAATATGCTTATTAATACACTTTGTGTGCATTTTTGTAGACAAAAATGTGTTCGCATAAGTTTTACACATATGTGGTCTAATTTTAGGCATTTTGCGTGAATTACGCAAATATTTACATAATTTATTGTAGTGAATTTACAATTATTTTTAGAGTGTATGCTATCCAAGGTAATATTCCCTCCATTATTTTTTTGTGTGTACAACAATTTCTTTTCTAAGTGAATTTAAAAAAAAAAAAGTTCAACGTGCTAGAATGCAGTAGATGCGTCTCTGAAAAACCAATACCCATATTGTCTGCACTTTCTTCGGACAGACAAAAAAAATAGTTTTTTTAACTCCACTTCTTATGGTATTGGACAGCTAAATTAAAAAAACGTGTCTTCTATTTTATTCTCTGCTACAACGGATTCAAAGTTCATTGCAAGTGGGTGCAGCAGAGGTTTACTTGTAAGCTCAATACATTAAAGAATAACAATTAATTAATGATTTTTATTATAATTTTTTAATTTATTGTATTTTATACAATTTAAGAAAAATAAATTTCTACCTCGGAGCAGCAGGGTGCGAACTTTTTCGATTTTGCCCAATTTTTACCAACTTTTTGCGTGATAATTGAAAATCGGATAATAAAAAAGATCTCAATTATATAATATATCCTTAACCAAATCAGCATATCGCTTTTGTAACATTGGTCTTGCTCTTGAAAGAATATTTTATTGTAGTAAATAATAACTAAATTAGCCCTTTATGAGCAATCTAGATTTTGACTGCTTTTTTGTTGCTTGTGTTAAGTTTTGGGTTTCAGTGTGTTTGGACAAATATAGTAAAATTGTATGGCCAAGATTTTTGTTACCATTATGTGGGGGAGGTAGAGGGTTAATATGTTCCATAAAAAATATTTGCTTCAATATGCTGCACCAACAGGCCAAAGCGGGAAAACTTCCTGCTCCCTTCTAAAGTACATTCCGATGTGATCTTTCAAAACCCTGACACATGTATATTTTGTTTGCCTCATCTACCAGAAATCACTGTCAGAACCCTGTATTTACTTTCGTGATGCACCGCATTCATTATTCTTTCTTATTTGTAATTAATTTTCTTTTATTGAAAATTTTAAGGGTTTTAGTAGGTACTCGTTATTGTAATAAAACGGTTATACTTAACCTCTTAATAGTTATTTTAATTTTCTTCAAGCATTCGACTTTTAAATTTCATACAAATTTTAAATTGAAAACTTGAAAAAAACACTAAAAATACCTATTTTAAGGTTCAGTATTAACATATCAGTAACCGTAACCCTTGAAGTGAACATATATTTTTTGAAATTATTATTTTGGTACTTTCGATTTTTTTTTTAATTAAATTTTCAATTTAAAATTTGTTGGAAATTTGAAAGTTGAAAACTTGAAAAAACGAAAACACGTATTTTAGATTTCAGTATCAACGTTGCATAATGTTTAATACTTTTAATAATCTTAACAAACAACAAATACACTCAAAAAGATATAATGAACATTTCTATAGATACATCAAACAACATACTCTTGTTTATAACGAGGCTAGGTATGTTAGAGTGGGCCCAATTTAAAAACATGTGTATTTTGAAGTTATGCCACTTCAAAAACAGATGTGGAAAAATATTTCAACTTAGGAGAAATTAAAAATCGGTTGTCTTCGAGTTTCAAAATTTGAGTTTCAAAACTCACCTTAATTTACATCGTGTGACAAACTTTGTTAAAGAGTTTTCAAAACACGGTAACTCTGCTGTTTTTGCGCATTTTTCTAAAAACTATTTGGGATATTTTCTCACAACTTTTCTGCGGTGGTACACCAGAACTTCCAAGATTTAATTCATTAATATTTATATTCTGAATTGAAATTTAACGAATTAAATCCAAAATAACCAATTATTAAATAGGATTATTCGCCTTTCGTCCCATTCATTTTATAAAATCAAATGTTATTTTTTTATAAATCGAACGAAAAAAAAAATCGTTCAATTTATCAACCTTTTAAAGGGAACGGTACATTTTTGACAACCGTTTGACAACCGTTCAGTGATTTAAAAAAAATATATATATATATTTGTTCAGTAACTTAAAAATAATTTTTTCCTGTCCAGTGATTTAAAAACAATTATTTAATTATTTGCCTTCACTGATCTTAAAAACGATTTTTACAAAAATTTTCCGTTCATAAATAATAAAAAAAAACAAATCCATTCAGCAACCTGCGGGAAAAGGACCTATCCCAGCACAAGTCAAGTGACCGGTTTTTTGTATAAAAAGGACCGGTCACTTTAACATGGGCTTGTCCTAGGAGGGGGTCAATTTCCCTCTGTTACATGTCACCGGGCTATTCTAAAAGAACATGTTATACAACTAACTCGAAAGAAAATATCACTGAATCAACCCCAAACAACATGTCATGACTTTTAAACCGGTTACTTTAGGAACTAGTCCTCTTTTCACCTATCTCGTGATATGTAATTTCGGAACCGGTCCAGTTTTCACCTATCACATGACAGGTCGCAATTTCCTTCTGGCCCCTTTTTTCCCGCAAGGCAGTTTTTTCTCATTTTTTCTTTTGTTTGAATATTTAAAGAAAAAAAAATAATTTACACCTCATAACTTGACTTAAAATAACAAATTTATATGGAAATATTTGTACTTTACGATGATTTTTTCTGAAAATCATGCAATAGTGTAACGTTAGCATGGATTTATTTTTTTAAATCACTGAACGGTTGATAAATTGAATGAATTATTTTTCTGATCAATCAGTTCCAATGATTTAAATCATTTGAGACGAACTGCATCAATTAAAATAGTTCTAAAATTAATAGCATTAAACGCGTTCAATTGAATGAATTCACTTGATTTAGGAAAAAAGTATACATTCACTTTTGATTAAAATTGAATTCGATTTATTGCGAATTCATTGGAAAAAATTAAATCTTCATAGTTCTGTGGTACACCTTTAGAAACGAAAATTTTTCAAGTTGAACCCACTCTAATTTACATGAAGTATAAAGTATAGCTATTCCTTTTAAATCACCGAGTGCGTAAAAATGTTACAGTATCATTAATATTTTCTATGGGGGATGTAAAAATATATCATTAGGAAATATTTGATTGATGACATGCAGAATAAAATGACGCCCGCAAAAAAACATAAGAAAATTATGCTTTATTGAAAAACATGATGATTCGGGGAAAAAACTTATAACATTATGTTTTATATGATGTATAGGGACACCACAGTAGCCCCCTTGGGGAATTTATTATATATACAAATACACAAACGTGATCATATAGTACTTATATGCATATGTTTTTATACTTTAATATATATTTTTTAGTTGTTATTTTGTGTACAAAGCCAAGCATTATAAATAAATTTTTTGTCATACGCTGACATCATTAAACTGATATTTAATTGTAAATAGATGTATATGTACAAAACAATTTATGTTCTTAGTAGGTTTTTATTCTTTTTTTTTAATTATAAAATACAATTCTCTACGTATGACCATTGATATAACAAATAACCTTAAGGTAGCACTTACCTGACTAACTATTGCATTTTAGGTAAAAAATGTTTAGAAAAATGTTCACAAATATGATCACAAATATGTTTTTTATTAGCGTATTCAACTTGTTAACCCTTACTCCATTAATCGATCAATTTTTATTAAATATTTGTTTGAGTAATTAAAAATGGTAATTTTGGGTAACGAATAAATTTCGTTGACTAAGCCAATGTTATATTTTTACTTATTATAAACATAGATTTTATGTTTTTGTTTTGTTTAGAGTTTTCCTCTAAGAAATTGTGCCTGTTAAAATTTTATTTACAGTTAAAACAGTTTATACTAACTTTGAACAGATGATGAAGTTTTCATGGTTAAATTGTATAATACTATATCATTTTACACTCTAAACCCTATACAACTGTCTAGTGTTGAATTAAATTAGGGTGGATTCTACAAGCACTGACAAAAAAAATTGTGTATTGTACCATATAGATTGGAGTCCCAGACTAGAATTTTTCCAGTTTTTCTTAAAAACGCGAGAAAATTAGGCCGGAGCAGTTTTTGAATAGAATCCATAAATGCTAAGCTCTCTCTGGTTCTCGAGAAATCTGGAGATTAACATGACACCCACAATAGGTCATTGATAATGTCCATCCTAACCATATGACAAGCACAAGCATTGTGTCCCGTAATTGGGCTTAGAAGAAATCGTGCTATGTTCCCACCTGTTTTGCCTAAAAAACACTTCGTTATTTTTAATGAAGAGATAAAAGATTTCATATATGAGCCAATCCAACGAAATAACCATATCATGGTGAGACTTAGCTGCGATTTTGGATTGATAGAAGTCGAAACCGATTCATTGTTTGTTAACTTAGACTGAAAGCCTGTTGCCATTATGCATAATATACTAATTTACATCATCCATATACCAAACAAATCCAGTACCGTTAGAGGAACTAGATCCATCAGTATATGAATTATCAGAAAAAACCCAAAGTAGTTTAGTTTGTTTACCACAGTCTTCCTTATTCGAAATTCGATACAAAGTTCCGATATCATGTTTTTAAATCCATATGCCTTTTTCTGCATCAAGGGCGTCACCAGATTTGGCACTTATTGCACTGGTAAATGGCCAGGGCAACAGATATTTGTTATCTGTTCAGCCTAGGCCGAATGGTTTGCACCACAGTTCTACGCATCAGTTTAATTTGACTTTGTTATATATTGAACATCAGTAAACAGTTGGAGACTAACTCCCTTTAAGTCTAAGCCCCCCATGTTTGGTCGTCCACCTAGGCAACCCTAGCGCTTTCTTGTTCACCAACCAAACAAAAAAGCGCAAACATCATTCGCATAATCTTGAATGTACACACCCAAAACCTTCAAACACCCTAGAAGAGAGAAGAGTACACCATTTCGAGGCATCCCTTTCTCACATAAACTGTGTATTTTGTGCCCCGCTAATAGCCTTTTATATAACATAAAGTGAATCCCTTTAACAAGAACTGAGCCCACTTTATGCGCTTTAGCTAAAGACCACAACGAGGCAAAAGTAGTATTGTCAAAAGAGCGCTCAATGTTAACAAAAACACCCAGCGCGTATTTTTTTTTTGTCTAGATGCTTTTCGATCTTTAAACTAAGATCATAAATTGCATGTTGTTAAAAAATTAAAGGATTTCAGAGCAAAGTCACACACCGAATGAGTTTCGTATGAAAAACTGATTGGTCTAAAACTCTTTACCAAATCATAGGCTTCCTTCAAAAGTTTGGAAATAAAAACCACCTTGACATCGCACGGTGATAACAAAACAATGCATGGGCCAAGCTGTCTAAATAGACTTATGTTACAGTCTTAGACAAGGACTTAAAATAAGTGTTATTAAGATTTTAGGAATCTAAACCATTGCCCTTTTTTAAGAAATATTTTAAAATGTTGCACAGTAACTGTTATAGTCAACATAAAACCGAAACTGTTAACATTCAGTTTATATTTTTTCCTTGTTTTGTAACACTTATATTTAAGAAATATTTTTTTTTCTTGTCAATAAAAAGTATGAAATATTGTTTTATACCATTTAAAAACTTTGTTTAACAATTTTAATAAAAAAACATTTTTATAGTCACAAATTTTAACAAGCTGGGTGGTGGGTGATAGTCAGTTTTCAAAGTTAGCGCTCGTATTCGGGATACTCGCGAATTAAAATTTGAAAACTTTAGTACCATAAAAAAAAATATTTTTTATACTATTGGGATCATTTCAAACTTACTCTGTTAAATATAATTTTTCCCGCTATTTTTTTTTTTCTCAAAAGAAAATTTTGAAATACACAAAATAACAACATTTGCAGAAAAAAAATGTTGTTGCGAAATTTTTTTATAAAACAAATTATAAAATACAAAAAAAAAAAAAAATATTAAATAAAAAAAATGATTTTATGAAATAAATTTTTTTTATAAAATAAAATTTTTTATTTTAAATTCAAAAATGATTGCAAAAGTTTAAAAAGTATCGTTTTATTACTTTAGTAATGAAATTCTGATCGCGAATATGAGCGCTAACTTAGAAAAATGGCTATCACCATTAAATGCAGCGTAATCGAATAAGTGCGGGGTTCCCAGCTTATTTAAAAACAGGTTTAAGTTCGAGCGCAGTGTAAATATTTAAATTTTTAAATTTTAAGTAACACTTAAAAATTTTGAAAAAACTTATTTTTGGCTATGTTTTTCAAAATTATTAAACACATTGAAAATAAATATAAAACAAAAAAATACGAAGAAGCATATTATTGGTATACAGAATTTATTTTATAATTCAATATTTTATTGATTGTGTATATTATATTTTCATATTACATTACCCTGAATTAATAAAAGAATATTTAAATATTAAATTTTTCTATTTTATAGTTTCATTCAATTAAATTTATAAATAAAAACTCATACAATTTTTATATTATAACAAATAATAATATTTGTTAAACGATAACTGTTATGACATTAATGTTTTTTGATTTCTTATCAATAAGTAATAGACAAAAAAAGAATTAAATATTTATTAAAAAAATGATAATTATGTATAAGAAATAGTTTTGTCGTTGTCTATAACTGTTACCAAATAAGGAAAAGTATATTAATTGGAATCAAATAGCTATAACAAAAGAAAAAATTATAATTGAACTGTAATAGTTACTTTTTATGAAATGTCTCGTAAAATATATAACTCTTATGTCTTTGGTCTTAGCCACTCTTCAGCATATTATTATATATGAGTATACCATCTTAGCCTGGGGCTTTTAAATCACTAAAGAATGGTCGATTTCTTCGTATCAACCCTGGATGCTATAAGCCAGTCAGTCCCATTTATGGGGTTCGTGGTTTTACGTAATGGCGGCATTATTTTTCTGCAAGATCTTTCAAATTCTAGCTGTCCTTCGCGACGGCTTGCCAAAATTTCTTGTTTAATAAATCTTATGCCAGTCGCATCAGTTTGTGGATAATAAATTAGTATCTTTGTATATCTTCTTAGCATATAACGATTAATTAATTAAATTGAAACTGTTTACATTTTGAATTACAATTTCCAACAGTTTAATAGACGACCTCGTTAAGAGGTTGGACACATGTGTAATGTAACTTATTTTTGCTCGCGAATTCGAGTTCAGTTCGCGAATTTTTTTTTTGTTGTACTTTTCATTGAACGTTTAAGAAAATCATAACAAATAAATTTTCGTGAAATGAAATACAAAAAAATACTTTTTTAAATATTTGTATTTATTAAGAAGTTATAATTTTTTGTGGTTCAAAAAATAATAATAATGATGAAAATGAATATTGATTCTATTCTGGGATATGTTTGATTCGAATTAAAGTACTCCAATACGTATACGTAATATTTGCATTTATTATAGAAATCACTCATACGTCTGTTCAGTGAATTGCATTCGTGTAACAGATTTTAATGAATTTTATGCCTTTTTTCTGAAAAAATTTTGATTTTTTTGATTACAAACGCAAAATAATATTTATTAAATACATCGGTTGAAAAGTCCGTAGGATAACTAAGTAAAAAACAATTGTTTGCCAAAATTCGAATTTATTAATCAACATAGTCTTCTTCAAGAGCGATACAATCACTAAAACGACTTTCTAACATTTTGATCTTTGTCCTCAAAACTGGCCTCTGTTTTGGCAATCACCACTTTATTCAAACCAGAGATTTGGTTCAAGCGAGCATATTTTTGTGGTTTGAAAACAAGTAAAAATTGCTGGAAGCTTAATCTGGTGGGAGCGGAAGCAATTGAACGACTTATAACATGGGGCATTGTCTTGGTAAAGAGCAAACGCGTCACCAATTATGAAAAATTTTATTTTATTTAACACTACAAAAGTGCATCAAATTTTAGGAAAAAAAACATTAAAATAGATAATTTAAAAACATTATTTTTTTCCTTATTAATATCTTTAAGATAATAGTATAAAATTTGAAAAACGTCAAAAAATACACTTTTTTCGTTTTGTAAATTTCGAATTTTTGACACAATAAAAGTAATTTAGGTGCCCTCCCATAGAGCCAAAGAGAGCGAAACCTAAAATTTTGTTTATATCTCTTAGCTGCTTTGTATTTCCAAAAAATTATATAGATTTTTCATTTACACCTATGTGTAAACCTATGGCCTTTTCAATAGATGTGTTATAGTAAATAATTAAGTAAAAAAAGTCATTTTAAAAGTCTTTTCATTAAAATATAATCAAAAAATACACTTAAAAAAGTTTGTAAGTTAAAATAACTGAAAATATCATTTAAAAGAAATGATATTTCATTTAAAAAGCGATCTACTTAATTTTCATTTAAATGAAATGCCATTTGTTATTTATTTTTATATGTTGATTAATCAACTGACACATCCGCAAGAAACAAATGATATAATCAGTTAAAATAAATGTCAAAATTTTACCTACCAATCCTTAAAAAATAACTGTTTTTTTCATTTATTTAAAATTATTATTTCCGTTTTTAATATTTTTTGTTTTTTTTAATATGCTCGTACAATACAAAATGTATGAATGCATATGAAGCTATAAACACTTTTTGTATGAATGTGTTTGTATAGTTTTTGTAATTTGTATTGTGTTTATGAAGTTTTTGTAATTTGTATTGAAAAATTTCGTATGTATGTATATATACAACCAACTTAAATAAAAAAACAAATAGAAATTTTTTCAATATTTTTTTTTTTTTTTGAAACAGACAGCAAGCAAAATTTAAGTTTGTAATAACTGTTACCGACACAAATAAACCACAAGTTTCCGTTTTGTGGGTAAATTTTTATTAAATTTCAAACAAATGAAAAAAATAAATGAAACTGAAAAAAATTGTAAATGATAGTAAATTATTTCGAATAAATGTATAAAAAAGTTAATATAGATATGTCTTTAAAAAATAAATGTATTTTCCTTTATTTTTAAATGGAACGAAAAACTTTTTTATTAAACTACAAACAGTTAACTACATAATATTCTGAGTGTAGCTTAGGTAAATACTATCTTAAAGTCTAAATATCTTTTTAAAACGACCTAAACTTTTAAAACGTGATACACCACTTAAATCCACGACACAGAATTAAGTTTACCCTGAGTTTTCTGTATCATTTCAAAAGTTGAAATTTTACTTACAGTCTAATCAGTTTGTCCTTCTGTATGTATACTTATTATAGTGTTCCTAATATAGGGCACTTTCTGAATAGATAGAAAATGTCAGCACTTTTTCACATATGCAATAAAGAACATATTCAGTGTATGGCAGATAAATTGAGTTACTCTAAAATTTCAGAGCTAGTCTCGTTTTTTTTAATTTTTATTACTTCGTTACACATGTTATTGATTCAAAATTACTTTGACGTAGTCAAATTATTGATTCAAAATTCCTTTGACATAGTCAAATTTCATAAATTTTTTTATTTTATTATATTGGGTATACATACAAGTTTATAATGGTTTGTGTCAATAAACATCTGTCATTATAATTCAGCATTCGATAGACGCCAAAGTGTAAACACTCATTTTTTTCAATCGCTATAATAATGTCGAATTTTGTACCTAAAAAAGATATTTTGCGAGGAGATCTAATAACCTTCTTTCATTTGAATAAAACGGCTGCTGAAAGTTATCGATTGTTGGTAGAAGCTTGCGGTCAACACGTATCAACTCAAAAAACTTGTGAACGATGGTTTGCGCAATGCAAAAGTGGTGATTTCGACACAGAAGGAGAGGCCTGGTCAGCCGAAAAAGTTTAAAGAAGATTGTTGTCAAACGTTTAATTCATTTAAAAGCAAGGAAGTTGGGTCCAATATGAATTAGAGTCGAGAGACGTTGAAAGGCGATTTTGCATGCTTGAACGCTAAAAAAGAAGTAATTTTTGCATCGTAACAACTGGTGATGAAAAATGTATACATTACAATAACCCTAAGCGCAGAAAGTCTTATATAAAGCGCGGACAACCAGCCAAATCAACGCCGAAACGGAATATCCTTGGCGCCAAGAAAATGCTCTGAATCTGCTGGGGTCAGAAAAATGTTTTGTATTATGAGCTGTTGAAATCGGGTCAGACGATCTAAGGGGACCTGTATGGAACACAATTGATTCGTTTTAAGAGAGCAATCAACGAAAAACGACCAGAATATTCGACCGGACACGAGGTCATAATCTTCCATCATGACAACTCTCGGACACATGTTGCAAGGCAGGTCAAAAACTATTTGGAAAACAGTGGATGGGAAGTTTTCGCTCACCGGCTTTTTATCTCAGACCTTGCCCCTTCTGACTACCATTTGTTTCGATCGATGCAAAACGTTCTTACTGGAATACACTTCACTTCTGATACAGGGTATCAGAAATTGGCTTAATTCATTCTTTACCTTAAAACCGGCGCGGAATCCATATGCCACCAGAAAAATAATGAAAAAAATAGTGGCTACCGATGAACAATACTTTGAATAATGTATCATTTCATTTTTTATTATAATAAATGCATTTTTCAAGCAAAAAAAATCGACATTATTAACTTTGGGTATGCCAATAATATAAATATATTAAAAAAATCCTAATTTTGTTAGTTTACACACCCTAATTCGCTCACTTTTTGTAAAAACTTGAAAATTTGTTCCATGTTTTATACAAATTATATATTGGGACCTTGAATTCAAATTTAAACTTTTTTCGAAATTATTGTACAAAGTTTTAAATATTTTTGTTTTCAAGTTTATATAAATTTCGAGGTTTGGGTTTATTTTATTATTGCTAGTTTGTAGCAATTTTTCAACCTCCATAAAATTTAAAAATAAAGAAAATTAACAATTATTAAGTTGATACATTAAGGTTGATACATTTACTTCGATCCGGCAAAAGTTTTTTACAGAACTGAAAATGTTTGACAAGAACGGCCTGCCTTTGGAAGCAATCTAACCATCTACCCCTTTTTTGCATTGCTCATATAAAGTGAACTTCAAGTGCTATCGACCAATCTAGAATACGGCAGGTCTTTACCGGTCTTGCATCTTGTGACCGAGCGTTGTCATGCTGTAGAATCACTTTGTTGTACCGCTCTTCGTATTCTGCACTTTTGCTGCCAATTGCACAAAAGGGCTAATTCCGATTTATTTTTTAAATATTAATTACCAGTTACAGAAAATAGTTTAGTCAACTGTCGTTAAAATATGAAGATACCCCCCCGATGTTTCGTTATCAATTTCATGACCTTTTCATTTAATCATTGGCGTAGTTTTAGTTTGACTAAATTTTCAGAATATATGTTAATCCTTGTAGTTGGTGCAATAAAACTCTGTATAGCATTAAATGAAACTTAATAAAGCTGGATAGATTTTACCTTATTGATCAATTTTGTGCGGACAATTTTGAATGGACATACATGAATATGCACAAACAGGGAAAACAGATTTATCGTGACAACTGAATTTATTGCCAACTGAATATTTTGGTTGCAGTAACCGAATTATTTTCCCGATACAACGGAAACAGTTGGTTTCAACCAAAATTCTGTTGCATTAACCGAATTCCGGTTGCGACAAACATATATATCGGTGGCTCCAACCAAACCATTCGGTTGGCAAGAAATACGGTTATTACAATGAATGTATTTTCTCTGTGCAAGTATGGACACATACCCAGATAAAATGGATTCATTGTTACAACCGATATTCTTGCCAACCAAATGGTTTAGTTAAATCCACCGATATATTTGTTTGTGGTTTGAAATACGGTTTTTAAAACAGAATTTTAGTTCAAAGCATATATTTTAATTGCATTGGGAATAAATTTGATTGCGACAACCAAATAATTCGCTTGCTGAAACCAAAATCTCCAGTAGGCAATAAATTCGGTTGTCAAGATGAATCTCTGATCTGTACACACATAAAACTAAATTGGCAACTGAGATAAAAAGAATAGTTTCGTTGCGACAACCAATAAATTCGATTAGCATAACCAAATTCAGATGCGATTGCTGAATATTGTGGACACCAATATTTAGTTGCACCAACCAATTTCAGTTTTAGAAACCGAATTCATTTGGAAATTGATAAAAAAAATTTCTGTGTGTGTGGATGCATAAATCGAGATTTATGTTTCCCAGCAAAACCACACATTACCAAATAATGGGTAAAGTAATGTATAGCCATAGGGGCCGATGGATTACTTTACACCTTACTTCATTGAAGAATTTTATAGGCCATGAGCCTCAAAGTAATGTATATACCCATTACTTTAGAGGTGATGATGTAAGGTGTTACTTTTATATTTACGAGAATAGAAAAAGTAATGTATCTAAAAGTAGATTTTTAAAAAGAGGAGTTTTTATTAAAAAAAAATATTACAAATATTTTATTTAAATTATTTGTAATTTATAATAATGTGGTCAAGATGGGAATTGAACCAGGGAAATCTGGTTGCCAGCCAAGAACTCTACCCATATATAGAATTTAAGCTTACACTATATATCATTATACCTCAAATACTTGATAACTGATATAAATATATATGTGCCTGTATAAGACATTTTACATGATATAATATATGACATATATGATTATATAAAGCATATCTAATTTTATAAATATAAATATATATGATAATATATTGATAAATCAAGCCACATATGTTTATACTTATATAAACTTTTTTAATCATTCAGTTACTGAACAAATTTTGTGAGTGTACCATTAAGAAAACTCTAGCAACCAGCCAGCAAGACAGTCATTCATCTATTCGATGGAATGAATGAAGCAAGCAACTAACTAGACATAAGAAGTAGAATACGTTTTGCATATAAATTACCTCCAAAATATGTATTTATAAATAAATGTACGTTTATTCAAATGTCAGTTTGTCAAAAACTGAAATTGTACGGAAAGAAACAAAGTTAGACAAATGGTTTTAAATATAAGAGGGATCTACGAGATGTATGGTATATACATTATATATATATATTAGAATGTCCCGACAAAAAATTAATTGCGAAAAAATGCGCGAAATAAAAAAAGGTAAGTAGAAAATTTTTGGACTTTTGCTAAAAATGTTATTTAATATGAAGCAAAAAATTCGGTGGTTGCTGCTGATTCTTGGTTTTCTGGGTGTATATTTACAAATTTTTGTTTATGTGATTTTAGTTTTCTATTAAAAAATAAGCAGCCGCAGTTTAAATTAATTCTTTTTAGGGTATTAAAGGCAAATGAGCACTAGAAGTATTTCTTAAAGCATGTCCAGATAACAGGCTCGTTATTTTGTATAAAAAAAGTTTAACATTTTCATTGTATTTTTATACAATGGTGGACTAAAATTGACCCACTTATTAATTGCTTTTATTATAATAAACTTATCATTAGAAAGCATTTTTAAGCAATTTTTCAGAAAAAAATAACTTTGTTTTTTAGTGAAAACATTACATTATCGGCATCTTTAATGGCTGACTCTACGAGGGCTAATCATTAAGTCCGTGACTTTGTGAATGAAACCCAGTTTTTTTTTGCAAAAAAAAAAATATTTTTCAACATAATCTCCTTTTAGCTCAGTACACTTAGTCCAACATTTCTCTAATTTGTATATCCCTTCCAAAAAATAGGATTTTTCGAGGTCCATAAAATAGGCATTTGTTTGATCAATAATTTCATCGTTGGAGCTAAATCTCTTCCCACCGAGCCATTTCATTAGGAAATAGGGACTAAATTCGGAGAAACTGGCGGATGAGGTACCAATTCGTAGATCAATTCAAGGAATAACTCTCTTTTATGACTTAAAAATTAAATTATGCAGGATTTCGTTATCAAAATGCAATCTAAAGAAGTCAGTCAGTGGGATACACCTACAAGTTCTAAGCCGTTTATTTCGATTTCTCAACAATTTCAATTTTGTCGCTTACAACGTTATTTGCGACTCTGCTTCAATTGCGAGAAAACGCGGCACCCATCTTGCAGACAGCTTTCTTAAATACAACTGATCATTTAAAATCAAAACCACACTGCCATATGAAATGCCTATGGCATCAACGATCTCACGCACTTTTACTCTTCGATCGGCCAACACCATTATTTCACACGAATTCAGCTTATTAACATACATATTTTGATTATTGTTAAAATTACTTCAAGGAATTCACAAGTTAGCTATTTATGGGAACACTCTACTATACAAGGTGACCCTAAATTTATAACCTTTTCAGAAGATACATATTATACTTAAAAATGTTTGTAAGTTAAAATAACAGAAAATTACATGATATTTCATTTAAAAACCGTTCTACTTGCCTTTCATTGAAATCAAATGTTTTTTGTTATTTATTTTGAATATTTTATTTAAATAACTCATACATCAGCAAAAAACAAATTATTAATCAGTTAAAAATAAATGTTAAAATTTTAACTACCAATTTCTTAAAAAAAATAACTGATTATTCATTTATTTGAAATTATTTTCGTTTTATATATATTTGTTTATTTTTTAATTTACAAAATGTCTATATACACATTTTTTGTGAATAAAAATATGTGTGTGTATGTTTATGAAGTTTTTGTAACTTGAATAGAAGAAAATAATTTAACAATTTAACAGTCATCAAACAAAACGGAAACAAATAAACCACAAATTTCCGCTTTGTGGGTAAATTTATATTATATTTTGAAACAAGTGAAAAGAAATATAAATAAAGTTAAAAAAAATTGCTAAATGACAGTAAATCATTGTATAAAAATGTTAAAATAAATATTTCTTTAAAAAATAAATTTTCTTTAAAAAATAAATATATGTTTCTTTATTTTCACTGTACTGAAAACTTTTATATTATCCTACAAACAGTCTACTATATAATATTTTAAGTGTATTACTTCTGCAAATGACGGCAACTTTGAGAATAGACTTCGAGTAATTATGGAACACTAGTGAAGAATATTTTGCAATGTACGGTTTTTAATTTAAAAATATACCAAACAAACTTTGGTTAAATACTTGTATGCCACCCTGTATGTATAAAATTTAGAAATGTTAAAAAGGTGTGTTTACTCGCCTATTTGCCATAAGTAGTATTGGAAAGTTAAGCAAAAGAGAGGTGGGCCTACAAAAAAACTAAACGAATGTGTTCAAGGAATATCAAGTTAAACTTTATAAAAAAAGCCTTTAGTTAGTTAAAAAAAAGATCAGATTTTATAGAGTACATATGTATGTGTAAAAAAATTGTTTATGTATGTTCATTGTACATATATATTATATAGTAGAGTGGCACTTTTTAACTTTCGGATTTCATCAATTATACAGTTAAACACTAAACCCCTTATGCAAAAAAAAAAAATAAGTACATTTTCTATACATATGTTTTATTTTTTTTTTTTGTTTAACATATTAATTTGTTTTATAGGGCAGTTATCAAAATACACAAAATGTTTATGCATTTTAGTATTAAAATGCATCGGATATGCGATCCCTAAAAACACTGTTCTATAGAACAATATTTATTTATTTTGATTTTCATTTAAACAGAAATAGAAACCATAAAGTATAACTAAATTTAGTCTGGCAACTCTTAAGCACTAGCAATTCGGCAATAGCAAACAAAGACCACAAGAGGGCGCTAGCACCTTCCATCATGTCCCGAATACTTCTAGTAGACAGAAGAGAGTGCTATTCCATATAAATATAGTAAATAAGCACCCTCAGATATTCTTTCAGATACATCGTTAATGTGACAACAACTCGGCCAAATAAAATTGTGAATAATTTAATAAATTGTGCTAAATTAATTGTGTTAATTTAATATATTGTGCTAAAGTGTAATAAATTTAAGTTCCTGCGTAAAAGAGTTGGTATAAAAATTTTAACTGTTTTTTTTTATTATTTGCAATATCAAAAAGGAACTCGATTTATTTAATAAGAAAGTAAATCAACGATTCTAAACATAAAAATCATACAGATTTTTAACATTTTAAAAATTTTCAAGTTAAAAAACACTTTTTCTCTAATAATTTTTAGCTTGATGAATCTCCTAATATGATAAGATTTCGAGATTTCATTACAGCACAGTTTCTAATAAAAAAAATTAGACACTTTTATGTGGAATAATGTTAAGCATTACATAAATTAATTTCAAAATAGTTTACAAGAAGTACTAAATTTTGTATGTTATAAGGGTGTCCCAAGAAGAACGCAATTTTTAAATTTAAAATAAAACACAGATATTTAAAAAAAAATCGTGAAACTTTATTATATCGTAAAGTAGACAGACTGAGGTTATGTATGGAATAATATATCGTGCAGATGCCGCCGCGGCTTTGCTGGCATGCACGCGATATTTTAATGAAATTTTCAATGACCGTTTTGAATGAATGCTGCGGTATTTCATTAATGCAGCGTCCAATTTCCTCTTTTAAGGCTTGAGTCGTCGTCGGCTTATTCGCGTAAACCATCGACTTCAAGAAACCCCAAAGAAAAAAATCTAATGGTGTTAAATCGCACAATCTAGGCGGCCAATTTTAATCTCCTAAACGCGAAATAACACGACCGAGAAATGACTGATGCAGCAATTGAATTGTTTCTCTGGCTGTATGACATGTGGTGCCGTCTTGTTGGAACCACATGCCCTCCACATTCATTTCTTCAATTCTAGGCAAGAAAAAACTGGTTATCATTTCACGATACCGAACACCATTGACTGTTTGCGCTTGACCTGCCTCATTTTCATAAAAAAAAGGTCCAATGATCCCTCCAGCCCAAAAACCACACCACACAGTGACACGTTGAGGATGCATTTGCTTCTCGTGAATCACTCGAGGATTTTCCTCACCCCAAATGCGACAATTCTGCCTATTGACGAAGCCATCAAGATGAAAATGGGCCTCGTCACTGAAGATGATTTTATCGGCAAAATCAGCATTTTCATGTTGTCTCTCCAATACCCAATTAACGAACTCCCTTCGCTGTCCATGGTCAGCTGGCTTCAGTTCCTGAGTCAATTGAACTTTGTATGCATAAAGATGCAAATTTTTCGTCAAAATTCGCTGCAAAGTGGATTTGGAGACACCAATTTGCTGAGCTCATCACGTACAGCTGCGACATTTTCAGTCGATCGACCTGGTCGATGGCGCGTTGTTGTCTTTACATCACTAACAGACCCAGTTTCGGCAAATTTATCCATTAATCTCTTTACAGTTGACTCTTTTGGAGCATTATTGTGACCCCAAATTGATCGCAATTTGCGAACTGTAGCCGCAAAACTTTCACCATTTTGGTAAAACAATTTCACAATGAGAATGCGTTGTTCATTCGTGTAGCGCTCCATTTTTACTAACCTCGTACCTTCTACTAGCAAACAATAACAATTGTTCAAATGTCAAACAATGACACTTCGAATGTTGCCAGATTTAAAAATTGCGTTCTTCTTGGGACACCCTTTAGTAGTATTTAAAAAACAGAGTTGTAAAAAATTTCTTTTCTCTGTAACGACGATTTTCTGTCAGGTTTTATTTTCGTTAATACGTACACTAAAATATTTATATCACTCCAAATGTAGGCATAAATGTTGTATATTTTTAAAAATAATAATTTTAATAACTCTGTGTTCAATAACACATACAACATATATAAATAATATCCCATATGAACAACCACCTAATTGTTGTGCAAATATTATATTATTGCAATATGTGACGTATGAGTAATATTTTAACTCGAAAACGATCATACGTACCCGGTATATAAAGTTGTGAAATTTAAGGGATACAAGTTGTAGAAAAAGTTTTTGATTCCACTGTAAGTCAGGAGCCAATTTACTTACTGCAAATAAACTAAAGTCTATGAAACCTTATATTAGTAAAAATCTAAAACCATTATGCGCGAATAATTGCAAAAAAATGTCATTAAATTTTTTTTTTTTTTTACCAGTTCGAAAACTTTTTTAATAATTCAGCGGTATTTGCGGGTGATTAAAATAAAGACGGTCAAATGTGATATGCGGCCATAAACGCTGATAGAGTTTAGGATGTACATCACGAATGTGAACACAAGATTTTAAAATTAGCTCAATTTTTGGCAATGCTCGCAAATTTTAACTTTTCCAAAAAACCAATTTTTGCCTAAAAATTTTTGTTCATTTTGAAGACTGGACTTTGAGCTTTAAGAAACATTAAAATAAGTAGAAACGAATAGTAGTATTAGTAGGATTTAAGATCATATAATCATATACTTTTTATAAATTATTTTATTGCAAAGAAACATGAAAATTTTAATTAGTAAATTATAGAGAATAAAAATTGAGAAATTCCACAGAGTCAGCAGGATAGAATACTTAGTAGAAAGGAGAGCATACACTCAGAAAAAAAAGTTAGAAGAAATATTTTTAAACGGTTTTCAATTCCACTCTACTATTTTTGTACTGATTTTTAGTAAAAAATTATTATATAGCAAATCTTTTTGCTATTTACATTTTACAAATTACAGAATTTTTACAAAATATTTACAAATTTTTGTTGCTAATTTCAGAAATCATTTTACAAATTTTTGAAAACCAATTTGCTAAAATTAGCAAAAAATATTACCAATTTTAAAAAAGTGGTTATTGAAGAAAATGTGTTGAAGAAAAAAGGTATTTCTAAATAAAACTTACACCTACAAACTTAAATTTCCTTAAAATGTTTATTTATTAAAAAAGGGATCGCAAGTGAAGATACCGACTGATGTCTAAAAAAAAGGACATCCACTTAAAATAGCACTAAAAAGGTTTTTTAGTTCTAAAAATCCGCCCTAAAAACAATTAAAATGTAACCTTAAAAGTAAAAAAAAAAAAAATTGACCAAAATATTTTTCAAAACAGAAATTACCAAATAAAAGCAAAATGATTAATTCGTTTTTTTTTTTAAATATATTCAAAATTTTTAATGCTCGATAAGAAAAATAAATTCAAAGCTTTTTACTAATATTAATAAAATTTAGTAATTTTTGTTGCTGATTTTAGCAAACAGATTTTAAATTCCTCTTTACAACAAGTCTACTAAAATTTAGAAGCGGCTACTAATTTCATTGTACTACACGTCAGCAGACATGTGTTGCTAAGATTAGCAAAAAATATCGCTGGGCTCAAATTAGAAGAATTTCCCGTAATAACAGCAAAATTTTCAGTTGCCATTACAGACTTTTTTTGGTGAGTGTAGATATTGATAAGGTTGGGTAGCGTCAACCGAAAATACTAAGTATTCTATGCTGCTGGGTTTGTGGAATTTCTCAATTTATATTCTATATAATTTCCTAATAAAAATTTTCATGTTTCTATTAAGGGATTTCCTTCGGGCCAATTTGGTCAATTCTTTCTATTTAAATAAAATAAAACACTATTTATTTCATATTTAACTCGACGTTTCTTTGGCTTTTTTCCAATTTCTTCAGGAGATTACTAAATTCTCGCAAGAAACATTTTCATGTTTCTTTGAAATAAAATAATTTATAAAAAGAATATGATTATATAATCTTAAGTCCTACTAATACTACTATTCATTTACAAAAATAAGTAGAAACTTTATTTAAGTTTATTATAGGAACGCCTTATTCGGATTTACAAAATTTCACAACAGCAGATAATATTTTGCATGAAATCTTTCAAAAAATACAATGTGAATTTCAAATTTATAAATATATTTTTTAAAATTAATTTTAAATGAATTTATTAGGCTTAATAAAAATGAAGTAGATTACTTAACATGGATATGTGACGCTTCGTGACGAAAGCAACCTTAACTTAATTGATATTGATGATTATGATTTATTGAAAAAAGAAATTATAATGCATGAATAGTTTTATATTTTTTCTTAGGTTAAACCATTAAAAGACACAACAAAAATGTTGTGTGTCTGATTGGCTTATGTTAGTTAATAAATGTTATAATTATATTATTAATTTATTATTTGTTTTATAACAGAACTAATTTTTATTAATATTTAAGAAAACATTTGGTATTGAATTAAGAGGGATACACTCAGAATATTATGTTGTTAACTGTTTGTAGTTTAATAAAAAAGTTTTCCGTTCCATTTTAAAATAAAGGAAGATACATTTATTTTTCAAAGAAATATCTATATTAACTTTTTGATACATTTATTCGAAATAATTTACTATCATTTACCGATTTGTTTCAGTTTCATTTATTTTTTTAATTTGTTTGAAATTTAATAAAAATTTACCCACAAAACGGAAACTTGTGGTTTATTTGTGTCCGTAACAGTTATTACAAATTTAAATTTTGTTTGCTGTCTGTTTCAAAAAAAAAAAATATTCAAAAAGTTTCAATTTGTTTTTTTATTTAAATTTGTTGTATATATACAAAATTTTTCAATACAAATTACAAGAATTTCATAAACACACATACATATACAAACACATTCATACAAAAAGTGTTAATAGCTACATATGCATACATACATTTTGTATTGTACGTGTATATTAAAAAAAAACAAAAAATTCAAAAACGGAAATAATTTCAAATAAATGAAAAAAAAAACATTTATTTTTTAAGGATTGGTAGGTCAAATTTTGACATTTATTTTAACTGATTATATCATTTGTTTCTAACGGATGTGTCAGATGATTAATCAACATTTAAAAATAAATAACAAATGGCATTTAATTTAAATGAAAATTAAGTAGACCGGTTTTTACGTGAAATATCATTTCTTTTAAATGATATTTTCAGTTATTTTAACTTACAAACTTTTTTAAGTGTATCATTTAATTTATATTTATTTTGATATAATAATTTGTTTTATGATTCATTTTGCAAAATATACATCAAATACAAAATTTTTTGTTGAAATGATTTGTTAAAGTTGATTCCATAATTAATATTAACTCAAAATATGCAACGATGACAAAATTTGCATAAGAGACAAAAAATCGCGATATTTTTAACTGAAAGGCGCTCAAACATTCCTCGATAGCTAAGCAGTAGAGCGATGAGCCACCAAATATAACTCAATAATTCAATATGTCCCACTGTATAGTTAATGTTTGTATAGATTAGCAAATCCACATTGGCCCGTAAAATTATAGTGATTTTTTTCCAAATATTGGATTTTTAAAATATTCAAATAGCAATTTTTAAAGGAACATCTAGGTTTTTTGTATGTCATGAAATGTGTTTGCGTAAAGATATTCAAGACATTTTTAGTTCAATTTTAAAAAGTAAATTAAAAACCGAATTCTTATTAATGACAAGTTTGCAGCCACTTTTAGACCTTACAAAACAAGCTACTTTCTAGAATGTCTTTTAGCCGTAAAAACCCTGCTACTGGTTATAAAATTTTAAATTGTAAAACTATTTCTGAATCAAATAAATAAATTAATGAACTCTTCGCGGAAAAAGAACAACGAAAATTTGATAGCTTCTATTGGACAATGTTGAAAAATCCAGACAGAATAACATATTTTTGACTGAATTCAATAACATAGTGAATTTAAAAAAAAAATTTTTTTTAATTCGCACTAATTCCAGAAGACCTAACGTTTTTCTTTTTGATTCGCGAAATGTTAGTTTTTAATTTGTTTAAATTACTCAATATTTATTAAATTGAATTTTCACTTGCAATTTTCATAAAATCAAATTATATGTAAGTTTATTTCTTACATTTAAAATACATTAATTTTAGTTCGCGAATTAATAACAATTTTTTTTAATACATTTTGAAAAATCGATCATTGGATTTTGTTTTATTATTACGTACAAATTCTTCTTTTGGAAAAATATTTTTTAAGGCCATCGGATGCGATTAAAGAAAAAGTCAGAAAAACATTGACAGCCAAAGAGCTAAGCTTCGTCCTAGGGTAATAGCATGAATAGGACTGTCTGGAGCAGACTTGCCTCAGACCTGCTGGTAACCCCACCCATAATTTGAAAGTTTTGAATTATTTTTTTTTTTTTTTAATTAAAGGCAAACAATTTTTTTATTATTCAATTTCGTTTAAATTTGAAAAATATTCTCATTCTGTGACTGATTTTTTTTTTTTTTTGAGAAAATAGTTTAAAAATCACAAAATATAAAAATTTTTAAAAACTTTGCAGGTATTCTTTAAAAAACGCGTTCGTAATATGACACAAGTGGAAGAAATATTGACAGTTTACATGCCAATTATTTTTCGTTTCATATGCACTTGCAACAGTTAACTGATGTCACGAAACTATTCATTCCTTACAAGTTCTGCGACATAACACATTGCGATTGATATGTAACCAGTTTTTTTATTAATTTCTTGTCCTCAGTCCTGTGGTATGTACATTTGAGCCAGTCACGTAACGTTTGATTTTTCACTAGTTCTGATACACATCACGTAGTGTCTAACATGAGACTAGTTATGTGTAAGAATATTCTAACCTGTTCTGTTGTGCATTCACCTACACCAATGCAGTGATATGGTACCCCAAAACAAGGGCAGCGATATATCGCAAGTATCTCTAAAGGTAGAAACTGTCAGCTCCTATGACAAGCACATGCTAAAGTTATCGGTTACTTTCATGTAAGAGAACCCACTCGAGAATCGGTTTTTGCCACAAAGCTCCGGTCACGTGACCAACTCTGTGAACATATTCTTTATTTTTCGTGCTGAACATATAGTATAAGAGGGTTAACTTACTAGAGGTAAAATTTGTGTATTTTATTTCTAAATTCCGCATTTTATTGTAATATTCTATAAATAAACATCCTATAATAGAAACACGTTCCACAAAATATGTTTTTAAACTAAAAATTTTAAATGCCTCGAACTGGGCTAGAACCGGCGACATTCTATTTCCCTGGAATTTGCTTTGTCTTTAAGCAAAATTGTATTAAATTCTGGTCAAATATCAAACATGAATATTTTTAAAAATTGAAATTTGAATATTTTTGTTTAAAAATAGCCTTGCAACTACAACTAAAAATATATTATATATTAATATATTAATGAAAATTTTCTAAAAATTTAAGACAAACAATCTGTGTCTGAACTCAGAACCCCATTACTAGCAGGCTGTGTCTGTACCTACTATTCCACAAAAACTTGCACAGAGAAAACAGAATTTCAGTTACGATAAACAAAAATATCGGTGGCTCCAACCAAACCATACAGTTGTAAAGAAATTCGGTTGTTACAATAAACCTTCATTCTCTGTGTACATTAAGTTGTTGTTTAATTTTCAATATAAAAAATACTATACATTTCAATATTTTCTTATTTATAATAACAAAAATTTCGGTTGATAATCTTAATATTTTATTATAATAACCAAAATTGTAGAAATTAATGGTACATTGCCCTAATGTTAATAAGTAATTAAACATTATACTAAAATTTATTGAAAAAAATAATATTTTGTATAGAGCAATAGTTTTTTATTGAAACAGAACTAATTTCAAAATTTTACTGCCAATATTTTGTTGTAAAATCTTCGATAAATTGTTAATTGTTGATATTAAAATAAATGTAGAAAATACACTCAGAATATTATATAGTTTACTGTATATATGTACACATTTGTTCAAAAGAATTTACTAGCTTTTACCGATTTTTTAAATTTCAATTATTTTTTTTCCATTTGTTTGAAATTTAATAAAAATTTACCCACAAAACGGAAATTTTTGGATTACTTGTGTCCATTACAGTTCAATTTAAATTTTGTTTGATGTCTGTTTCAAACAAAAAAAAAATATTCCAAAAATGCCAATTTGTTATACCCTCCACCATATATGGTGAGGGTATATATCAGTTTGTCATTCCGTTTGTAACATCTCGAAATATAGGTCTAAGACCCCATAAAGTATATACATTCGTGATCCTTATGCAATTTTAAGTCGATTTAGCGATGTCCGTCTGTCTGTCCGTCTGTCTGTCTGTTGAAATGGCGATCACGACGCGAAGACGAAAATGCGGGTGCCTATTTTTACCTGGATTGTTGGACATCCTCCCGAGCAGTTTGGTATCGAAAATGAGCAAAATCGGTCCAGCGGTTAAAAAGTTATGAGGGAAAATGTGAAGATACCTCTAAATTTTCCATACAAATTGGTGTATTTTAGTACAATTTCATAGAAGCGACAAATACAAAATATATTTTCTCATATATTTTAATCAGTCGCTTAGAAATTAATAATATTTTGTATTCACCTCAAATATTTTTCACCTCAAAAAATTTTTATCACCACTAAAATTTTTTTTCACCACAAAAAAATTTTTTCACCTCAAAAAATTTTTTGCACCTCCATAATTTTACTTCAATTTTTTTTTACATTATTTGTATCAAAAACAGTAGAGAAAATTTTTTTAGGATATTGGTGGAGGGTAGTCAAAGATTCGACATAGCCGAATTTAAGCCATTTTTTGTACACAAAATTATTGTTTATACACAAAATTATTTCAATTCAAATTACAAGAAATTCATAAGCACACATACATAAACAAACACCTTCACACAAAATGGGTCTATTGTGACATATTTCGTAGATTAAAACGCACACAAAAATTTAAAAACGGAAACAATTTTAAATAAATGATTAAATCATGTTTTTTTTTTTTAGAAAATGATAACATTTATTTTTTACTGATTAATCATGTGTTTCTTACAGGTATGTCAGTTGCTTAACAAATATTTAAAAATAAATAACAAAAGCCATTTAATTTAAATGAAAAATTAGTAGACCGGTTTTAAGAGGAAATATAATTTGTTTGTAAATGGTATTTTCTGTTATTTTAACTTATAAACAATTTTAAGTGTACTATTCTCTAAATATTGATAAGAATAGCCATTATTTTTAATGATGTGATATTGTTTCGGTTAATTTTATATCTTTTCTGTTTATAGTTATAATAAATAACGAGTCAATTTTGGTAATTTCAATAAAATTCCAAACAATTTATTTTCTGTGTGTATCATTTTGTAAAGTAATGTCATATAATACCAAAAGCTGTATTCTCTTACTAATTATTTTTTATTTATTTTTTTTGAGTGTAGGATCACTTTTACAGTAAAAGTTCCTTTGATTTCAATGTTGTTCAGAATTCATTTTAAAAAGCTATAAAAATACACTAATATATACCTTGAAAGTTTTTTTTTTGGGGAGTTGTTCAGAAGTATTTTTAAATAGCAGTAAAATACACTATAGTCTACTATGGAAGCAACAAAATAATGTAAAATATGATGTACATTTTTTTTAGTTTTCTAGCTGAAATTATCCGTACAATTAATGAAAGTCGAAAGAAAATCTTACATAAAAGATGCCTCTCTAATAAGTATATATGTAAAGTATATAATAAAAATATATATATTATGTATTTATTGCCTATATATATTAGGGTGAGAGCGAGATGTAAGAAAATATATTTTGGTCTAGTTCCGTGGATCGCTGGGCAGAATAATAAATAAATTTTCATTTACTTTGGGCAATCTAAAGCTAAATTTGAAAAAATAAGTCAAATCACTCAAAGAGTTTTTGAAAAATATTGCCAAAAAAATTTTTAAAATCGTCTATAACTTAAAAATAAAAATAAATAAAGTTATCTTTAAAATCCTTTGTAGAATTTAAGTTTTTTTCTACATTTGAATTTGGTGTGCCCAAATTAAATTGAAATGATTTTCATAATATAAAATATATTTTTGTTTTATTTGTTCCAAAAATTTTAACCACATATATAAAATGCTATCACCCTAATATAATATATAGTAAATTCTTAAACATACACAAATATTGTCTAACACACACTTATAAAATAACAATACAAGCTAATAATCATTAATCTTTTAAAGAACGCCCTGAGACGTCCTTGGAAATCAGTGTAATACATAAAATACTAGACTTGTATGTATAACTGCGTAGGGCTTTGCCATAATATAAATATTTATGTATAAACGTATACAAAGCTATTGTATATTTTGTATATTTACTTACATTCCTGTATAAATAAGTAAATTCATACTAATGCTATGCGTGTATATGATGTTTTGTTCAATTTATAGTATTTGATTTTAAAGCAGATATGTCAAACCATTAATTCAGTTAAGAAAACTCATAATTAGAAAATTTATATTAAATTCTGTTACAGAATTTACTATAGAAAATATTATTTCAAGAGAGAAATAAATACACTGTTAAAAAAAACATAACTTCCCAGGAAAATATCAAAAAAAAAAATATATATATATTTTCTGTAATATACTAACAAAATTTTGTATCATATTTCTTTGTATTTGAACCACTTAGAGAAAATATGTTAACAACTAAACAAATGACCTTTCATTTAAAAACCGGTCTGCTTATTTATTTAATTAAAATAACGCGTTATTTGTTATTTATTTTTAAACATTTTTTAATTATCCAACACATCAGTATAAACAACTAGTTATTGCGTTAAAAAAATGTTAAAATTTTACCTACCAATTCCGTAAAACTAAATGATTATTTGAAACTGTTTCGTTTTTTTGTATTTTTGTTTATATTTTGATATAAAAAATGTACACTCACACATTCTGTGAGCACATTTTGTGTGAATGACCATATGTAACTATGTCACGTGGCCGGAACTTTGTGGCAGAAACCGGTCCTCGAGTTGGTTCTCTAATATGAAAGTAACCGGTAACTTTAACATGGGCTTGTCATAGGAGGTGTCAATTTCTACCTTTAGAGATACTTGCGACATATCGCTGACCTTGTGTAGGGTGCCATATCACTGCATTGTTGTAAGTGAATGCGCAACGGAACAGATTAGAGTTATCTTACACATAACTAGTCTCATGACTGGCTTAAATGTACATACCACAGGACTGAGGACAAGTAATTAATAAAAAACTGGTTACATATCAATCACAATGAGTTATGTTGCAGAACTTTTAGGGAATAAATAGTTTCGTGACATATCACTTGACTGTTGCAAGTGCACATGATACAGAGCAAACGAAAAATAGTTAGCATGTAACCTGTCAAAATTTCTTCCGCGTGTTTCATATTAAGAACGTGTTTCTGAAATATTCCATAAGGTCCAGTCACTGAATTTACCTGCAATGTTTTTACAAAAGTTTTCACAATTTTTTCATTGTGCGAATAAAAATTGCAGATGCAAATTAAATTTACTCCTAATAAATCAATATTTCTATAAAAATCGAGTACTTTAAACAAATAAAAAAATTAATATTTTGCAAATCAAAAACGTTAGATCTTCTCGAATTAGTGAATTTAAAAAGATTGTTTGGGGTTTATGTTCAAAAATATTTATTTTTTTAATTTCAACCATATTGTCCAATAGAAAATCTCGAAATTTTAGTTGTTCTTATCCTGCAGAAAATTCATTTGATTCAGAAAAATTTTTAGACTTAAAAGACTTTCAAGTCAGTATCAAGTTTTCTACGGCTAATAACATAAGTGGCTGCTAACTTTTTATTATTTATAAGGATGATAAAGAATTAGCTTTGTTTAACACTTTTTTTAAAATGAATTAGATTTGACTCGAAAATCATTCCATAAATGCATTCGAGGCGTATTGACGATTCTCGTCAAAAAATGTTAGTTTAACCTTCCGCAAACACATTTTGATAAGACACTAAAAATTTAGATGGCCCTTTAAAAATTGCTATTTGAATATAAAGTTCATTTGTCAAAAAAATTTAACCTAAAAGCGACAGGTGGAAAAAATGAAAGACCACCTGAAAACAAAAAGGTCGACTCAAACAAAAAAATTTGTTTCAGAAATCAAAAACGCAACAAATTATCAAAATACAACTTGAAGCTACTTTCCAAAAAAAATCCGAGTCGATTGAAAGTATGTTTTTTTTTAGTTTTAATTTTGCACCAAAATCATAAATAATTTTCGTGTGTGTTTTGACAAAAATCTTGACAAAAATGAGTGTATCTATTAAACTATTCAACTGAGCGCGTTCAAACCTGTTCGATAGATAAATTTAAACAGACAAAAATGTCGCTGGCGATTAGGGCACAAAAAATATTGCTTTGGATATAATTGGACTTTAGTGATGACCTTCTGTAGACGGTCTTAGTGGTTAAAGGGTTAATATATTGGTTAGAATAGTATCAAAACCGCGGTGGGACATATTGAAAATTATCGGGCTTATATAAAATTTTACACACACCCAACTATCGCATAGACAAGATGAATTCTAATTTATTTTAAAATAAGCTGAGCTAGGGTGGAGTGTTTGAGCGATTTTCAGTTTAAAATTTCGCGAATTTTTGAAACTTGTGCAATTTTTGTGATCGTTAGAAGTTTTGAATTAATATTAATCGATGAATTATTTTTAACAAATCATTCCATTTGAATTAATCCACTTAAATGTCACTATCTAAACAGCTGCGTAATCACTTCTTTTTTAACTAGATTAGTGTTATGTCATAACTTATGCAGTCACAAAGTCGGTTCTGTTTAAATCAGTTCAGTATTATGTCAGCTTTGCAACAGTCGCGGGATTGGGTTTTCGCCACCGATTTATATTCTTTTATACACTGCAAAATTTGTTGAACCAGTTCCGTGTTCTGTCATTATTTAAACTACAACAGTCCTAATTTTTCAGTCCACATTGGTGATACGTTCATTTCTCTTTAGTTACATGATATATCCAGAAGGAACCAGTCAATGTTCTGCCACCATTTCAATATTTGGGACACTGGTAATTTTACAGCAATTACCACTTTTTCAGACACTGAATTATATTTTACACCAGCTTTGTGGCATGTCCCTCATTTATCTATCACAGATTTATCACCTTGGATCAATCGACCCTTCGTTTCCCGTAGGGTGTGGGTGTGTTTACGGAGATTTTGGTATATAAAAAAACATTTTAAATAAAAAACAAAATGGATTTTTTTGAACATTTTTTTTTTTTGAAAAGATAGCGAAAACAATATTTAAATTTGTAATAACTGTAATGAAAACAAAAAAAAAAATAATAAGACTTTAATTGAAACATGATCTGGAAGCACAACCCAAATATGATAAAACTAGAACTGAAACAGGCTTTATGTCAGTAAAAATTTTTGAAACAAACATTTTTCTAGTTGTCATTAAAAATGGCCCTTAAATTTTATTAAATGTTGTACATCTTATATATATTCGTTGTGTATTAGTTTAATGGTTTTTAAGGACATTTTTTGGTTATATCAAATAGAAAAAAGCTAGCTTTGCCCACGTGACATTAAACAAATACATCACCGTCTTAAACATACATCTAAAATGTATCAGTTAGAATAAGCAACATTCCATTAATGGAACTTTTAGTTGGTTTTATATTTTTATTTTTTTTGCTAGCTTTGTAGAGCTTTTGCTGCTGAAGTATAATTAATAGATAAATGCAAATGTTTGGAAAATATAAGCATTTAAAGCGAAGTATTGAATTATTTGATACTAAACCATTTGTAATTTTTCTAATAGCACCACTTATCATAGAAAAGTTAGAAAGTTTTTTCCAAATCTTTATTATGTAATAACACCACAATAAAATTTTGTTTGTGCGGCATGTTAACACAACTTTAAACTGTCTATTCTATATATATAAAAAATATATTCAAAAGTTAATTCCGTTTGATAAAATAAGATCAAAGTTAAATTCATTTTGGTACAAATGTTTATACAGATCATTATAATCTTAAACCGTTTTACCCATTTTTATTTTTTATTACATTAGCCAAATTTTCAAACGAAAATGTAGTGTAATTGTAATTGTAGTATTAGGATAATACAAAATCAATCTTGCCTTAGATATGAGTAGTGTTATTATTGTTTTTATAATTTATAATACATACATACACAGCACAAATAGTGCTGCCATAGAATTACTAAAAATATAACTACTGTGGTAAAGGCATTACTTCTTTTCTAATGCTTCCATTGATGAATTTAACATTCGCATGTCATAGGAAGTAAGTATTAAGCTACTCACCACTACCTTTAATATAATATATTCTTTTGTATGAATTAAAAATACTTATCTATTTAATAGGATTTATACTGTAATGAAATGTTACTTAATCTAGATACATATATATTTAACTTAGTTTGGTAAGTTATTAAATTTTTTAAAATTTCATAAATTGGAATACACATAAATAAGATGAATTTAAATTTTGTTGAACTTGTTTATGTAATAAATTAGACAAATTAAACATGACGATAATTTTATTATCGGCCCACTCTTAAATTCATTGAACTAAAATGATGTAACCCTATTCGACAGATTTTTCGATTTTTTGTCTTCGTACTTGCTCCAAAGCAATTGTAGGTTCATAACTGTGTATTAAATAAAACGTATTTAAAAACTAGTCCAGTTGTGCATAAAAATTATTTAGAAGCTAATAAAAAGTTTTTAACGATTTTTGTTAACACAGTAAGCAAGTCCAAATTACACCCAAAAACGTCAGGCCACATAAACTTAACTTTCAGTTGTATAATTCAGTGGTGTATACCGTTTTAGAAAGTTAGGTTATTTTAAAAATATATTTAGATTTAAAGTTTATATTGACTCAAGCAATTTTTTATTACATTTTAAGGAAAAGACTTCAAAACTCTTTTTCAATAACTTTGTTTATTTTTTTTTCACTTATTTAATATTTATATATATTATTTTAAAAATAATTTAAAAGTAGTTCAAAAACAAGTAAAAAAGGGCTAAATTTGGCTGTGCCAAATACCCTCCTAAATTTTGCATGAACTGTAATATGAATATGTTTTGCCAATTTATGTAACGAACTTTTGTTATTTAGTTTTAGTTATGTTATTTATTTAGTTTTAGCAATGTTATTCACAGAGGTCTGCTCGGTTAGCGACTTTAACATTGTTGATTTTTACGTTAACTTAGCTATCACAGTAACACACACATATAGCTCTAAGAATGTTATTATTCTCTATGTAAGACAATAAATGTAATCGAACAATAAGAAGACTTAATAACATTTTTACTTACTTAACAGAAAAAAAACAAGTAAAAAAGGGCTAAATTCGGCTGTGCCGAATCTTTGAATACCCTCCACCATAGGGGCTGAAGATGATATACGTATATACTAAATTTTGCATGAACTGTAATATGAATATGTTTTGTCAATTTATGTAACGAACTTTTGTTATTTAGTTTTAGTAATGTTATTTACAGAGGTCTGTTCTGTTAGCGACTTTAACATTGTTGCTTTTTACGTTAACTTAGTTATCAGAGTAACACACACATATAGCTCTAAGAATGTTATTATTCTCTATGTAAGACAGTAAATGTAATCGAACAATAAGAAGACTTAATAACATTTTTACTTACTTAACAGAAAAAAAAAATAGATACAGAAAAATTGTACAAATTTGTATGGAAAATTTAGAGGTACATTCACATTTTCACTCATAACTTTTGAACCGCTTAACCGATTTTGCTCATTTAAAATACAAAACTGCTCGGGAGGATGTTCAATAATATGGGTAAAAATAGGCACCCCCGCTTGCGTCTTCGCGTCGTGATCGCCATTTAAACAGACAGACAGACGGACAGACACACGGACATCGCTAAATCGACTTAAAATTGCATAAGGATCATGAATATATATACTTTATGGGGTCTTAAACCTATATTTCGACATATTACAAACGGAATGACAAACTGATATATACCCTCACCATATATGGTGGAGAGTATAATAATGATAGCTTAATGTTTATTCTAAAGATTGTACTGAAAATATACCAATACGTATACGTAATATTTGAATTTATATTACAAATCACTTATACGACTTTCAGATAAATTATACATTAGTGTGAAGCAGCCAATAGGTGATCAAGCATGCTGTTCATCATGTTTGACAAACATAAAAATTGTTTTGTGTTAGATGATTTTCATAACAAAAAAATATTTTGAACAGACCAGAGCTTTTCATAGCATATAAATGCATCTGCAAAATACTTTAAAAGATTGATGACAAACACGTCATACTACGATACGTCATGCCTGGCGAACAAGCAAAAACTATGGTTTTTAATCCGTGATACAAGACATTAGAGGATCAAATTCATATAGCGGATAAGCATGCTGGCCAGCAGGCTTGATAGTCTATCGCGTCGTTATCTTTTCTGAAAAAAATTTTGATTTTTTTTGAATTGCAAAAAAAAACTATAGTATATAAGTAAATAAGTTAAAAAAAAAATACATTTAAAATCAGATTTCAGTGGTCTTTTCATTCACTTAGAATATTATGCAGTTTACTGTTTATAGTTTAATAAAAAAAGTTTTCCGTTCCATTTAAAAATAAAAAAACATACATTTATTTTTCAAAGAAATAAATATATTAACTTCCCAGGTGGAAATTTTCATATATTTTTATATATAAATACATATATTATTCCGTATATTGGTAATATATTTCCTTTTTTTTATCAGATATGGTCATATATGAAGGTAAGCGTTTATTTCAATTTAAATTCTCCTTTTACCAAATTAAGATACAGTTGGAATTCTTAAGTGAACCTAAGACTTTTACTAATTTTTAGTCTATTCATCCTACTCCTCTAGCGGAGTAACATGTTACCGAAAATAAATTTTGATCAGGAGTGAAAAAATTGGCGATTTTAAACGGTATTCATAACATGTCGGTTGTAATAATCATATATGTCTACTTATTGTTTACTAATCAGTTACCATATATTTGCTTTCGATTGATGGTTACATGCACTATTTTAAAAATAAATTTTAAAAAACTTCAGTTCGATTTTACCAATTCAAAAAACAATAATATTTGTTTTTAAAATTTTGGTCACAGTATCCAATAAAAAATAAACACAACCGAAAAACATTCGTCGTCTTAATTGTCAAAATTAAAAACTAAAAATTTAAGAAATATTGTAATATATATTAAAAAAATGAAGGAATAAAATAAGAAACTTAAAATTTATTTGAATAGGATTCTGATGGTGCAATAAATTATAGGTAATTGAGATAAAACTATTTTGTACACTCTAAACTTTTATTCGCGAAAGAGCACAACATTAAATTTTTTTTTCAATACATCTTTCTTAACAAGTTTCAATTGAAGCACCCAATGCAACAACCGTATAACTCCACTTTTTTGCGAAATAGCTTTTTTAATGCAGAAAAAAACAAAAAAAAAAATCTGCGTTGTTCGGTGCACAAAAAAAAAAAGTGGAGTTATCTTGTTGTTGCACTGGGTGCTTCAATTATCAAGTGACACTTGTAAAACAAATTCTTATATTACTTGCTTGAAAAAAAAATCCTCAGATTCCTGCACCCAGCTCACAAAATGGTACAATAAATGGTAAATGATTTGTTAAAGAAATCAAGCAGCGAAATTGTGTCGGATTTTTAAATACAAAAAAAAAAACACTTAGCTTAGCTGCCCAAACTCATATTTAGGGGTTAAATTTTGGCCCTATTTCAAAAACCAAAATGCAAAATACTAAAAGGTTCTATAACGAAAACTTTATACAATTTTTACACACTAACAATTATATTAGGCCCTCAATATATTATAATTTTTTGTTTAGACATTTTTTAAAAACCCAAAAATTCGAGGTAACTTTTATAACAAAGAAATAAATCGTAAGATTCTGAGTTTTTTCCTTTAAAAACTAAATAATTCGGTGCATTTTTATTTTATAGAAAAGCCTTCAGATTTCTTGAAAAATTCTTCAAATTTTGAGACCATTTTTCTTTGAAAAAATTACTTTATTTGTATGAAAAACATCTAAGAATCCCAGTTGTGTATGTAGGATTGTCCACAGAATCTAAAGTTTTTTGCAGAAAACTTCTAAGGGAAGTCAGAATCTATAGAGTCTTCTAAAGATAAAAGTCATTAGGATCAAAGAGTTTTGTCTAGTAAAACTCCTCAGATTTTGAGTCTCGCTTTAAAAAAAACGTCCTCAGAAAGTAAGCTTATTCTGGGAAAAACTTTCTAATTTTTTAAATTTTAGGAAAAAATCCCCAAAATATGTGGCTTTTTCTGTAGAAAAAGACCTCAGAATCTTGTGGTGATTTAATGGCAGAAAATACTCAGAATCAGAGGGTTTTTATAGGTAAAGGCTGTTTCTTTAAGTAAAGTTTTTAAATTTTTTTCTACACCAAAATTCCCTGAGGATCTGAATTCTGTCTTATGTAGGAATTAGTTCTCACATCTAATCGTCTTTTTAGGTAATCTGAGTAGTCGAAGGTGTTTTCTATATGAAATAGTTTTTGGAATCAGAGAGTTTTACTTTTGATATTGTCCAGAGAAATGTGACTTCTTAATTTTCAGAATATATATTTTATGTTTATTCTTGTTGAAAATATCTTTAATATTTCATTTAAGAATTTCTTTTTTTCGTAACTTTTTTTTTGAAATATGTATTCATATATATTTTATTCTCTACCAACTTCAAATAGAAACAGTGTTTTACTCGTATTAAATTCAATAGAAAGTACAAAAAAATTCGCTAAAGTCTACTGAATGTTCAATTTAATAAATTTTTTCAAAATGTATGAATTTATCAGCATCGTGTAAATAGAAGTATAATATTTACACTTAATTTAAATAAAAAACAATATTTTTGTGAAAAATAAAAAAACTAATATACAGGCATATAGGAAAGGTACTCATATATGACCAGATATGAACATACATATATGTCCATATATGAGCATATACGGCCATATACTCTCAAAATACGGATCCACGCATATATGGAATAATATATGTACCCATATATGACCATATATGAACATTTTTTCTTGGATTATTTATACATTTGTTCCAAATGATTTACTATCATTTACCAATTTTAAACAGTGTCATTAATTTTTTTAATTTGTTTGAAATTTAATAAAAATTTACCCACAAAAAGGAAATTTATGGTTTATGTTGTGTCCGTTATTTAAATTTTTTAAATTTAAATTTTGTTTGCCGTCTGTTTCGAAAAAAAAAAATATTCAAAAAAATTCCAATTTGTTTTTTATTAAAATTTTTTGTTTATATACAAAATTATTTAAATTCAAATTACAAGAACTTCATAAACACACATACATACGCAAACACATTTACATAGAAACTGTCTATAGACATATATACATACATTTTGTAGATTAAAAAATAAACATAAAATACAAAAAACGGAAACAATTTCAAATAAATTATTAAATCATTTATATTTTAAGTAATTGGTAGGTAAAATTTTAACATTTATTTTAACGGATTATTTCATTTGCTTCTTACGGATGTGTCAGTTGTTTAAAAAACAAACGCCATTTGATTTAAACGAAAAGTAAGTAGACCGGTTTTTAAATGAAATATAATTTCTTGTAAATGGCATTTTCCGTTGTTTTAACTTAACAAACTATTCTAAGTGTTACAGTAAAATGAAAAAATCGCTTGAGTTATTACAAACTTAAAATCTAAATACCTTTTTAAAATTACCTAACTTTTCAAAACGTGGTATACCAAAGTTAAGTTAACGAGTCTTTTCAAAAGTTTTAATTTTACTGAAACAAAACTGCAAAAAAAAATCGGTAAATAACAGTAAATCATTTTGAGCAAATGTCTAAAAAAGTTAATTTAAATATTTATTTTAAAAATAAATATATGTTCCTTTTTTTAACTGAACTGAAAAGCTTTTTTATTAAACTACCAAGAGTATACTATGTAATATTTTCAGTAAGTGAATTAAAATGATAGAAAGGGAACTAAAAACAATCATCCAATTATTGGTATTTCTAATCAACATTAAAAATAAAATTCGTTTAATAATTGTCTACAGTGGAATCAACCATTTTTTTGTGAATAAACTAGAAAATTAGAGCAATTTATTATATTTATTAAAACATTGTCGATATTCCGAAATTGTAACTATAATTAGGGCTTTACTAGTCAAATATACCATTAAATTAGGGTTTAAATAGAACAAACCAAATTGTCGATTTTATTGATTATGGAAGCGACTAATGATTGCAATTGGTAAATCAACTTAATCAATTTTTGAGAACATTTAGTTTCAAAATATTTGAATTCAAAATAAGCCATAAAAATTTATAAATGTTTTTGCTGTAGTGAATGAAAGAGTTAGCCTAGTACTAAGAATATCCCAGTTCAAATCCCAGATAGGGAAAATATTTTAAAAATAACTTTTTTTGAATTTGAATAAAATAAAATATTCACAGAGCAAACACATTGATTGTAGCAACCGAATTTCTTGCCTACGTAATGGTTTAGTTAGTTGTAGCCTCATCTATATTTGTTTGCCGCAGCCGAATTTCGGTTAATGCAACAGAATTTCGTTCCAAACCAAATATTTCAATAGTATCAGGAAAAGATTTGGTTGGGACAACTAAATAATTCCGTAGGTTAGTTGGTAGCGTGCTAGCTTATCAGTGCGGGGGTCGTGGGTTCGATTCCCACCAACGAGCCAATAGCCTTTGTTGCTAAAGCTCGGTTAGGGTATTAGGAAATAATTTGTTATTATATGATTAATAAAAATAAATAAATATAAATCTAAATGCACAAGTTCTTTAATGGAAAAAATCTAAAAATAAACTTTTTCTCAAATAAATTTTTATGGAACTTAATAATATTTCTGTGGAATATGAATTTTATATTACGCAACTGAATTTTGTCTTCCATAACTAAAAGTATAATTTAAAAATATAATTTAAATTTGATTGGTAATAAATTCGGTAGCCACAAATGATACTGTTTTCTGTACATGTCCATACATGGAGTTTACACAAGACTTTGATCGTGCGACGAATTAGTGACTGCATGTACTTTGTTTTTCATTCGTCTGATTTAAATGTGATCTGAAAACGCCACCTTAAAGTTTTTCTTTTAACATTTACTTTTTTTTTATAAATCCTACACAGAGAAAACAGATTCGTGCTGACAACCGAATTAGTAGCCGGTTTGACAACCGGTTGTGGTAACCTAATTTTTCGCTTGTAACAACTGAACACCAATTAAGACATTAATTATTTGACTGTGGCAATAGTATTCGGTAGCTTCAACCAAAAACTTCGGTTACTGCAACTAAACCATTCTATTTGCAACAAATTCGGTTGTCAGGACAAATTTATTTTCTGTGTATATTTTCAAGTATAAGTAGCACCTTAATGACGTATAAGCATGCCAAACCAAGGACTATCTATATATTTTTGTGTTCTCGTGTCAACAAAACCATTGAAAGAGTTTTGTGTTTATTTGGTTATTGCGGGTAACCTGCATGTTTATTATATTAACCCTCAAATGCACGATCTTCCTTAAGGAACCATGAGGTTAATATGCTATAATCTTAAATATTACAATTTTTGATAAAATAAGCTAAATTGTTGAGTTAGAAAATTGAATTTATTTCAAGTTTATTAGCCTGTTCCTCTATTTCGAAAGAACACGTTCGTTCGCTTTCTAGTCGAAAGAAAACTTATTTGGGTTTCACTAACTCTATTTCTATGCGAACGATGACTCGAACGACAAGTCGAACGAAAACGTAACTGTTTTCATACAAAATTTGGTTTCTCTATTTCGAACAGCTCGAGCGCAAATGTCAAAATCAATCACTTGCTATTTTTTTGTCGAGTAAATATATATTTGATATTTTTAAAAGCAAAATGAAGTAAAAAAAGCAATGGATAACAAAAAGTAAGTACAAAATAATACAAATATTTATAGTTTATTAAGAATTTTAAATTTTATTTAAAAAAAATCAACAATGGACCATCCGAAGACGCTTGTATTTTATATAGAAGAAAGGCCTGATTTTGCCAGAAGGACTCTAGTGTTCGGAGCAAACAAATTTTCCGCAGAGGAGGAAAATTTGACCAGAAAACTTAGCTCCGTTTCACCACCTATTACGCTGTTGCTGAGTGGTAAAAGGTATGTGTGTGTGTTTTGTGGCTTACGTTTGCCCAAGAAGCTCATATTTACATTTTTTATTTTACAAAGACTTTAGCAGTGACCGCACCGAACAGACAACAGGCGACAGAAAAGCTCTCCAAAAAACAATTTCACCCACAACCAATCGATAACAAAAATTTTCACAAATAAACACACTTTCCAAATAAAAATTAAATTGTTTATTGTTATTTTTTTATTTCATTTGTCATATACAGCTGATCACTGTTAAACAGGGTTGTTTTTTACTTTAAGCAGTTTAGTAGTATTTTTGCTACTTTTAAAGAAAATTGTAACAAATACTCAAAATATATGATCTGGCATCTCTGTGATTTGTAAATGCGTAAGAGACAAAAATAGACACACGTAAGTCAAGTCGATCGAAGGCTTTCGAAATAGAGAAACCCAATTTGATTCGAATTCGAGTGACTTACCTTCGTTCGACTAGTTTTTCGTTGGAGATAGAGGAACAGGCTATATGAGTTTTTAAAGCGAAAAAACTGCAAAATTACTAACAAAAGTTTATGTATTACATTATAGTCATACCTGGCAACATAAAACTAATCAAAGAGATTTTCCGAACAACGGAAACCAATTTGGTTTTAATAAGAAATGTGCTACAATTCGTTGCTTTCTTCCAATGTACCTGGAAACGAGGTATCAATGACCTGGGAATGAGGTCTCAATAAATAAGAAGTGGAAAAATATGATACAAGAGTTAAAAAAAATGCTCCGCTTTTTTGAGTAGCGTGACATAAAATGTCTAAAAAATTATTAAAAATAAAGAAATTTAGGATTTAGTTATATAATTCTGCAGAACTGCTCTTTTGCTTGATATACATATTTATGAGTTGTGGTTTGAGCCGAATCGTTCTTTACTGTAAAGGTATTTTGTTTAAGATTAATTATAATAAATTACCTTTTTAATATAAATATTGAATTAAAATATTAATTTTGTGTTACTAAAAACCAAGAAATACTACAACATGTTTCCTAATTGGATTTTGTTAATGTATGCATATTTTTTTGGCTAAATTAATTCCTTTGATTCGTTTTGTCGCTTTTGTTTACCACTTTTTTATATGTTCATTTTGTATTCCGTTTTGTGTGTATGTGTGAGAGAACATTTTGTAAATACTAACATTTAGTAATCCCCAAGAAGGAGACAGAAGAAAGAAAGGCGGAACTTTCAAAGACATTTGTTTGGCATTAACGAAATTAAATTTGTTGCTATAATTTGTTTCATTTGGATGTGTTTCATTTAATTAATGATGTTTTGCTATTGATTTATTTGTCAGATAACTTAAAACTGTATTTTTTAATTTTTTATTTGTATTTATTTTGCTATTTTATTTACCAAGACAATATGTTGTCTCTAACGTGATAAATAGTTGATTGGCTTATAATAGAATTATAGATTAATTTTTAGGGCTGGTTTAAATGTATAACTATTTAGAAAAGTGTGCATTTTTTTTTTAAACACGTTTTGTATAAAACTTTGATTTTGTTAAAGATAAAAATACTGAGCAGTACAATGTGATATTTTATCGTACACAGAAAAATTTACAAAAATCAGAGTGACCACAAAATTATAATTGTAATAGTAATCGCCTTTTTTGATGCAATTTCAATAAAATTTTGTAATTTTAATGTTTTTTGAACTTTAATAAAAGTTTTCTGAATTTCAAAAGATATTTTCTGAATTTCAATAAATATTTTGAGTATTTCAAATGATATTTTCTGATTTTTTTTTCTGTATTACAATTGCATAAATTGTAATGAACTTCTTTTATAAATAACTTTATCATGAAGTATACTTAATAATTGTTAATCTAATAATATTACTCATACGCCTTAGTTCCTCATATTGTCGCTGTATTCCCAAATTTAAATTAAAATATTAAAGTACACCTATCCCTCGATTTACACGATAGCTGCGTTCCTGAAAAAATCGTGTAAATCGAAATAAAATATTTTTGTATGAAAAATCGTGTAAATCGAAAAAAAGAGCCAAATACGAATAATTTAAAATATTTTTTTAGCAAATTCATTTATTTAAACGTTAAAAATAACGAAAAACATATAAATTATAAATAAAATAATAATATAATAAAATATATACTAAAAAAAATCATATCTTTGAATTCATTAAGTTACATGTATTAAAAAAAGTACATACATATATTTTTCTTAAAGCAAAATAAACCTTATTTATAAACAAACTAGTATTTGGCAGTCTATAAAAAGAAATACATATGTATAAATATTTTTAATAATAAAACACACATCAGTTATCAGATTCAATCAGTTCTTCATCACTCTCTTCTACTACTAGTCGTATCTGTTTAGTGGGTGACATATCGTTTTCATCACTAGATAATGTTATATTTGTTTCTGGATCTGTAGTTAATATATTAGATATAATATCGGTTCGTGGAGATTTTGAAATGTAATTTGTTAATAATGCTTGTGTCGATTTATTGTTTAAGTCCTTGTAAACCTCCCGATATTGGGCTAAGCCCTGTGTTATATATCGCTGGAAAGCAAGGGCTCTTTCAATGTTTGGATCATTTTTTAAAAAATGATTTCCCAACTTTCGACCTATCTCAAGCCCTTCACTAATATTTTTGGTTGTTAGTGCTATTGGTTCAGCCAGTCCTTCATCGCAATCACTGTCGTTTTCTCCGATCAATATTTCTACTAAATCTTCAACATCAAGTTCTTTATTTGTCATCAATTCTTCAATATCAAGTGCACTAAAGTCATTAAAACCTTCTCCTCCCACCGTACGTGCCATATCGACTATCTCAGAATATTCATCATCCAAGGATTGAGAGGACATACTATTTTCTCCTACATCTGGCCATAAATTTTTCCAACAGCCTTTGAGTGTTGATTGTTTAATTGCAATTTAAGCCAATGTGACATTTTTGACACAGTCTAACAAAGTATATTTTTTCCATGCATTGATTACTGATAAAGATTCATCATTCTCTATTATATCTAAGATATACTTGAACGATTGCTTGATATATAACGCTTTAAAAGTTGAAATTATTCCCTGGTCTAAGGGCTGCAACAAAGAAGTAGTATTTTTTGGAAGAAATATAACTTGCACATTCTCGTGTTGCAAGTCTTTTGGATGTCCAGGTGCGTTGTCAATAGCTAAAAGCACTTTAAATGGAAATCCTTTTTTGTTCAGATACCGTTTTGCATCTGGAACAAATATATTATGAAACCAATCACTGAACACAGCGGCCGTAACCCATGCCTTTTTATTGGCCATCCAATAAACGTGTAAGTTATCTTTATTTAATCCTTTAAATGCACGTGGTGTTTGCGATTTGTTTATGACTAAAGGCTTCATAATATGATCGCCAGAAGCATTGGAACAAAAAAGGATTGTTATACGATCTTTAGCAGCTTTGTATCCACTTACAGATTTATTAGCCTTTGAAAGAAAAGTCCGCTGAGGCATTTTTTTCCAAAACAGGCCCGACTCATCTGCATTAAAGACTTGGTCAGGAACGTATGATTTAGCAGCAATAATTTCAGCAAATTTTTCAGGATATTCTTTGGCTGCATTAGTGTCAGCGGAAGCTTGTTCTCCTTTTAATTTTAGATTATGTAAGGAATTTCTTTGCTTAAATTTTTCAAACCATCCATTACTTGCAGTAAAGGATGACTTATTTGAAGTTGATGATGTAGATGGTAGCTGATCATTAAGTTTTTCATGAATTTTTAAAGCTTTATTAGTAATGTCATTGGTATCAATTGGAATTCTCTTTTGAGTTTGATCTTCAATCCAGATCATGAGTGCCTTTTCCGTATTTTCAATTATAGTATCCCGTACGTATGAAGTTGTACTCAAACTTGTTTTAGTTCCAGCTGCAACACTTTTCCTGATTATGTCTTCGTTTTTCTTTATAGTTCTAATTGTTGCTTCATGAATGGAAAAAATTTTAGAAACTGTTGTCACTCTGTCTCCTTTACGTAGTCTATCTAAAATCTGAATTTTAGTTTCCAATGATATAACTTTTCTTTTTGCTTGATCTTTAATAATATTTTTCGGCATAGTTAAAAAATTATAAATGAATTAAGAATTATGCCACACAATTTTGAATAACTAACTTCACAAATATTTTAATTGTTCTGAATATGTACCACGACACACGCCTGTCTGTTTCCAAACACTAACTGAATTGATTGTCTATACATTTTTGAGCTTCTTTTGTGTATGCATGCAATACATGGGAATCCCCTTTTTATATAAACGTTTGGTAATATTCGTTAAATTTTAAAAATATTAAAAAGCTTTAATGTATGTTATTTTTTGATGAAATATTAAAAAATTATTATTTATTTTACGTGACATATTTTCTGAAAAAAAAAATTAATTTCTGATAAAATTTTGAAAAAACCGTGTAAATTGAGGTAATTTCTGTATCCCTCGATTTGTACGAAATCCAAAAAAATCGTGTAAAAGTGAAATCGTGTAAAAAAAGTATCGTGTAAATCGAGGGATAGGTGTATGTTATATTTTTATTAAGAACAAACATTATAATAGTAAATTTTCTAAAATCTCTATACTCATTGCTGTTAGCGATCTATAAATAGTATTAAATTTAAATTATTGCTTTAATCTTTAAAGTTTTTTATAAAAACCAAATATCTAATTTTGGGTAATACAACTCAGTATTGTATTAAAAATTATTATAATTTAAACTGAAATATGTTATGCAATAAAAATAACATTCAATGCATAGTAAATGTTTTTCCTATAAAAAAAAAAAACTTTAATGTTTTTACAATACTACGAACCAATTTAATAAAATTTGTGCATATACAAGAGAATACAAAGACTACAAATAGCAGGAATTTACCAGTATAAATGTAATTTAGTTTTTATATATATATATATATATATATATATATATATATATATATATATATATATATATATATATATATATATATATATATATATATATATATATATATAATGTACATAAACATATTATTGCTATACAAAGAAGAAAGTGAAAAAGTAAAAAAATATAACATAAACTTAATTTGAAAAAAATAAACCAGGACAGTAAAATTATACTTAAAGTTATATGTATGTAGTATGTGTGTATGACCATATTACCCAGTTAACAAATTGCAGTTTAAAAATGTTAATTTTAAACATTCACATACAGTGGAAAAATATAAAAAAATCAATATTTAGTGTAGCTAAAAGTATATATGCACAACTGGACATTATATATAAATATTGCATGCTGGGTATTTTCGCACTTGTAGTTGAATGTGTTTAAATGTCTGTATAACACTGCCAATAAAAATAACGCGCCAACAAAATCTGAAATCATAAAAAAGTGGAATACATAAACGTTGTATTTTTATATACATCTAAGGTAAAAAGTGATTTTACAATTTTAAGTAAAATGTTGCAATTTTAATGATTATGGCAGTTTACTTTCTTTATTTTTTATAACAATAATAAAATTTCAAATTTTATGAAGACAAAAAGTTCATGGTCATTTTGGCTTTAATACACAAACAAAATTTTTGAAGTAATAACTTTAATAAAAAAATTACATTAAAAATCTTCATATTATTATTTGCAATTGTATTTATTCAGAAACCATATTATAATTACAATAGTGTACTTAAGTATTCAAATTAGGCCAGATATATTCTTATGGTTTTGGCTGTGTGAATTAATAATGTAGGTATGTATATTAGGGTTCTTGAAATATATATGGAAATAAAGAATTTAATATGATATTTACTCTTTAATTACAGGAACTCATGTACAAAATTCCAGCGAAATTATTTGATAATAGTAAGATTTTTAAATTTTTTGAAAATAATATTTATTTTATTTATTTATTTATTTATTTATTTATTTATTAATGTCATATCCTGCACAATAAGATTTAATCTTATAATTACAGTACAGGAATTACCAAGCAAAAATAATAATGACAATTGTTGAAACATATTTAGAAATAGGTTGCAATTAGGTAAAATATTTTTAAAGCTTAAATTTAAATTACACAAGATTAAAAAAAAAAATAATAATAATAAAAAATATTTAAAGTCAAACAGGAAAAGTAAGAAAATATCAAGAATAATTTATAAAAACAAATTTTTTAAAATGAGTAACGTTGCTGTTAAGTTGTTGATTTTGTGGAAGCATATTCCAGAGACGAATTGCATTTATATAGAATTGCCACTCATATACTAGACAATGATGTCTTGGTAAAATAATCTATTTGCCCCTATTAGACTGAGCAAAACGAAGTTTTTCATAGAGGTATAAAGGTTTTTGCGTGTAAATCATTTTATGTAAAAAGAGAAGTACTCTTATCTTCATAAGATTTATAAATGAAACACCAAAAATTTTCTTTGAGAAAGCCGAAGTTCCATCACGTCGCCTTAATCCAAAAACATAACGAACAATGCTATTATACGCCACGATAAGCTTAGATTGGCTTGCGGAGTCGCTATTGGCATAAAGTTCACAACCATACAATAACCCCGGAATCAGTTATGATTTTGCCAGCAGCAATCTAATTTTTAAAGGTGTAAAAGATTGGGCTGCCCAAAGTTGTCTTAGTTTCATGAATGTCTGACCCACTATTGTGTTAATATGGTTTGTCCATGTTAGACTACTATTTAGTATTAGACCAAGATTTTTAGCTGTTAGGACAATGTTAATTTTCTCGTTGTTAATGGCGATATCATGTTCGAAAACTGGATTTAAAGTTTTTTTACGAATGACCAAGCATTTGGATATTCGTGGATTAATACAGAGCCCATTAGCTGTTGCCCACCGGTATAAACTATTAAAATCAGCGTTGATTTTATCAATATTCTCTTTTATAGATTGAACAGGACTGCTCAAGTAGAGTTGTACATCATCTGCCTACATGTGTATCTTACAATACGAAAGATATTCAGGTAAGTCATTAATATATATGGAAAATAGCAGCGGACCCAAAATCGAACCTTGGGGTACACCTCTCTTGAGATTCAAAGATTGGGATGACTTATTATTTACATATACGGATTTCGAACGATTCATGAGGTATGAGGACAAAAGCTGAGTGGAAGTAGTTGAAAAATTAAAAAAGCGTCTAAGTTTCATACAAAGGGTATGGTGGTTGACCGTATCAAAAGCTTTTGAGTGATCAAGAAGTACATGAAAGTTTATTTTGCTATCATCCAGTTCACGCCTAATGTTTTCACAGACATTAACCAGGACTGTCACGCAGCTATGATTAGGACGAAAACCAGATTGCTTATCTGACATTAAACCGGTATCATGAATATATCTACTCATTTGGGTGTGCAAAATCTTTTCAAAAACTTTCGAGAGATAACATAGTATTGCTATTGGTCGAAAATCCGAGTTTGTTTTTGGGATTGGGATAATTTTGGCATGTTTCCATTTGTAAGGAAAACTACTGGTAGTTATAATGTGGTTGAAGAAATATGTTACATAAGCCAGGAGTAAGGGTAACAGCATTTTTATAAATTTAGGGTGCACGTTATCATACCCCACAGCATTCGACTTAACCATAGAGAAACAAAACAAAACAACAAGTTGAGTTACGCATGAAAATTCAAAGTTATTTTCTTCAGTGTTGGTATTGTTGAAAGTATAGAAATTGTTATCGATCTGAGCCAAAGGTAGGTCTGTAAAAATTGAGTTCAATTCATCGGCATCAGTCGTACAGCTATTGTTGTTAGCTTTTCCAATACCAATATTTTAGTTACAATTTTTCTGTAACTTAAAATTTTATAACTATTGTATTTATAAAGCATAATATTTAAAATATACATTATAATATGCAAAATAATATATATTTTTATATTTTTAGTTTTATTATAAAATTATATATTCTCAATACGGAGTAACAAAAATTTGTCAGTGTTTATTTGTATATAAATATACATTGCACTAGTAAATTTTCCTATTTCATTTAGTGTATAATACATTGAGTTTATAATCCACAGAGAAAACAGATACATTGTATCAACCGAAATTCTTGCCAAATAAATAGTTTGGTTGCAACTATCGAATTGAAATATTTGGTTTCAATCGAAATTCTCTTGTATTTACCGAATTTCGATCGCCACAAACAAGCATGATGGTAACTCTAATGAAACCATTTGGTTGAAAAGAAATTCGGTTATCACTATGTGTGAGCCTTTCACACAATAGGCCAATATTCCAGTTTCCAATGTCTTACCGCTAAAACCTATTGTGAATGAGCGTCTTTAGGAGTTTGTGTCATTTGGTTGAAAAGTAAACAACAATACTAAATATGGCCTCGAACATGTTGAATTTCGTATCAGATAAAGTATTTTTGATACAAAGAAAAGTGTGAGTAATTGTCATTGAATCTTAGGTGAAGAAAAATATGGGTGCAACATAATCACTGCAACAATATTATGATTGCTGGGTATGGTTGCCACCATCAAGTTATATGACCGCTAACAGCATTATTCAAATAAATATATTATTTTATGATTGACTGTAACCATACTGTAGTAACAAAAATTCTGTGTATGCCAAAAATATGATAATTATGGAACTATAAAATTAATAATTATAAATAATGACATGACTTTGACATTTACAGTCATAATACTGTCTTCTTTTTATAAAAATAAATTGTATTTATTTATTTATTTATTTTTATTTATTTATTTTATTATTTATTGATAGTAAAATATTAAATTCATTTACAGTTATGACCTTGCGAAGCCATTGCGGCTTGTCTGCAGGTACAGATATTTAAAATTACATTTATAATTTACAATTTACAATAATTAACAATAATAGAGCATTCATTGCTGGTTTATAAAAAAATGTTTAAATATTTTATTTCTTTATGATAATTGGTTGCGTACACGGTATCTTCCTTCGGCATTCATTCTGGTCTGGTGGATGTGATCAATTCTTTTCATAAATCTGGAGTCATTGAAAAATTCTATCGACAATGTAGTATAATAGATGCTGTTAACGTCTAAAATATTCAAAACTTTAGCTATATTGCTAGTTGATGAGCTGTAGTTCGCATTTGTTGTACTATACGTGTTGTTTGTTTGAACATGATCATTCAAATTATCGGATACATTTTGTAAGTGGCCAATATTACTTGCTGTGTCGTAATTGGTGTTATTATTAACCATTAATCTATCAGCGTTTATATTGATTGTTGCAGTATTCAGTGAATTGTTTGTCGTGTAGGTGTTTTTAATTATTTTTAGCAGCTGATTTTGTATTCGTTGAAGTTTATTGCAATATGTTGAGCTACCCCAGGCTGTTATCCCATGACGAAGATGAGTTTCTACTAAGGAAAAATATGCTTGTCTGACTACCATCCTGTTTGAACTGTAACTTAAATGTCGCATCATGAAGGCAGCTTTCCTCAGTTTTTTACGAACTTCTTCAATGTGCACCATCCATTTAAAGTTGTGATCTACGTATACGCCCAGATATTTGTAGGTGTTGACAATTTCAATTGAAGTGGAACATAGGTCGTCATTATAGTTGAAATCTAATAGCTTTCTATTATGTAAACATTCAGTGGAGTGAAATTTTAAATTAATTTCTCTAAATAATATGTGTGGTGGTTTAATATGCATAAGTTTGGTTTTCGATGCATTAATTATTAAACCATGATCGTGGCACCACTTAACCGCAGTATCGAGCTGGTGTTGCATTATTGTTGCTGCGGTATCTACGTTTATGTGAGCTACAACCATAGCTGTATCGTCCGCATATGCAAATGTTTTACAAGTTCTTAACACGTTAATAAGCTCGTTCGAATAAATTATTTAAAGAACTGGTCCTAATTTTGAGCCCTGTGGTACACCAAAATCTGAATCTGATTCTTTACTTAAGTTGTTGTGAATTTTAATGAAGTATTTTCTCAGGGTAAGTTAGTTTTTGAACCATTCTAAAGCATAATTCAGTAGCACACGTAAAATGATAATACATGACCATTTTCATCTGGTGGGTTTTATTTTTGAAAATGTCTTATACATATAACATTATAATTTACACTAATCAATTCAATGTCGAAATAATTCATTGTCAAAAATATTTTATACAAAGATTTTATATTTTTTTACTTTTTTCAACAAAACCAATAAGAATTAAAAAAAAAATTAAATAAGTACGTAAAGGGTACCGATAAGTAAATTTTACTCACTAACTTTTTTTAAATTGTCCACAAGCGCAATAAATCAAACAACACCATTCAATGCTAGCGGCAGCCGACTAATGACAAAGTGGGCAAAGCACTGCTGATGGCTTGACTTTCAGTGTGGCCAACCTGCTGATTTACGAACAAATCTATTCCTTATGTGAGTAAATTTTACTCACAGTACCCTTCTAGGGTTAATAATTAATTTCTTTTAAAGTAACTACTTTCTTGTGAAAAAAAGTACTCAAGATATTAATAAAATAAATTTTTATAGGAAAAAATTCTGTACGAAAATGTTTCTTATACAAAATACTAGATTTTTAGAAATTTTTTTGATATCAACATTTTTAGATTCTATGAACTTTTCCTTTAAGAAAAATTTACAGATTCTGCAAATAGTTTCTTAGATAGAAATTCATATAATCTCATAAAAACTTAGATTCCAACCCCTTTCTTTGAATAAAAAATTCTTATATTCTGAGACTTTTAATTATGAAAAGTACTTAGATTCTAAGAACTTTTTCTAGTAAAAATATTCTTAGATTCTGAGGACTTTTTCTAAAAGAAAAGTTTAGAGAATATGTTTCTTTTTTATTAAAAAAGAACTTGGAATCTACAAATTTCTTTGAAGTATTTTCTTTTAAAAAATTCCATATCAAATCTTATCTTTAATAAAAACATATTTTAAAGAAATATTCTTAAAATCAAACAACTTTTTCATAGTTTCTGATCATTATAATACTGCAGCGATTATATTAAGATAAATGAATGGTTCTTTTTTTAACATAATAAGTATAAAAATATATTATGCTCTTCGAATATGATTGCCCCAAGCATGTTTTTTTCTCTTCGTGCAAACGTCTAAAATCCATGGGATTGATTGCATACGAGTTGAATCCGAGCGACGTCGAAAATCAATTTTTTTCTTATGAACAGCACGCATGCGATTAAACTGCGCACTGAAGCATAAACGGTCGGAATACGACGATAGGCACCACAAAGTGATTTTTCAGCATGGCTACTCACGACCACATGTTACAAGATCGGTCAATAAATACTTGGTAATGCTGAAAACGGGAATTTCATCTTCACCTGCTGTATTCTCCAGATATCGCTTCCTCCGGCTACTACTTGTTTCGGTCGATGACACATGGCAAAAAAAAAAAAAGGAAAGAAGTTGTTACCAGCGATGAACAGTGTTTTGAATAATATATACGAACACATTTTTGCACAATGAATTCGTAAAAACTCCCACTACTAGTACTAGGTCCCACTAAAACTTTCCTTTAAAGACTTTCCTAAAATTTTTAAAGTTTTTCTTTGGAAAAAGTCCTCAGATTTTAAAAGGTTTTTGAAAATAAAATCTCCTTGGAACTTAAATTCATAAGAAACAATTTTATAATCTGAGGTAATTATAATAGACACACATAAACAGAAAAGATATCACGAAACTTTAAGTAATTAAAAATATTTTTTAAAAATCAAATTCGATTTTTAACAATTTTTTGTTTGAAATGTTTGTAAATTGTTAGTTTTCATATGAAAATTATTTGAAACTAAAAATTGAAATTACATAAAAATAACAAAAAGTTTTTTGTATTTACAAATTCCATTGTTGGTGCCTTTTTTTTGTATGTATTTACAAAGATGCTTAATACAAACAGAATTTTCTAATTTTATTCTATGTATTCGAATTTTAGAGTTAATAAAAACTTTTAAAAATGGTCGGTAGGCAAGTTATCAATATTATATTTGTATTAAATCTAATTTAAGCATTCGTTAATAAAAATGATGTACAAAATGCCATATGCTACCATGATGCCAACACCATGAATATTTCAGTTTAGCCTTGCTGCCATGATGCCAAAACATGAATTTTTCATGGTGGATGCTAAAAATATGGCATTTTGTATATCCTGGTTTATATGGTCCTTGATAGAACAATCTCTTTTCGTTCCTGGACAAACTCCCAACATATGATTTCAATTTGGTACAAAGATAACACAAATGGGTACAAAATTAAATTGTTTGCTTTGCTCGATGTCGGCACAATAATGCACTTTCCTTATATACGAGTATTTAATTGTACTGAATACGAAAATGGTATTAATTTTATTTGATCTCATCTATGTTTTGAATAATCGCTATAACCACTGATAAAAAAATGCTTTAATACTCCAGGATCAAGTAAAATAAATAAAATTAATTAAATCTAAATTTTGACTTTCTTAATAAGTGTGAAATTTGAAGAGGTTGGATTTTCTTATAATAACTGTATTGACAAATTTTTTTTTTTTTTGGGAATCTGCGTAACCGATAATCTTAATATATTAAAGGCACCACAACCAGTGTTGCTACACACTGAAAACAGATTTGTAGTTACATATGAAAACGGATTTTTGTAAAACCAGGTAACATCATTTTTATTAATTTTTAATACCGTTCTAATTAGCGTTTTTTTTTTACAAATTCTGATTTTTTTATTGTAATAATTTATTGCTTTTATATTTTTAGATTATAGTATTCTATAAATAGATATTCTAGTAACTGTTCCACAAACTGGGCTATAACCGGCGACCTTCCACATCTCTGGCCATTGCTTTTCCTTTATGCTAAACTGTAATAAAATTTTTCTAGTCAAACTTCAAATTTGAATATATTCCTGATAGAAATTTGAATGGTTTTACAACCGAAAGTAAATTGTGTCTTTTACTTTTAATAATAAAATAATTTATTAAAAAAATAAAAAAAAATGCATATATGTTTGACTTCAGAACCCTACAATTAGCAAGCTGTGTCTCTACCCACTGCACCACAGACACATACATTAAGTTGTTGTCTAATTACGTATATAAATATGTATATGAGTAAAAACAAAACAAAAAATATAACAACATTTTGAAATATATTATTTCAAAATTTGTTTATAATAACAATTTCGGTTGCTAATCTTAATATATGTTATTATAATGGCACTAAAGTTAATAAACAATTGGACATTTTATTAAAATTGATTGGAAAAACTAATATTTTAAATGTAGTGATAGTTTTTATTAAAACAGAACTAATATTTAATTTCTGCAGCCAAGATTTTCGATAAATTGTGGGTTGTTGGATTGATCGTAATTTAGAATACAATATTTTTTCAATATTGATTAGAGAAACCAATATTTTGGATGACATGGTGACGTTGTTTCGGTTAATTTTTTATATATTTTCTGTTTATATGCTAATAAAGAACTTTAAGTACTCACAAATAAATCTTTAAAATAACGATACAACTTTGGCAGTTCCGATAGAATTCCAACCAATTTATTTTTTCTGTGTAAAAGACGGTTTTTAGAAGAAAATAGAAATCATTATTTCTTTGAAATGCAACAGCTCATAAAGTTAGCAAGAGAGAAAAAATAGTAGAAAATTTTTGGATATAATTCCTTCCAAAGTTGAGAGCAATTAATTACTGGGTTATTTTTCATTACGATTATTTAAATGTAATTGAAATGGAAAAATATTCATATTAATTTCTTTGTGTAAAAAATCAGCCTTTTTTATAGATATTTTTTTGTATAAAAGACTTTTATATTGTTAAATAAGTCATTATTGTTCAATAATGGTGCTCATTTATAATAGAATTAACATGATTAAAGTTAAGAAAATGTGTTCATTACCATTTTTTTTACGTAATGATAATAAAAACTTAATGCACAAGAATGTTGACCCATCTTAAATCCCCACAGACCCAATTTATTCAAATACATACAGTGTCCGACAAAAGTTTTGGCACATTAAGTTTTCTTTACATAGTTTTAATTTATATGAAACAAAAGCACAAAATTAAAAAAAAAATATATATATTTTATTATTAGCCTGTTCCTCTATTTCGAAAGAACACGTTCGTTCGCTTTCTAGTCGAAAGAAAACTGATTTGGGTTTCACTAACTCTATTTCTATGCGAACGATGACTCGAACGACAAGTCGAACGAAAACGTAACTGTTTTCATACAAAATTTCGAACAGCTCGAGCGCAAATGTCAAAATCAGTCACTTGCTATTTTTTTGTCGAGTAAATATATATTTGATATTTTTAAAAGCAAAATGAAGTAAAAAAAGCAATGGATAACAAAAAGTAAGTACAAAATAATACAAATATTTATAGTTTATTAAGAATTTTAAATTTTAGTTAAAAAAAATCAACAATGGACCATCCGAAGACGCTTGTATTTTATATGGAAGAAAGGCCTGATTTTGCCAGAAGGACTCTAGTGTTCGGAGCAAACAAATTTTCCGCAGAGGAGGAAAATTTGACCAGAAGACTAAGCTCCGTTTCACCACCTATTACGCTGTTGCTGAGTGGTAAAAGGTATGTGTGTGTGTTTTGTGGCTTACGTTTGCCCAAGAAGCTCATATTTACATTTTTTATTTTACAAAGACTTTAGCAGTGACCGCACCGAACAGACAAGAGGCAACAGAAAAGCTCTCCAAACAACAATTTCACCCACAACCAATCGATAACAAAAATTTTCACAAATAAACACAGTTTCCAAATAAAAATTGATTTGCTTATTGTTATTTTTTTATTTTATTTGTCATAAACAGCTGATCACTGTTAAACAAGGTTGTTTTTGTCTGTAAGCAGTTTAGTAGTATTTTTGCTACTTTTAAAGATAATTGTAACGAATTCTCAAAATACATGATCTGTCATCTCTGTGATTTGTAAATGCGTAAGAAAAAAAAATTGACACACGTAAGTCAAGTCGATCGAAGGCTTTCGAAATAGAGAAACCCAAATTGATTCGAATTCGAGTGACTTGCTTTCGTTCGACTAGATTTTCGTTCGACATCGAGGAACAGGCTATATATATTTTTTGTTTAAAATTAAGTAAAGTACTTGTATAATTGTTTGTGCACAAAAGTTTTGAGATGTTAATATTCATTATTCTACTAAATGTAAAATAAATGATAATTTGGTCAGTTGTTTTTAGAACAGCATAAAAAAACATTACTCATAACGTAACAGAACAATTCATTTGACTAGAGCATGCGTGTTGTCCACTAGCAAGCTAGACTTACAAACTTGCATGCTGAACCCCACTATATGAGGACGGTTGCAGTTAATTTTTTATGTTCTGTAGCTCTGAAACCATTAGTGGCACTTCGAATTGTAGTTGGGCTTCAAACCAGTATATTTTTAATCCAATCGTTTTTTTTAAGTCCGTGTAATATCATTTTCTAAATATGTATATCTAGCCTATACAAGGTATTTTCACAAAGCCTCCTATTTTTGGAAAAAAAACTATGCAATTTAAGAAAATAGCGAAAATTTAGAAAAAGAACTAGGTTAGGTTAGGTTGAGCTGGCTGGTCAACAAGACCTTGCCTATACCGCGTAAAAAAGATCAGTTAGATATGGTTTCAACCAAGGACCTCCACACCTTAGCAAATGCCACGGGGATCAGAATGCGGAAGGATTTCCTCCAGACCGCAGAATATATGTATAAATCGTAGATACAATTTTTGGGATTATGATTGTGCCAATTATATTCGTACTATAATATAGATATCATATGATAATGAAATAACCATAATTTTATCATTATATGTTTCCAAGAGTTGTTGTACATAATGATTCGAAGCTATAAAAAATTCATTAAATTTAAAAATATTTCATTAAGAAATGCTTTTCATAGAGAAAACATCTTTGATTATACATATAGACTTTTTCAAAAGAAAAATACATCAAAGCAATTTTTAAATTCTGAGGAGTTTTTTTTTTAAATAAAACCACATAGATTCAAAGGACTTTATCCAATAGATACTTTTAAGACTTTTTTAGATAGTCCTTAAAGTCTCACAATTTGTTTTTAAAAAAAGTCCTTAGAATCTTAGAATAGTTCCTTAGAATATAAGTATTTTTTATGGTGAAAATAATCTAAGAATTTTTTATTTAAAAAAAGGACTTAGAACTTAAATTTTCCTATAAATATATGAAGAAGTATTTATAAAAATCGAGTATTTTGTATAAGAAACATTTTCTTTACTCTTGGTTTTCACTTACTTTATCTTATCAAAAATTACTTTATTAATATTCTGAGTTCAATTTCCATCAGAAAGTCTTTGTTTTACAAGAAATCTATTAATAAATTAAAAAATATAAAATAAAGTTTAAATCGTATATAATTTTTGTAAACACAGGACAGTATAATGACTGTAAATGTCAGAATTTATGTTACCACAAAATGGTTATAGCCAATCATGTTATAAAATAGAAAGTGACAAACATGAAATAAAAAAATATATACTATGATAATGATGGTAGCGATAATATTGTTGGTAAGAGCCTATTTATTATAAAATAACATGATTATGACAAGCATACCCGAATGCAGCAAAAATAATATAGTAGCAGTGATCATGTTGCAAAGAAGTTTTTTCTCTGCGTGTAATCTCACAGGCAACTTGCTCTGGAGCGTGCAAGAGGCGGACAGTGGCACCATCCCCCCCCCCCCCACCAAAAAAAAAACTAGAATTATAACTCGCCAGCTCTCCCACTCTCTTGGCAAAAACCACAGTCCAGCAGTAACTCGTCAGTACCCTCAACAGAATTCTACAATCTGACAACTGACCACCAAATCCACTTAAATCTGTTTATAACAATGTGCCAGATCGTCTGCAATCTCGTTACCCTTAATGCCCCGTAAAACGTTTGTCAATAATAATTAGTAACACAATATTTTACAGACAAATAGTTGTGTTTTTATTGAAATTTAATTCTTGTGATTGACTGTTAAAATTTTAAAATATACAGGTTGGTTGAAAAGTTCCTGCGCTCACCAAGAGATGGCACTGCTAGCCCGAAACTTTTTTTTTCTCAAGCTGGTATAACTGTCCTGAGAACACATGCAAAGTTGAAAGTCATTCTGTCAATTCTTTCTTTGTTTACAAGCCATTTGAAGTTGACGTGTCATTGATTTTTTTTGATATGGAAAAAATTGAATATCGTGCAGTCATTAGATTCTTTGTTTTGAAGGGTTCAAAAGCAAAGGAAATTTATGAACAATTGTTGGAAGTGTATAAGGAGTCCTCACCTCCAAAACGCACCATTGAATTTTGGGCTGGTGAATTTAAACGTGGTCGTACCAGCCTTAAAGACGATCCACGCGAAGGACGACCAAAAACTGCAACCACAGCAGAAATCATTGAGCAGGTACATAATATGGTAAGTGAAGATCCCAGTTTGACTAAGCCTGAAATTGCTAATGCCATAGGCATCTCAGACGAACGAGTAGTGCATATTTTACATGAAGAATTACGTATGAAAAAACTGTTTGGAAAGTTAGTGCCGCACACATTAACAATTCAACAAAAACTGGATCGAAAACAAATTTCTCATCGTAATTTGAAGCGTTTTAAGCCGAATATCACCGACTTCTTGCGTCGTTTTATAACTATGGATGAGACTTGGATTTACCGCCATGATCCTAAATTGAAACAAGAACGTTTACAGTGGACTGAAGCTGGTTGTTCAGCTCCAAAGCAGGTGAAGTCACAACGATCAGCAAAGAAGGTTATGACATCAGTTTTTTGGGATGCAAAAGGAATTTTGTTGATTGATTATCTTCAAAAAGGTAAAACAATCATCTCTGAATATTATTGCGGCCTTTTGGATCAGCTGGATGAAAAAATTCGTGAGAAAAGACCTGGTTTAAAGAAGAAAAAAATCATTTTTCATCAAGACAATGCACCTGCTCACAAAAGTGTTTTGACGATGGCTAAATTCAAAGAATTAAAGTACGAATTGCTTGAACATCCATCGTATTCACCAGATTTGGCTCCCAGTGACTACTATCTCTTCAGAAATCTCAAACAATTCCTTCGTGGAAAGCATTTTTCGTCGAATGAAGAGGTCATAGCAGCCGTAGGATGGGATTAAATTATTGGAAGATCATTGGAACAAGTGTATTGAGCTTCTAGGAGATTATATTGAATAAAAAAATATATTTCGTAACAAAAACAGTATTCTTTCATTTCGAGCGCAGGAACTTTTCAACCAACCTGTAAATGAAAAAACGTAATTCATAGTTTAAAGAAAAGTTGATTCTATAAAATGTTTATAAGTAAAGTAAACCATACACCCCGGTAGCCACGAACGCAATAGATGTGCAATTTCCTACTGGGACAAAGTCTACCGTAAGAGTCCTTGCACCCTATGTCAATCGGTGAATATATCAAATCGTTGGTGATCTCCCTACTAGCATCTTTACTATAAATATAGAAATCGACACAGTAACCAATTGTCTCAAGAACAAAAGCAAGGTCAGCAGCCATTTTGAACGCCTAAAAATTGCTTCAGTAATCGGTAATTTTATACGACTCTTCGATACCCAGATTTCGGCAGAAGTTCTCAGCACCAACTCACTTGCCCATCTTAGAACCAGCCGTGAATAAATTCAAGGATCTATGGTCAGGACGAAAACCTGCCAACTATCCATACTTCCCTAAAAAGAAGTCAAAAGATGATTGAAAAAAGTTTGTGCTCTATAATTTTTCTTTTCATCAATTAAATACATCAAAAACTAATTTATTTTCTTGATGAAAATGTTTAATCATTTATTATTGCTATTGATATAAACAAGTATTTATTTTGATACAAGTAATTGTGCCAAAACTTTTGTCGGCCACTGTATGTAAAACTTTTTGTGTAGGTATTTTTGTCCTTCAAACTCGAATTGAAAATATTATGTTACTAAAATTAAAAGCCAAAAATCGGGCAAGGTAATTCAATGGAACTCTTTGACTTTATATTCGGGTCACAAAATTTTTGAATTTTATAGATAATTGTTAGTTTTGGAATAAGATTAAAAATAAAAACTGTTGGACATTTGTAGTAAAATATTAACATCATTTTGAAATATGAAATGATCATCCCTGACCGACTATAATTTTCCTTAAACTTTTTTCAAAATAATTTTGCACTCGTTATAACCGACAGTGTAAATTTGTATGTGTTATATTTCGTGTCCAACATATATGTATATATATATAGTTATGTATAAATTATTGTACATTTCATAAGTACATTTATAACATGTACATCTGAGACATATTACATGATTTATCTATTGTTAATATATGTTGCAAGAAAAAAAAAAACATCTTGATTCTCACATGTATGTATGTGAAAACTAATATATTTATGTACCTAAACATGAGATATCCTACATGCTAATATACATATGTATGTAGATATATATATATGCTAGTCATGAGAATATATACAATTTATATATTATGTGTACCAACTATTGTTGTGGTTATCTAACATTTATTTCCTTTAAACATGTATTTCTTTCTTATATTAAGATTTTTTTCTTCCAAAAATAAATACTAACAACATTCCTGGTTGTTTACTTGCTACACCCAGAGAAAATTTTGCTTGCAAATCGGCCAAAAATAAAATAATTAACAATAAACATTCTTTTGTAAGGATATTATTTTATTTGGAATAGCCTATTATCCATTATTAAGGCAGTACTATTTCATTGGGAATTAAAAATAGGGAAAAGGAACTTAAAAACAATCCTACGGTTCAATTACACTGTTCCGCAACAAAATCCTCCTTTAAATAAAATTTGGGTGTATAAAAACACCCAGAAAACAGATTAGTTGCGGCAACAGAATTTTTTGATTGTAACTACCGAGTTGTTATTGAGGCAACCGAAACACTGTTGTCACCGTCAAATTAATCATGTCTCAATAGGTTTTCAGTTGTCACAGCCAAAGAATTCGGTTACAAATTCTGTTGTCAGCACGAGTCTGTGTTCTCTTTAAAGATTTTAACATGCTGAATCTAAATCGGCTTATATCAGGTATAATTTTTTAAGTATTTTTTTATAATTTCTCAAAATTACTTTTAGATTTTCATTCGTTTTTGAATTAACGCTGCTTTATTCAGATAAGATCATATTTGCCCACACAAGACCGATTCATACTGATAGTAGGAGATAGGAACATATTGGGCGCCATCATTTTTCCACCTTTGCAAGCGCAATGAAGGCCCCCAAATAAGAAAGTACACGGAAAACGCAAATCAAGTTGAATGAAGCTGAATAAAGTGTGTCATAACTTTCTGGGCAACAAAATGATGAAAAATGTCAAGATACTTACAATATTTTCTTTCGTCGTATAAAGCCCTTAAATGCAACTTGTTCCCTTAAATTATTTTTTGCACATCCTTTTATAATTCTTCCCCGCAAATCTTGACGCGGTATCAGATGAGTGCGTTTATCAGAAAATGCTATAAATTTTGCGATTGGCCCCTAATGTCAGTTCTGTTTTGACATTTGTGTAGTAAACACATGCGAAATACACGTTAATAAACAATGTTACGCTACACTGCTCCAGAACGCGGAATATTGGTGACTATTTATTTGAGCAATAATGAAGATGATTTTTCATCAAAAATAATCATGAGTGATGAGGCCCATTTCCATCTTAGCGGGTACGTAAATAAGCAAAATTTACACTTCTGGGGCACTGAAAATCCGCGTGTAACCCACGAAGAGCCATTACACCCGCTCAAAGTCACTGTATGGTGTGCTGTTTTCGCTGGAGGAGTCATCGGACCTTTTTTCTTCGAAGACGTCGCGGGCCAAACGGTTACTGTGAATGGTGAGCGCTACAGAGCAATGACAAACGAGTTCTTTTTGCCGCAACTTGATATGCTGAAGGATGCATTTCCTGGGCGCCTAATCTCCCGTTTTGGCGATTTGACCGCTCCAGACTTCTTTTTGTGGCGCTTTTTGAAGTCGTGGGTTTAAAGCCTCAGACTCTTGCAGCTCTTAAAGACAATATCCGTCAAGAATGTGAGGACCTATCGCCGGAAGTTTTGGCCAAAGTAATGGAAAATGCCATAAAAAGGGCTCAAATGACAATCAACTGTGGCGGCGGCCATTTGCATGACATCATATTCTCGACTTGATGTAAAAAAAATTAAAAGACCAAATAAAAATAATCCACAAGAAGAATCAAAGTTTTTAATTTTTTTTTTTAATTACAGCCAAAAAACATCGGAAGG